>OZ026826.1:9263335-9605313 GCA_964023185.1 Macaria liturata | reverse complement strand
GGGCGCGCGCGCCGCGCCGCTGTGCGCCGCCTGCGAGGCCGACCCGGCGCCGCACACACCACCACCACCTGCCTTCAACCCGTGCACTGTGTAGACGACACTTACTCACTCCGCTGGCTGAGTCTTGTCCTCCGATACAAGAGATCGCCACCGGTCCCGGTCTTGCGCCGCTCCCGCCAGTCAGCTACTTGAAGCACGCGTAGATCTGACTCCACGACGTCCTTTCAGCGGTACCTCGGCCGACCAACGCGGCGACGGCCACTCGGGACACCGGGACTCTTGACACTACGATCGTCTCGTGATCTAGCCAGCGAAGTCGACAATACAGTAAAAGAAATAAATGATATTTTTGCGACATTGCAAACGGCTCCCTCTAGCGTCATACTAAGCAAACGCCTGTGTCATGGGTACCAAATACCAAAAATCATGATGATCCGTTCGGCCTTTATTGCATTATGAGTGTTTAAATAAACAGATAAACAGACAGTAATTCTAAAAACTGCTGAAACGTGTTCTGTTATAAATTTAAAGTATACCCAATTTTTTTCTATAATCTTCTATGTTCAGATATTTGGCCCTCTTCAGCTTTATTATATGTATAGATTTCCTTTCTTTTTGCACTTTATTAACAAAATTAAATGATAACAACTACTTCTATTGAGCTGTTTTGAAAAAAACTCGTAATTTTCTCGGGGTCCGCTGGACCATGTAGTGAATGTTTATGTTGCATTTTGGAGCGCGGGTCCCTAAGTGTTTAGATATACTAGCTAGAGTACTTTACTTGTTATCAAGTACCCATGACACAAGCTTACAAGTTTACTCAGTATGGGGCCAGATGGCGCTGTGTGGAATGTACCGGAATATATGTTACTCTGTACGGGTGTCGTTTCAGTCGACCTAAACAATCTGAATCCAAGTAATCGTCATTTCCATTTTATTATTCAATGATAAAATATGGAAAGGATTGAATTACACTTACAATACGAAGTGTTATAAAAAGCAATTTCCTGTATTTAATGTCATGTTTAAGAATAAGCGGCTGAATTAAATGTGATTTTAATTTATACTTTGTAGGTACCTAAGTAACTAAGAAAGTTTCCCGTGTAGCTATTCCTGGTAGTCTCTGTGTACAAACCGCCTAAGAGGCCTCTGACACTGCTTTACAACTATAGCAGGTATATTATATCATATGCAGTTGAGCGCTACAGTGTTATATGTCATTTTACATAATAAATTTCTAAGACCCATGTACCCATTTATCACTAGTATAAAGCAAAGTCGTTTCCTGCGTCTCGCCCTATGTACATATGTATGTATGCATAAGTCTTTAAAACTACATAAGTTTGTGCAATAGATAGAGTAATTCAAGAGGAAGGTTTACAGCTTCCGAAGCCGCGAACAAAAGCTAGTTACATACATAAAATAGTAATAAGTTGAAGTTTAGTCTAATTTATCAGTATATCATTTTTTTGTACATGAGATAGGCTTACGCTTGACTACAACTTGCCTGATGTTAAGCAACGTTATAATCTACTATCTAGCGCGCTTGCCTAGAAGAAACCGGTTTACTCTCTACTTGAAGACTGGCAAATTATAGTCCAAGGGGAATATACATTTTCACTATGCATGTATAATTTCGATCGTTGATCTGTATTTTTATCTCTCTGTCGCTTCTACGTCAAAGTAGATTGATGTGGCAAGCCAGATAGTAATGTCTGTCTGTGACGCGATAATTTTGATCGAGAACAACAGAGTTCAACGACCGAGATTCTTCTTGTATCGCGACTTTGCTTTAGCTACATATTCTTCCAAGTTTGTTGTTTAATATCCTTGCTACTAAGGCTTTGTAAAATAATGTTATATGTAAATAAAGATGCAATTGATTGTATATTTGTATATCAGTATTGTAAGTAACATATAGTGACGTACCATTATTCTGAAACAGAAAAGAGCAAAAATGATTCTGCTATTATAAAAAATGTTACAGAAATATATATGTACATATATTCGAAACATTCGATAAGTTACATTGTAAATATCAAAGTAAAAAAAAATATCTCCAATATACAGCATTTAAAACTAACATTTGATTAAAATTATAATTAATTTAGTGAAATGTCATTTTAGGTATAAAATAAATAATTGTATATTGAATGGAAGTTTTTTTTCCTACTTAGGGCGATTAAATAAAAATAAATAAAAATAAAATAAAATTCATTTATTTCAGGGGCCCATATTTGAAATTCACATTACAATCAACATAAAATCTTATTTATTTATATACACATTAAAAAAAAGAGAATTAATTACAAGATTGAAAATAATACGAAACAAATTAAAATTCAAATAAAGTAAAATTGATTGATTTAAATGCTAACCATACTTTTATACATATAAGCCATAGAATAACAGTACTTGTTTATTTTTATCGACTAATATTTTAACAATCCCTTATCAACCTCGTTATGTTTTTACCTACCAATCAAGCCTATCGAAGCCTATAGTCAGGTTGCTTTTCCTGAACTAAACATGCTGCGACTCTTAATTTTTATTCTTTATTTTTCCTTAGTTCATTGCGAAGACGAGTTAAATAATGCGGAAGTTGAGAAAATGATTGGACTTGATACAATACATATAACGCCACAGCCAAACGAACCTACAGTGAAGATTGACAAGGATACCATCATAAACCATCATATGAAACTCGAGAAACGGGGCAAAACTAAACAGATCAGTAAGCATATTAATTAACTATGACATTACTATTTTCTGGACATATTTTTCAATTATTCATATTTACCTATATTAGGTACTTAAAATTATGTCATTTAGTTTTTTGAAGAATGTCAGTTTTAATATTTTGTTTAATTTTGTAAACAGAAAAAATAATGTTTTAACCTGGAGTATTGAAAAAAATATTTGTATTTGAACTATTTTACATATATGTAATTAGTAACTTAATGCCTTACTTTAAAAATGTCCAGTAATTTAATCAAACACCTGTAGTTAGTCTTTTCAATCATTGCCTGATCTATCAAACAGAGAAATAAATAAATAAATAAATATTTCAGGACATATCACACAGCGCCATCTAGCCCCATACTAAGCTTACGCTTGTATCATGGGTACTAGGTAACGGATATAATACCTACATAATATATACTTTTCTTTTGTAAATACATACTTATTATTAATAGAAACGACCAGACTCAACACAAGTAATTACAAATTAGAAAAGAAGTTGCATTTTGAATATTTTGTTTATTATGATGTTCTCATGATTATTATATAGATACCATAGTATAGTTAAAGTTTATTTAGTCTAACGTTCACTTAGTATGGGGCTAGATGGCGCTGTGTGATATGCCCTGAAAATATACTCGTATATATTCATTTTATTTATAGTAGCATTTAAGTTACACAGTAAACAATTAATAAATAATATGTTCTTATATAAATAATATTATTTTTAATAGCTAATAGTAATCCCGAGGTGGACGAAAAGGAGCCTGATTGGTCGTACACAGTGATCCCTAAAGAGATAAGCCAATATGTGGAACAGTTCAAGAAAAATATGTCGGAATGTCTAAAAGAGGTTTGATATTCATTTCTTTTTGAATTCCTTCTTGGCATGACCCAAGCAGTGGGTCAATAAAAGTTGGTACATTGGTACATACAGTTTAATAATTAATGTAGTGACCAGAGTTTTTATACCGGCCTAGGGTACTCAGACTTTACTGCTCGCTTGCCTGCAAAACCTGCCCTATCCAAGATGAAGAGACATCGAGGCAGGTTTTAGTCGATATTGGAGTATCTTTAGCTACGAACCTGACATACCCCTCTGCCTCCCCCTGGGACAGTGTTGGAATGTGTAAATGCATTTCCTCCACAAAAAGGGGTACTCAGACTCAGGGGCCTAAGACAGAGTACCCCTTTTTTGTGTAATGCATAACTTGGCTAATTTTTAGTCGAGTGTTTACCCACACTAAGGTTATACTAAACTTAATTGGACTTGATAAAAAATCACAACCGGCAGGATTCAAACCTGTGCTTATTTTTTACTAGTTATTATTGTCTCTCAATGCGTTTAAATATCATTGTGCATGTGGGATTTAACATTTAACTAAATAATTGACTGTTTCTAAATATGTACTTTCTTATTAATAAATATTCTTATTAATAAATTTGTTCTCTTCAAGTTAAATAGAAAGTATATGCTATTGTAGTTATTGTTATTTGTCATATATTTATTACTTAGCATTATATGTATAGAAGTATGTAAATTTCTGTGTTGTGCTGGTGTTTTCAATAAAGTGTCTATATATCTATCTATACCCATTTAATTTTTAAAATGTCAATCAAACTTTTTCTATTTCTAAAGAAGATGTAGTGTGAGTTCTTATTAAACTACCTGCTATGCATTATATAATTGCTGTGATGAACAAACTCAACCAAACTATCCTTCTCATGTATTAAATTAAATAATTATACTTTTCTTCAGGTCCAAGAGAATGACAAGAGAACTGTGAAGCGACTTTCGCCCAAAGTAGAGTCACCAGTACACGGAGAGTGTTTGATTGCATGTGTGCTCAAACGGAATGACGTTATACAAAACAATAAGGCTAATAAAGGTAAATAAGATTAACATTTATTGTTGATTACACACAATACCTACAAGTACTTAAGTAAAAAAAAAAAAGTAAAATTTAGTTTATCTATTTATATTTTTGACATAGCCTCTATACAGCTCTATACTTTATAATAATATACTGTAATTTTCAATTTATAATTTTCTACGCCACTATTTGACGAAGCCTCTTTACAGCTGATAGTAAAACTTATTAAACTATAAATACATATTTAAATTAATTAATTGCCCTCTAAAATATGTTATTACCAAAAAATTTTAATTTGTCATAAATAATCAATATATGAAATGAATATAATTATAAAAATATTGACGATGTAAATCCTGAAATGTGCTTCCCCTCTAAGGTGAATGTAATGTAACATGATTTCGAATAAATTATTTCATTTCATTTCATTACAAACAATAAATCTGCCACAGCACAGCCCAACTCGGCATGCTTGATAATACTGGAAGCTGTGAAGTCAGTGAAGTCACTTACCGTACAAGAGAATGATTTATTTCAATTAAATTACAGAATTAAGTAAATGTTTTGTGTACAACTGTAGGGTACTTATGTGGGTGTGGGTTACACTTGACAGATAGGCACATAGGCATACAGTAATATCAGATAGGCTTGTGACCACGAGCCAGTGTTTAGGGTAGAAAATGTTTGGATTACTCAAATAAATAATGCCGGAAACACTGTTGCTCGCATAAATTTGATTAAAAGTATATGTGTAATTAAATCTAAATTAAATTAAGTAAGTACCAAATTTCATCCAAATCGGTCCAGCCATTTAAGCGCGGAACACACAAGTAGGTATTCAAATAAATAAAAAAACAATTATAAAAAATCAACTGTACCCATCTTATAACTTATTCCAAAATTATATACTTATCCCACATACATACAAACATTCCAATACTAAGACGATCACAAACACAGAACCCCTATCCAGCCATCTTTAATGAAGGAGTACTCAGTGCACCCCCGGCTTATCAGGTCCACCACTTAGCCCAACAAGTGAGTGTTTAGGTATATATGTACATATGTATATAATAATACATGTAACCCAAACTTACCTACATAACATATGTTCTAGGGAAAGTTGAGTTGAGTTTTGAAGTGGTAGGTACTAATATAAAATATGAAAACTTTTCAGAAAATCTGCTTAACTTGGTAAGTAAATTTTTCGCCAAAGACGCTCGGCTGATGAAGAAACTCGAGAAAAATTTAGACCAGTGTATTGAAATGAGCGCCCACCATCACAACGAATGTGAATTAGCGGCCAAACTGAACGACTGCACTAATGATCTTATGACAAATAATAAACACAAAATTGTTGTCAATTACAAGTAATTACTTGAAACTAATAATATAGTTTTATTAACTAGCTTTAACAATACATACTAGATTTCCTTTGTTTCGGGCTGTACAAAAACTGCACGTTACGCTGGAATTTGGCACTGTCAGGCTAAACAGTAAACATGCGCCATGCGGTCAGAAAATTAGTTTTGACAACTTGTCACATGTGATAATTATGACACGAGTATTTATGTCATGTCAATGACAATAATAATAAAATTGACTGTAACATTTTGATCTAGTTTGACTCATGGAAGTAATATAAATTATGATAATAATAATTCTAATCTGTATCAATATCCTATGATCGGGTATTTGTACCTATAACTTTTGTTCTACGACTTTGAAAATTTTACGAAAAATCACTTTAATTAAAACATTTGTTGTGTCATAATTTGGTTCTTGGGTACATAATGTTTTTGTACTAAAATGATAAGTAAGTATTGAAACCACTTTGAATAGTTTTGTGTTAGTTAGCAGTAACACTGTATAAGAATAATGTATTAAGGCGTTCTCGATGGTGATCAGAAACAGTGTTGCCGTTCTAGAGACTTTGTCGCTAGATTTAGCGGAAATCATAAGTGGTTAGCGGCAAAAAAAAATGAGCTAGCGACAAAAAAATATTTAGAGACTTCTAGCGGATTTTGAGCCGTTGTAAATGCGACTATATTTTTTTCGAAAAATATATGAAGAATAATGTGTTTCTTAAGTCCACCACTACACCTGAACAACCATAAACATCCGTTCTGGCCCAAAATATTCTATTTCAACCCCACAATGTGTCTCGTTCACAATTTTTTTCTAAATAGATAATATACCTGGTTTAATACTTATTCATATTTTTATCTGATTTTCAAATAAAAATAAAGATTGCTCGAGCTACGATCTGCCAGACGAAGTAATTAATCAAGTCGGAAAACCAATGCCCAAAGTAGCTGATGTAGCCATTGGCGAAGCCTCCACTTCCAGTGCCAGCGATACTGAATATCCGGTTGACATATCTTTTGATTTTGAATAATAAATTATGTAATTCTAAGAAAAGTCACAGTTTCAGTTTTTTTTATCATTCAGAACATTTGTTGTAATTTTTTGAATAAATGTGTTGATTTTATTTTTTTGTTATTTTTTGTGAAAAATGAAAATATTTGCCATAATTAAACGATCGGCGCCCTCTCAAAACCCCAATTTATAAGGCGCGAACTTCGAGATTAGACTTGAACGTCAGCGATACGATTTAGCGACTTCTAGCGGATTTAAAAAAAATATATTTACCAAAATTTAGCGGAATTTTTCATATTACCAGGGACTTTTAATTTTGTAGAACGGAAACACTGATCAGAAATACGCAGGTTCGAGTCCTGCCGGACGTGATTATTTTCGCTTATTTTCCAATAAAAGTTTAAGAATAATAATGTTGTGAAACTATGAAACTCGATCAGTGTTTGCTCGTATGTACCTACTAAGTTTAAAAAGACAACTTTGTGTTCGTACATAATATTTTAAATTGCAATTTTAATTTACTGACGGAAAATTGAATGAAAATTTACACATAATAAAAAAAACTTATTGTGTCCCACGAAAAATTATACAAAAAAAAATTACAACATTTTGATTGTATTTTGCCAGATAGAAGCGTGAATTACCTAATATGAACCAGTTCACTAGCGCTTAGAAGATCGCTTGTTTTTCAAAATGAGTATAGGGCGCGCTCCCCAAAAACCACGTGACCGATATTGCCTACCCTGGCCCGCACTTGCCGCTCAATATACACGACAATTGCTCAAATAAGAAACGGCGTAGCCGGTCACAATCATGTTCAAGGCGTAGCGGACGGACGTGCTAAAATGACGGGGCCGCGCCGCGCGGCCGCGCCCGCCGGGGATCGGCTAGGGTGCGACTCGCGCGTGGGACGCGGCGCGGGGTGTTGAGAAGGGAGTTAAATTAGTTCGTACAGTTTTATATGGTCACTGAAAAAAATCGGTATAATTTTTCAAATTGCTACTTGTTTGTTGTTATTATACCTATTTATTATTATTTCATACCAATACAGATAGAGGTAAGTAATTGATAAGTAGATTCAATATACGTGGTATATGGTAGTTACCTTATCGGTATTTATTCATTTACTTATAACTTTATATTACATATAGGTAGGTAACTAGTTATATAGGTACTTTGTTTACAGTTGTTTGAAATCAGTAAGCACTTACCTACTAAATTATTAATTCAGTAGTATGTAACTTGTAATACCTACTTATATACCTAGTATAAAATCGGCGAAAATATATGGCGCTTCAATATAAAAAAAAATACTTATGCACGAGTTAGGCACCTACACGAAAACAGTTTCAAATGAAACGCAGACGCAGAAGAACTATTGAATAGCCGGCCAAGTGCGATTCGGACTCGCGCACGAAGGGTTCCGTACAATCCCATCCCAGTAATATTATAAAGACGAAAGTTTGTGAGGGTGTAAGTATGTTGGCCGTTCTTTGTGCTCAAACAGCTGAACCGATTTGGATTAAATTTGGCAAGGAGATAGTTAGACTCTACATTTATATTACTACTACGAAACGCGGGAAACACCACGGGGCGCCGCTAGTAATCTAGAATTCTAGAGATCGCCGCTTGCGAGTTCTAATTTGACGAAGCATCTAGCGAGGTCTAGGTGGAATTACTCTGGCGTATTTATATGGGTCTGGCGAAAAAAATACGAATGTGTTATTAATATCTTATGTACCTATATATAGGTATTTAAATTAAACACACATTTCTCCATTATTAATTATAATTATTTACTAGTACAATAAATGTACCAAAACAGTTTATCAGCGCATTTAAAAGATTATGTAATTATGCGCATGTATTAAAACTCGTTAAAACCAAGGGCAAGTCATTATTTACTAACGCGGAACCCTAATAACAGTAAAGCAAAAAATAAATATATTTTTTTAGTAAGTACCTATTTGTTGTTATAGCGTCAACAGAAATACGTCATCTGTGAAAATTTCATCTGTCTTGCTATCACGCTACATGGGATATCGCCTGGTGACAGACCGACGGACAGACGAACTTCAGTTGGTACGTACAGATACCTACTTAGAAAGCAAAAAACTTGATCAAACAAGAAAGAACAGGTAGAACAGAGGGGCAACAAAATAATTCTATTAGATAGATCGATGTCTATTAGGTTTATTTGAGGTACGGACGAACCCCTAAAAAGGTTATAATGTAAAAAAATATACCTAACAAGTTTGATTGTTATATTTAGATAATTTATAGGTAAATTTCTACGAAATCCGTGATGTGAAAAAAAAACATTTGGACGGTTTTATTTTATGTACCTACCTACCTAGGTAGAGATGCCATGCAGGAAGGGCCAGCAGATTGACACTCGAGAAGGCCTAATGCAACTTATGTACCTAGGTAAGTAGGTAGGGTACCTACCTACTTACCTAGGTAAACCTACCTATTTTTATTTTGTGATTGAAGTAAATCAAGAGTACAACTAAAGAGTACTCTTGATTTACTAGGTACTCTTTTAGAGTTTGTTTTTGATTACGCGTAAGCGCCACCTATTTTATAATAGCGCTAGCGCTAATAACCTATAACTACTATAACTACTACCTACGACCTTTCACCGAGCCAACCACGAGCCCGCGAGACGAAAGAGCGGCCAGATTCTGAGAGCTGCAAGCGGGTTGGGCTATTTTAGTAGCAAAGATCAAGTTATCCTGGACGATCAAACGAATTGAAGTCAGGTAGGTACCTATAGTTACTTCTAGTATTTTCGTAGTTCCATAATAATATTTTTTGAGGATAGTTTTACGACTATATATATATACGTATTATTATAGGTAATAGGTATTATAAATACATACACATATTTCAGTACCTATATAGGTACGACCAATACGTATATGTAGCTCGCTTTATGTCCATCCAAAGGTTGCCTGGTAGAATTCGATAGGCGAATAAGGCGATAAGGCCGCCTACTGCACTACCAATAGTTATTATTGTCCCTATGTAGGTACCTACCTATGTTTCGTTACTGTATTTGTGGATCGGGCATAACACGTCATTATTCTTACGCAGTAAGGTAAAATATAAAAATAAAAAGGTAGATTTGTACCTATATCCACCACCACGCCGCCACCATGTGCTAAAATGACGACTTGCGCAATTTTGATTTTGTTGGTGTTTTTTTTTTTCTTTCGCCTTGGCATGTTTTGCACAAAAATGTCCGTTGGTTAGAAAAGCACCATCACCATAATAAAAAATGTTAGTGCAAAAGTACTTTTAAAATATTTTTAGTATCTAAACACAATTTTTATCGTCACAAAGCTATTTTATTACTAGCACACGGTAATATTATCCGCTTTAGATGCAAACGCTTTTGAAAACTAGTTACTCTGATTGTATGCAAACCATTCATTCGGTTACAAATAAAACGAACTACAATTACGAACAAAAATGTCAAATGTGTGCTCTATGTCTATACGATTTAAGTCTATTTTTGCATGTTTACAAATGTAGTTACTTGAAAGTGGTTTGGCTTAGACAGGTAAAGCGGTTCTATGTCGAAGACATAGAGTCTAATATCCATTGCACTACAAAAAAATGGGTTTAGAACGAACGAAAAACGACAACTTATGTTTAGAAATATAGTTATTTGAAACTAGTTAGGCTTTGACAAGTAGAGCAGGTCTATACCGGCGGCATAAAGTCTAATATCGATTGCACTATAAAAAACGGTTTTGGAAAGATAAGTATAATAATATTATGTTATTTTAAATTGAAATATTTTGTTTAATTTTTTAGACATAAGGTATTAATATAATTTGAAATAAAACATGGTTCTAAAAACGAAATCATGTTAGATGCGTAATATACTTCCCGTTACTTTCGTCCAATCAGCGCCTTCCTAGGTCTCCGCCAATCACAGGTTACCTTGTCGTCCAATCAGAACACCTGTCACCAACTTTTGTATTTGGTCGCCAGAGAGGGTGGTGGATCACTTTCCGTCATAGCGTCGTTACTTCTCAAACTGAACGCACGTTTTTCGAATTATCGTGTTTCGAGCAATTTCTATTGAATTTTCAAGTTTTAAAGAATCTTTATCAGTTGTTATCCGAACAATCTTTCTAGAGGTCTTTCGGAAAGACCTAACACGGTGATTTTTAGTGCGCGATGAAGTGTTTTGAAGTGCCGTATGAACTGTTTTAGTGCGCGGTCAAGTGTTATTTTGGAGAATTTTTAAATTTAAATACAACAGTGTTCTCTGAGAACCATATGGACTGTCTTAGTGAGTGATTGAGTGAAATATTCGAAAATAGCTTACGGACCATGAGTGATTACGCGGTGCCCGGTTGCTCGACCGATAATCGGGCCTTATCAGCTAAGGAACAGGGCAGTGAGCACACTGCTTCGCCCAGTTCCATGGCGGATCTGCGGCGCGGCGCCAAGCGGCCGCGGTCGTCTATCCATGGACAGTCGGATTCATCATCATCTACCTCAGATCTCAGGTGAGTCCGATCCAATTATTCAGAACTTGATATCCCAAGTGAACGTTTTGACAGATTTTTTCCAAAGTCTGCATTCGAATCAGACTAATTGTAAAAATAATTTACCGAGTGTAGTAGCCCCAGATTCAAGGCAGAATATCAATCGGACTGAACCTGCTTTCGCCTCTAATGTAACGCCTTCATTAAAGATAAAGAATCTTTATTGATAATGTAAAGTTGTAACATAGGTATAAGTACTAATATCATAGAATATGCTACACAAATTACAATATCTCGTCAAATTGAATTTATAACATTTAGTTTTAATAAATTTTTTGAAGTTACAATGTCAAGTTTTATTAATTACATAATGAAATTTTTTGTTATTAAAAACATGTCAAACATAGGTAATAATAGGTATGTAACATAACGGTGTTTTCTAAAAATGGACTGTTTGAGTGCGCGATTTAGTGCTTTTTCGAACATTTTTAAATTTGAATATAACGGTGTTTTTGAAGTGCCGTATGTTTTAGTGCGCGGTCAAGTGTTATTTTGGAGAATTTTTAAATTTAAATACAACAGTGTTCTCGGAGAACCATATGGACTGTCTTAGTGAGTGATTGAGTGAAATATTCGAAAATAGCTTACGGACCATGAGTGATTACGCGGTGCCCGGTTGCTCGACCGATAATCGGGCCTTATCAGCTAAGGAACAGGGCAGTGTGCACACTAGAATACTAAAGGAAACTATTCTTCATAATTCATGAAATCTGTGTTGTTGATAATATAGCTGTCATATTTTACAGATTTTGCTTATATGTAACAATAATTTTATGTATAATAATACCAGTATCTAAAAGTGCTTAGTAAAATTATACAGGTTTAAAGGTTAAACAAATATATATTCTGGCACATTGCACACAGCGCCATCTAGCCCCACACTAAGCAAACGCTTGTGTCATGAGTACTACTTAGATAACGGATATAAATATATAAAAAAAACATTTAATTCAGGTTTCTTGGACCTGTTTATATCTGAAATTCACATTAC
Organism: Macaria liturata; assembly: GCA_964023185.1. Classification (NCBI taxonomy): domain Eukaryota; kingdom Metazoa; phylum Arthropoda; class Insecta; order Lepidoptera; family Geometridae; genus Macaria; species Macaria liturata. The sequence continues at coordinate 9,592,762 of OZ026826.1, read as the reverse complement.
AATCAATTCACATTAACATAACGGTAATGGTATGTAACATTCTTGTATTTGACATCAATATTTTTCTTTTGCCTTACCAATATATTATGTTCAATCATATTCCACGCTCTAGGCCTGAGCATTAGAACGGGACAGGTGGTGATGCTCAGGGGTGCTCCAGCCAACTTGCCCCTCACAGCTAACCTCACATTCTGATACGCCAGTAAGTAACTGGTTTCTCCATGTAGGACAGTGGCCGTCATCAAAGTCTTCTTGAATACCTGCAACCATCAATATATTGAGTTGTATTTCCTCATGACTGAGGGTAGTGTCTCCCCTGCAGAATTAATTCATTAGGGGAGATTTAACCACCATCAACCATATTTATACAATTACTGTTGTTAGGCAAAGGTGTTGAAAAGTTGTAGGTTCTGTTCTTATTTCACGATTTCCACAGACACATCCATTTAATAACCATGTTGTGCAAGCATGTGTTTGATGCACAGAATGGATTATTACCTCTAAAGTGTTTTGCTGTTAATCAAGTATTTTCTGTGTGTTTTGTTGTGTGCCCCATAAATAAATAAATTTAATATTATAACAATGAAAGAATGAGATGTAAGCAAGTGTTAATTATTTCTTGTATTATTCCCTCTTTCATGCTGGAACATAGTAAGGATTATTGTGATTTTTACTGTGCCAGATTAGGGTTCTAAGAATGACAGAATTTTTTATTCTTAATTTATTCAGAGAAAATGAAGGCAAATGTGTGTGGTTAATATTATTAATTCACTTCGGGTAATTAAATATGGATATGGATAACTAAGTGGGTGTGGTTCAGCGGTTCTAGTGTCTGTTTTTCATCCAGACACATCCTGGTTTGAATCCGGCCCTACATGACTTGTATTTTCAGTTGTGTGGATTTGCATTCGCTTAACTGTGAAGGAAAACATTGTGAGGACACTGACCACAATATCCGAAGACATGTGTCTTCCATGGAAAGGTCTGGGTACTCACCACGATGTATCTGCCCAAGAAAACTCCCCTAACGAATTTATTTTTCAGGGGAGTCACATTCCTCAGTCATTAGGAAATATGACTCAAGAGATGGATAACTTAATCATGCTAGGCATACAGATTATTCCATGTGTATGTGTGTGTGTGTGTGTGATTGTGGAAGTAAATTATATGGTTATTATATAACAACCAAAAACTTATTAAATATATACATAGTAGGTATTAAGGTGTTTCATATTATTGTTATTATCTAAAATATATTTCATAAGTATATACAAAAAGACTTAAACATACAGAAAAAGTAACAAAAAACAAACAGATATTTACAAAAAATTCAGCACACTTTCCATTAAGTACATAAAATCTTAATTCTTTTAATTTACAAGAATTAATATTTTTCTATTAACTGACACAAGGTCCATACAATTCCCTAATAAATGATTTGAATTTGAATGAATATTTGTTGGAATACCATGACTGGATCCTAATAATTTTAGTTTAGATAATTTTTGATATGGACTAGCATTATTCCCTATTAAACATTTTCCCAAGATACTTAGTAGTTAAAAATTATTTAAAACACATAAATATGCAAATACAATAAATTCAATTAATAAAAACAAGCTAATCACACAGGGTTGTCAAGTATGGGGCAAGGCACTTTCATATACGTACTCTATGTTCATACTCTAAAATATATCTAAACTTCTGTGTAGCATAGAAGTTGATGTGTAAATAAAACTTTTATAAATTATTTTTAATTTTTATACTTTATTTAACACTAATGAGAAATCATGACTTACCCTGTACATCTTCATTGAGAGCAGAGACAAAATGTGCAGTATTTGATGCTGATACATCTCCCAAATCTAAATGTCTATTCCTGTAAAATAAGGAAAAAAACTTAGCCATTCATATGTACTTAAACATTGTTATATTTTTGTTTATAGCATTGAAACTGTGTGCTAATTCAATTTAGTTACAAGAATTATAGTTAACGTCAGACCCAGAAAAACTCGAAAACATCTGCCTGAAAATACTCACACTTCCATCCATTTACATTTTAGAAGCCATGCTATTCACCAGAAAACAGAAATCTTTTTACTTCCGATAGCAACCCCCGAAGACCAAACAAATTACTGCTATCCGTACCCAGGTTAGAATTATTCAGAAAAGGCCCAGAATATATTACCATTATGATACATAATAAACTCCCACATGATATCCGAAATGAACCCTCAGAAAGAACATTCAAAGCTAAAATAAAAAACTTCCTAGTAAAAAATGTTAATACACAATAGATGAATTCCTACAAGATGATTCCATTTAAAGAACCTAATTTAAGTAACTGATCTCATAGATAATAATTATAATGTAAGTATGCAACAAAATAATGTATAATGTATGTAAGAATATAGCAATATAATGTCATAAATAATAGATCTCATAGATATTTATCATAAAACTATATAATGTGCCTTATAATTATAATATATTTAAAGGATATTATTAAATATTTAGCCATGTAACTAAATTAATATCAGGAAAATAGTGTTTAAGTAGATATTAAGAAAAGTGATATGCCCTAAACTTTAAACAAGTAACAGGGTCACACAATTCAATCTTTTTTTAGAATTAGTTCTAAAATGTAAATAATAGTATTGTGTACAGCATAAATAAATTAATAGTTTCCAAGAGAATGATCAATAGCTTTCTTTGCTGCGTGTTTATATATTAAACAGTTCCAAATAATAAATAACTCACTGTAGCCTTGCTGGTAAAGGAGCTATACACCAGGACTTGTCACTTCTCTCTACAGACTTCTTAAAATCCAGATTAGAACTAAACTGTATTTCTACAGCTGTACGTTGCCTGGTCCTGTAAAGCTGTTCTATTTTGTCATCGAATTGTAAATGTATTTTAGCCAAAAACTCCAAGGCGTCTTTACTAAATATTGTTTTCTGGACATCTTCTAGTTTCGGCGGTGCTGATTGTAGAAGCAATACGTTTGCCATTACTGCACGGAATTTAAATAAGAAGCTTATAATTTATTTAATTCACAAAGAAAAATAAAAGGATAAACTTAACATTTTGAACTTTTTCCAAAGTTTGATTTAATCTGAGGATAACAAGCAGAACCTGCAGAACTTTGTTTTTTTTTTATTTTTATTAATGGACTCTGCGGCACCGCCGCAATTTCGCCAATGTCACGTCACAAGGGGGACAAACGCTTATCTTATTAGCCAGTAAAAATAATTAACATTTGATCGGTGCGGATTTACTAACTTATTTGAAATTTATTGAGCTTATTTGAGTGTTAACACAATACATATATACAAGCATAATTAACTAAATCAATGATATGGTATGGTTTGGGGTGAGGGATGTATATACAGACAAAAGAAATATTAGATGAGCGTACAGCCACTGCATTCAAGTCTGGGCTGACAGTAGGGAGATTAATTTGTGAATAGATCAAGTTATGTTTGATAAAAATTGCACATCCAGCAGCTCCGTCCTGACGGTCGTCCCGGAGGGCAAACAAACCTGGGACTCGATAGCGAGCCCCAGGCTTGAACCAAGTCTCCGCGACAGCTACCAGGAAGGAGCCACTTATACGGATGAGGTAGGAGAGTTCAGGAATCTTTCGACGAAGACTCCTGGAGTTCCAATGGAGGATTGGCAGATAATCCATCGTTGGGCAGTAGGGTTGTGAGTTGGTATATCATGTGGGCAACGTGGTTCGGTAATTGGAAGGAATTTTGGGAAATGATACTGATGATAATAGTGAGGAGTTGAGTCAGTAGATCATTTTGGGGATGGGAAGAAGATTGGAGAGTATGACCATTAGGGAGTGAGGATATTTCTGGGCGGATAATAGCACTGTGGGCAGCCTTATCGTAAGACTTGCCAAGGGGAGCTCTCGGGGGCAAATTGCGTGTCACAGTCTTATTATAGGAGACAATGGCAGGGCGGGACTGTGAAGCATGTGATTGGGACGACTCAGGAACAGGACTAGATGGAGATGGGGCTGACTTAGTTACTTCATTATAAGTCCTAGCAGGTTTATATATTGATGAAGCCTCATGGTATGAAATTCTGTCACGGGCCATAGCAGCCTTAATAGACTTCTGCCTGGCGTGCTCTGGGCAAGTCCTGTCAGTAGCAAAATGTAGCCCAGAGCAGAGCAGACATTTGGCCTGTGATGCCAGCACCTTACAATGTTCACCAATGTGGGGTTCCATACATTTATAGCATTTTGGGGGGGATCGGCATTGAGCCTTGACATGGCCAAATTTACAGCAGGCTAGGCATTGTATGGTGGGGAACTCATACATCTCTACCTTCATAGAAGAGTAAAAAGAGTATATGTTATTGGGGAGTTGTTGCCCTCTGAAAGTTAATACTACAGTCTGAGTAGGTTCTCAAGTAGTTTCATTATCCTTTTTAACTTTTCTATTTAGTCTCCTGGCTTTAATAACATAATGCAGAGTTATTGGGGACTTCAATAGAGTTCGAGAATTCTTCCATGGGTAAATCCACAGGGACACCAGGGACTACCCCCATTCTTGTAACATTATATGTTGGTATGGATGCAATATATTTGTGTGTTGCTAAAAGGGGGCACTTCAGAAAGCTATTTGCAGCCTCAAAGGTTTTGAACTGTACAGATATCTTGTTTCTGCCTACTCTTTTGACACCATCATGACAAATGTTGTCTATTTTATTTTTGTGTAGGAACTGACCAAACTTAATAGGGCGGAAAGTGATCCCTACTGTTGGGTCGAGCTCTTCCCTAGATACATGAATTATGAAAGGGCTTGAGTCTGTTTTTTCATATTCCTGGATGCCCATAACGGATATGGCGGGGTGAGTGTAAATTGTTTGCGCTGAAGGCTGCACTGCATCACTATCTGCATGTATCTTAGCGTATGGGCCACTACGAGCCTTCACCATTGACTCAGCTGGGCGCTTTTTCCCTACATTTTGTGAAAGGATAGCCACCGGAGGAATGTCCGGCGGCACATCAAAATCATCATCTGAATCAGGGGAAATGGTATCCATTTCCCCTGATTTAAACTAAAAAAAGAAAAAAACTGACCAGTCCAAAGTTTGTTATATAAAAATACAAAATAAGCTCAAGTAATTAGTAATTAAAGGAGTAATAGAATATTTCTAAGCGCGATCGCGGAACCACGTTTGTCACCTTGCATCAGTGAACCTCTTTTTCGAACTTTGAACTGCTGAGGGCTGATAAGATAAGATAACAATTTAAATACATACTACTTGTCTCTCACATTCACTTAATAAATATTTTACTAAGTCGTTCCTCCATGCTAAAACAGATGTCGCTAAGGTACATTATTCATAAAACTGAACGAGATTGAAATGAACCCCAATAGAATATCGCTTTAAAAATCAACCTTACTGCCTGGTCTTACAGATGTTTATCGAATATTTCTAATAAAATTATTAGGTTCATTTAACACATATTGAAAAATGAACCTTCACACAATACTTTAAGATTGTTACTTGAAGTTTCCAAAAAATTGCAGATTGAATTGAAATAAAATTGATTCGTTTTAATTTAACGAATGAACGAAAATGAATAAAAATATTTTAGTGTTTGAACGTTTGAACGTACCCGTTAAAAATATTATAGCAGAAAAAATATCGTGCTATTTTTAACGAGCGTTTGAATATATTTTGTTGAGTGAATATAGCCGTTAGGAACACCATTACATGCGGATCAATTTTACCTATAAAAACTCATAGTTATAGCACTTCTTAAGTATTCTAAATACAAAACGATGATACCACATTCGTTGTCATTATTTGTAAGTCTACTCTCTCTCGCCTCTTCTCAGAAATAGGAATCCTAAATGGTGCCGACTGCCGCCACAACTACGAAAAAACGCGCATACCTATAAATTCCCCGTCAGCAGATTTCGGCAGACGCGTCCGCGACACGGTTGTATTTGTATGCCACGATTATGTCAATTCGGTCAATGCATTTTATTGTTTTCCTTTCACGATTCCCAGCCGAGTCCGAATCGTATGTCCCGACCTTTAAAATATAACTGGCATAATGTCTATAGTTGTGGCCAACAAGGCATTAAAACAACTACAGGTCAGTGTTGCCGTTCTAGAAAATATTAGAGACAAAAAATATTTAGAGACAGCCAATGATATTCTATATAAACTGAGGTAGATGCGTTATACCCCCTTCTGGGTGGCGAACTCAAACCAAGTGAATTAGCCGGCTAGTGGCTACGACTCACTCAGTCACCTCGAAGCTACGCGCGGCGACGCACGTTGACGGCGCGACTTTTTATCAATGAAAAATATTCAAATGCCATCGTGTGTGTTTAGGAAGTGCAATAATTACACTGGGCCGGAAGCCAGTAAGTTGTAAGTACTGTTTATTCTATTAAAATAAAAATACAAATATTTAATTTTACTGTAAATCAACTCCTAAGGCGCTGCCATTTCGCCACCTTCACTAACGAGACAAATAGCGCAAAAGCGGCTCACGTAGCTGTGAACATACGTTTATCCCATTCTCACAACCGTGTTTTATATATCTCTGATCTCTTTTACTTTCCTGAATAACGTAAACAAAGCTGCGTATATTCTACCTAAGTAGCTATAGCATAATTTCGTCACGCGCTAGGGCGATTTCCAATGGGTATAACGTCTCTATTAGTAAAACCTCATTGGAGACAGCAGATTGTGAGCCGTAGTATGTTTTTTTCACAAACTTTCAATTTTTTTTCAACATTGCATTTGTTGTATTCATTCATTTATGATATTTTTTTTTTCAAAAAATGAGACTATTTGCCGATATTAAAACCCCAAGTTATGAGGCGTGGATACGAATATATTTACGGAATTTCAAGGTTAGACTTGAGCGTGTGCTTGATTTAGCGATTTCTAGCTGATTTCCAAAAATACATATGTACATATTATAATATAGCGGAATATTACTAGGGACTTTTGATTTTGTAAAACGGCAACACGGCAGAGCCGTCGGACGGAAACGGAAGCCGAGGTTACATACATTTATTTCCAATTTCCATTTCAATCAAAATGGCGGACTGACTGAACTGAACTCATCTTCTTGCTTGTGTTACTGTTTACTGTCGACTCTTTTGTTTGGGTTCAATTTTTACTAAATACCTGTACTATCTCATAATGATAGTTTGGCAAAGGCTTTGTGATATTGTTTATTTATTTTGTGATAGAAAGCGTTGAATTTACGTTTAGTAGAAATCAAAGTGGTTATTAAGCATGGTTGATGTGTGGTCTTTTTCCAAAGTCTTTCCGTGTTTCGTTCTCATACGATATAATATCTCGATATAGGTAGCGGTGTACTTTTTGTTCCGCGTACCTGATAGTCATCTACAACCTGGTTCATTAAACGTGACTTACCATTGTAATTGTTTCGAGCCTCAATAAATTTCTTATCGGAGGAGTGCAAAAGCGCGGCAAAAAAGTACACTGAGCGCGTTAGTGTTAACTGTGTTGTTACATAGTGTTGTTTAGCCATTCAAACTTGATTTAACTGATAACTATAGCTGAAAAGTTCTTTCCCTAAAACCTAGTTTCTATGCCATTAAAAAAAATCCAAGAAGTTTACCTGGTTCATGTAAAGGGTCACAGAAAAATTGTTGGTTTTACTAATTGTGTTTTGGTTGTTCTTAGTGTGTGTATCTAAAGAATGGCTCCTACCACATAGCAAAATCTTGTTTCATGTTGCCCAGAATTTCTACACACAATTTTTGTTGTACTTTGCGTCGAGCATCAGCAATTTTTTTCCAATATTACTAGTGTTTAGTACCTATGTTACAGAAAAAAAACTGAAAGGCTGGGCAGTAAAAAAAACTAAGCACATAACATTACAGTTGTGGCAATTATGAAAAAAAAAACTATTTTAAACATGTAAAAGTTTCAAGCAGGTCGTGTTGAAGTTGAGGTTTACTAGATGGCAATGTGTGCAATGTCCTGGAATATTTATTGACATATTTACTTGAAAAAGTTTTCGGATGGTTTTAATGATTTAGATGAATGGTTCTAAGCTGCTGCCGAGCTTTATTGTTGTGGTGTTTGATGAATCTTTAACAGTGTTGGCTACCGAAGCAAAGCCTGGATGTAATGTCTTCATCAATTCTGCTTGGTTCTACCATACAGACACACCTTCTACACCTATTTGCTCACAGCATGCTTCTGCTGTCCTTTTGTGCCTGTTTGTTGATTTCTGATATTTCTTGCTTACAACTTGTTCCCTGTTTTTAGATTATCAGTATGATTGTTGTTTCTAAAATGTATTAATTTAAAGATTTTGGTGGATGGAAAAGAAATTAAAATCATTGTTCTTTCGAAAAACAGATCTAAGAGATTTGCTATTTGTCGTGATATATTGGACTAAAATTCAAACATCAACCTCGAAACATTTGAAACTACAAACTTAACTCATAGAGTGAATATTTGTTATCTTGGCTGTGCTAATAAACTTTGCCCATTTGACAGGGCTGTTGTTCCTTATAGTCAGTCCATCTTTCTCTGTATCAATGCTCTCCTTGAATTGCCACAGGTTCACCAGTTGAGGTGAATTGGAGCTTCTGTGTGTGGTTCCTCTTATGAATGTAGGCCACTAGGAACACATTTGCAATAGTTCCCGGTGCTCCATACTCCAGACACATTCTAGCATTCTTAGAACTCTCAAGGCCCAGCAAAGCCCCGACACCTAAGTTCCTACGCGCGCCTGAGCAAATGCGCACTTAGGGAATCGGTTTATATACATGTCCAGGCCGGCTACCATTTTCAGGTAGTTGATGTCAGACACCCATCTTCCTACGAGTGCCACCAAGGTATCAGGTCGCGGTATATAACCTCCAAAAATTATGTGTTCTTTTCACATGTGCAATGTATTACAGTAAATATTTAATAAGTTTTAAGTATATCTATATTTTCAGAAAATTGCTTGTTTATACAGTGTCAAAGTAACACTCCCAAACTGTTACACCATTAAACCAGTTACAGACAAACCATTAAATGGTAGTGAAGTGTAAAAATTTTCAAACTAAACAATGTGGTTGACCATTCTTGGTACTCCCCGAAGCAAGTGAACTACTACATTTCCTGTCGCACCAAGATCTGGTTCATCTGGAAGTCTTTCAGCATTTTCTTGTCCAGAGTATATTTCAAATTTGTGGGCATATTCCATCAAGTCACACAGCACAATACATAATATAGTTTAAAAACCCATTTGTGGGGGCTTTATTTGGCTTTCAGTTTTAGAGAAAATTCTCTCGCAAGGCACTGATGTTGATACACAACAGTGTTTTTTAAATAACTTGCTTAGGTTGGGGTATAAAAACCCATTCTTACGCCACCAATCATTGTGGATCATATTTCGCGGCAACATTGAATTATTTAAATACCTTTGGACTTTAGCAATAGCGATGGCCAAAGGCGACTCCAGTGTATGGACAGTTTGTACATCAATATCTTCTCAAATACCAATGAAGTCATATGGCTTGCTTTGTGCGGAAGTCCCAGTTTCCGATAAAGTTGTAGGTGCTGCAGGTGGTGCTAGGGTCGTTGATGTTGATGTAGCCCATTCTTTGTTTATTTCATAAACAGCAATATCAGTCGCCCTTCTTTTTGCTGATTCAGCAGCAACCTTGTAAAAAAAACGCCGTTATATAGCGTGGATCCAGAAAAGTAGCGACACTGTAAGTGTCACTCATTTCTATTTTACTTATTCCTGATTGTATGCTCCTTAGTATTCTTTTAATTACATCTACAGCGCTGGTATGTAGTGTAGGGGAGACCGGGTACATAAGTAACACTTTGTACTATTACTTTGTTTTATTCATTTCTGGATCGGTGTTACTGTTGCCATTAAATTAATATAACTACGTATAAATTCAGTTTATGTAATTTACTCTAGTAACTTGATTAATTAAATTGTGATGTGTTTTATATAAATAACAGCAAATTAAAAAAAAAAAACAGTTGTTGTAGACAAAGGGGTTGGTTAATGAATACAATATTATACATAGTAAATTAACAAATGATTTATGTAAAGACTTTGTTTTAATAATACAAATCAACTTGTGTTCATAAAATGTTCAAATGAGAGCCAGAGCGGCCTAACTTCATAAACAAAAGTTTGCAGTATTAAGGAAAAACTAGATGCCCTGATTTCAATTATTTGTAACTTTAGTAAATAAAATGTATCCTAACAACCTTTGCTGCTTTAGTGTTTTAATATGAGATACTCTTTTTATTTTAGTGATTTTATTAATCCTAGGTACCTTATTTTATTAATTTAATTTGAGATAGGCCGCTCTGGCATTTCGGGTTTCAGATTTATTGAAGAAAAAAAGCAGTTAGTCCTAATTATGTATTAAAAAACATATCCTTACATTAATACACCTTCCTAACAATCTAAATCACTATTTACTTCTTCTTCCACATACAAATCGTTCCTTACTGCAGCATTTTCCTTTATATCGATATAAAAAATATGATTTATCGGGGGAATGTATTGTAGGAGTTCCAGTAAATCCTTTTTCTTCTCCACGCTTATTGTTTTTCCCACTGGATACAAAATGTCAAGCTCTAAATTAGCTAAATCAACAGAATTTCTTTTCTTTAAGTCCACCTGTTCAAACAAGACCTCTGGATTATTTGAATATTTAAAGAATACAGTGAATTGGTGGGTCTTGTGATAAAGAAGCCACTGAATACTTAGCCAATTTACTTTTGATTTCTCTGAGGTGACTTTTCGATTGGTAATATTACTTTCCAGTTTTTTCGTGGAATAGAAATCTTCTTTTGTCATTTTTATAATTTTAAAGGGATTCTTTTTTCTTGCAGCCTTTATAACTTCAATCCAATCATTGGGTATGAAAATATTCTTAAAAAACTTTTTCTGTTTTTCTATCAACCCAAAGTCTTGATCACAAGCCAAGTAAGAGTGTCCACTTACAAAAAATTTGTGGTCAATTCTTTCCACAACATAGTCTGGATGGCTGACAATGTATTGGCAAAGAGTAGCCATTTTTATATTGCGGTTCGGGCCACCACATTGGTCGGAATATAAAATTATTCTTTTGGTCTTGACATTTTCTTTAATGTAACGCAATAAACAAGATCCTATTTCTTGAGGCCCCCTTGAACCTGCCGTTTCGTCCCAGACACACATAGTAGCATTGTCATTTGCAGCATCATGTATGCCCAGGTTATAGGTCCATAACTGCCTTTTATAATAACACACTCCAGTTGACACTACTGGAGTAGGTAATGTTTTCATTAGATCGAATACAATAACAGTGACATCTGGGTCTTCTTTAGCACTGTTTTTATCTTTTGTGTAATTATCTTTCGCAGCATCAGCTTTTGAAAGGTGTAACTTTTTTTGTAACTCTAGTTGGTCTTTTTCTTCTTGTAAACAAGCTGCATCTATCTTAATCTTAAGATTATCACATTTCTTACATGAATCGGATATAGGTGCATAAAATGACAAATTGAAGTGTTCATTGAAAATTTTTCTGAACATAAAATCTGACACCCTTTCTGCCTCTGTAGTATCATCACAGTACATTGAATACATTTTTGGCAAACTTAGATCTGGAGCTAAAAATCTTCTGTTCATACTCTTGTGTAGTGTGTAATGGGATTCATACTTAGGGAATCTATCAATAAATTCTTTGACTCGTTGAAGCTTCTCTGCACTTGTTTTATTGACTGGGACATGCTTTCCCCTTTTATCAATAGGTGGTGTAGGAATGGACAATTTCGTTTTTAAAACTCTAGATATTCTTCCATCAGATACTGCAAATATTTTTTTGAAGAATTCCTTGCATACCGTAGTTGACAATCCATCGGAGTTTGGAACCGTATACACCCTGGTGTTGGAGCGTCTAGACTCAGTTTGTCGGCCATCAGTGGGCACAGAAGATCTTTTTTTAGGTAACACTTTCACTAAGGAAAATATGTAAGAAGACTGCAAATCAAAACTTTCCATGGCATAAAACCTATCAAACAGTTCTTTTTGCCGTGCAGCACCAACTTTGTCATGGCATTTTTGTCCACATTTACATGGAATATCTGTGTTTATGTTTTTCGACGGTACAGTGTTACCTTTTGTGTTTATATATTCTTCCCCTTTAGCGCGTTTTACCTTGCGAATATTCTTTTTCCATTTACTTGGCTGTCGTACTCGCTTTCTTGGCTTCTGTACTTGCTCTTCGTCATTTTGAGTCGAGTCGTCGAGTAGATCCTCAGATGGCGATGGAGATCTTGTTGGCAAATACTCTGAACCTGAATCTTGATAGGGATCTTCGACATCCACACCAAAGATTTCTGAAAATAAAGTAATTTGCATAAAATACATCCCTAAAACACTTATTGATAAACTGACAAAAAGTATGTTTTACTTACCTTCCATTGTGTTTTCTGAGTTTATTGAATCCATAGTATCCATTTAAAATACTTTCATTGCAAACCAAACTAAAAAACCCACGAGATTTTGACAGTGTGGCCTAAACGTCAAAATGACATTTTATTGGTGTTGCCATAGTGCGAAACTGGCCTAACTCACATAGGCCACTGTATCGCTACCAAACTTTGTAAATGTCCAATAGGCAAATATGGTATTGGTAACTCCATCTATGAAATAATTTTTGAACAATTTTTAGGCCACTATGGCACTTTGAGATTTGCTGTTTACAACAGTCTGCTCGAATAAAATCAATATTGAAAAAAATACAGTTAGGCCGCTCTGGCTCTCATGGCCTCAAATATTGTTATATATGTTAAGAAAACAAATCAATAAACATTTATCCTTAGTTTAAATAATGAGATCAATTTAGTTTTTGTAATCAGACTTTATAATTCAGTCAATTATAGTCATTATCTTAATCCAAATCGCAATGATGGCACACATAGATTTAAATTCTAAATACGACACCCATTAAATAATTGACAGCTATAAAATCTTTGATATCATATATTTGGTTATATTAATCGAAGTGCCCTTTATCTGTACAGAATATTAAGTGATTGGTGTGATACACTATAAGATCTAGTATATCGTCAGTAAGCAATTGCTTGAAATAATCAATAGGCGATTTCTGCATATCAGTAGGTTAAAAAAATATCTCCTCTATTTCTGCTGCTTAAATTTAGTTTTCGTACATTTAGGAAAAACTTTGGTTGCTTTCAAAACTGTTTTTTTCACGGCCACCGAAGTTTTCTTATAACGCCGAATACTTACATATTTTTTTAAGTTGTTGAAGATGCTGGACTGCAGAGTTAATCTATAGATCGTGGTATGTGTATGATCTTGTCTTGGTTCTTACAATGAGGCTTTCTTACAAGGGTATTCCTGCCGCTACTGATTTTGGCGAAATAAAATCCGGTTGATCAATTCACATTCTGTATTGTGTAGATTTTTTGTAACATATTAGTTCTTGATTGCAAGTAGAATTAAGAAGAGGTTCTATATTAAATCCAAAAGGCATGAAATTGTTAAATTATAAAAAGTACGGCCAGAAAAACTGGTAAGTACACGGACGAAGCATACAGGCAACGCTAATCCAGCGACAATATAAGAATGTGGTCGCTGCGATCGAGCCGCGACAGTAGGTACATAGGTACTACCTACCTATACTACTGGTGAAGGCGGTATAATATCAGAATCATTTTGAAGAACCGAAGGTGAGTTTGGAGTGGGATCGATGTAGTTCTGTCTGAATCTTGGTTCTTCATGGACAGAAGCAATGGCGAAAATTTCTCGATACTCACAGTCATCGCTCATCAGAGGTGTTTAAATTTTCAACAGAAGACGCTATTGATCGTACAGGGGAACTGTCGGCAGAGGCGTCTTGATAAGGTCTGCAACTCATCTTCCGAAGATTCGCTGGATTCTACATCTGATTTAGCTCCACTTATACCTGGGTACTATAGCAAGGATTATGTGACCTCTAGATATCTGAAACAAGCTAAAAAATAGTTTTTTCGTGAAAAGGCTATGCAATCATTTATCGAATAAGGCCATGTGCATATAAATACCTATACGTAACAAATATCCATTATGCATTTAAATACACACAAAACTAAATCCGTAAATAGCTGTATGTTCGAAACATATACTCGTAAAAATTATATTACTAAACAATAGCTCAATGTCTATAGATAAGATTACATATAATGATACTTACCAAGCGTTGTGCTGTCGCTGACCGATGGCTCGCTAGTTTGTTCCCCACCCCACTGACAGTGTATATCTATATATGAACGAGACCCTTCCTTCCACTCGACACCACCAAAACGACACCATCCGTGGTGTCGTATGGAATCTCTAGTCCATACGACACCACCCTAGTGATGTCCAGAAACGCGTGTTTTTGACTAACAGCTCCCAGTTCATTAAAATAAATAAATATCAGACAACATCACATACATTGATCCGACCCCAAAGTTATTATTTCAAGTTATCTATAGTGAAACGAAAATTAATAAAACAGAGTTTATGAAATATTATTTATTTCAGTGAAGTAAGTAGTTATGTAGGTATTAAAGAACGGACCGGAAAACTAGTCTTGCAGCGTGTCCACAATTGTTGTTACGTGCTTGTAATAGGCCTTAACCCTTTATAGGGCAGAAGGCCCTGGCTTGTATTTTAAAAATAAAACACTGGGATATTAAAAGTAGTATTTATTGAAAATTTTTGAGACACTTTTTTTTTCTATGAAAAAAAAATTATGGTGTCCACATTTTGGACACTGCCCCTTCTCATGACATTACACCATGTTTTGCACAATATTGGCACTTTGCATTTGACACACTCTATTTGCTCTTTTTTCCAAGAGCTGTACTGCTGCAAGCTCTGCACCTTCTATAACTGGGCAGCTCTCCCAGCATATGCGATCCCACATTATTCAGCCTTAGCTCGTCAGGGATACCATAAATAGACTTCTGCCTGCTTGTTGGTCCCTTTGGTCTTTTGATCGCAAAGTTGGGCAAGACAGATACTCTTCGTTTCCTGGAGCTGTAATTGTTGACCAGGTTACGTGCCAGCTCAGTGCGGAACTGCAATGCACTCATTGGTTTATGCACTCTGTCATTTTGGGTATAAAGTATGTGGGCATTCGTGATAGCTGCGTCCACCAAAAAATAGAATATACGCATCCACCACCTTCTACTGCGTCTTGAAGTAGGGTAAGTGGGTCATACACAAAACGAGGTAAAAATTTAGGGAAAAAAAACATAGTCGGTATTTTTTTAAAATCAGTCTCATTTATTACTTTATAATCATAGCATCATAATGGCAATTTAAAACTAGATCGTTTTTCATATTTGGCTGAAATATTAAACTTTTTATTTTTTTTGTGACCACATAAGGGACATAATTCCACAGAATAGAAAAACAAAACAAAAAATGTCATAAACAAACAAATGTTATCGTTCTTTACAAGGTAAAGTAAGTTAAAAGATATCGTCATCACTCAAATAAAAAAATGAACGGCTTTTACATTTCTTTGGTGGCGGAATGGAGTCGTCAGAGACACTGAATTCAGTGAATGGGCGGACTCTGGATTTCTTAGGTGTATCCGAATTGTCCAAGTCAGTATTTAAGTTTAGCTTTCGAGGGGTTAGTGGTTGGCGGTGTGTGCTTGGTGCGGCAAGCGGTGTTCTCGTTCCAGTGACGGTAGATGCTGATGCAGTTCCATTGGTGGATACTGGACTGGGAGTAGCAATTCGTGATGAAGAATATGGAGATGCTGGTAATGGATGTGTTTCTATAAAATCACATGAAACGCGTTCAACCTCAATTTGTCCAATTTCAAAATGTGTACACTTAATATGGGCAGCACATAATAAGCAGCTCATTCGTCTGCAGTGTATTACGTTAGGTGCTTTTGCGCTCCATGTAACCTGATGAATCTTGAAGGTTCCTTTAAAAGAGCGAACTTTCACGTTGGCGATTTCTTGTATATTAGATACATCATTATCAATACGAATAATTTCAATGCCTTTGCAACTAACTTTTAAACATGCAATAAAACTATCAATATCCGATATATCTTGGCCATGTGCAACAGCATTATCACATGTCCGTTTAATACAGCCGCCTACACCATCAGGAGCACCTTTGCCGTGGCCTGCCTCACTGAAATGCCATATAATACTTTCGGCTTCTGAAATCACATTGTTTTATTACGATATTGGGTAGTAGGTCCATCACTTCACTTAGTATATGCAGCTGCTTCAAATCTGGTGTATCTTAATTCTTTCAATTACAGGTTTCAGGTGTGCACAGATAAACACGGGATCAGTGTTACCATCGCAGAATCAAGGATTCTGCCACGCGTTTTTTTAAATTCGGTCAAATTCTGCCACACTAATCGCTAAATCTGCCCTTTTTTCTGCAGAACAGGAGGGCAATTCCTACGACTCGTAGATTGCATGTCATCTCAAATGAGAAGACAAAATATGAGTTTTCCTTTTCTGAAATCTCGATGTTCGAGATATCTCGAAGCCTGGCATTCGACATTCTATGATATTTCACGATTGAGAATCATTTCAGTTCATTCACTCATCCAATTTGCATGCGAGATTGACAATCTCGAAGTTCGACATGAAAATCTAACTTTTCAGAATTAGGCCTAGTTAGTAGTAAGTATCTATAAGAGGATGGGAAAGAAAAAGCTAGTTAAATTTATATTTATCTTTTAATCATAGGCACTATTTTTTTAATCACTTATAAAGTCTTACGTCTTTACTCTTCATTATCAGAATTATCTGCAATCACGTCATCTGTCTTCTCATATACTGATTTTGATCCCATTTTTTGGATCATATTTTTGGATGGTTTAAAGGAAATACAATCACCTTGTTCCTTTACACCTTTACTAGCTATAATGGCTGATATGTGTTCAACATCGAGTCTGTTTCGAAGCTTGGTCTTGTTGAGATTAACCTGCGAAAATATTCGTTCGCAAGAAGCGTTTGATAGTGGAAGGCATAACAACGCTTTGGGAAAATTCGCTAGATGGAGATATTTAGGTTTGCTATCGGTGTCTTTGATCTTTGCTACTGCACCCCAAAATTCATCCACACTTAAAACGGAACTATTTTTGCTACCACCTGCTTCAAGCAAATCACTGACGCTTTTGTCAAGTTTTATTTGCCGGTATTCGTCGTCAAGTGTTTGGAGATTTTCTTCCTCAACTATGTTTGGGAATAACATAGCGATGTTGGCGATTGAATTAAATTCTCTGTAAACAACGTTTTGCGGGTCTAGAAATTGTAAATTTTTATAAAAACTGCTTAGCGGCAAACGAGTTTTTAATTGTTGACACAATTCGGCCAGGAACATTTGCATGCGTTGTAAAAATGTGTTTATCTCGGACTTCATGTTGATATCTGCTGCCATGCATTGAATTTCTTTAGCTACATTAATCCCCAGATAGATTTCTTTCAAGGCTGTGAAGTTAACTTCAGATTTTGGATCTATAGACAGAGGGTCAGTGCCTTTCAAATAATATTGTTTCATGTAACAACTTAAAATACTGAGATAAGCCTCAGAGATATCTTTGAATGCAAAGATTCAAAGATATTTATTGACCTTATAACATTGCGCTACAATAGGTACGTCATATATTACAATAATAATTTATATAACTTAATACTAATTATTAACGAAAGAATTAATGATAAAAACATAAAAATGTATACATAATGTCATTTACAAACAAAAAATGTCAAATATGGATTCTTAAATAATTTTATAAAATGTCAGAGGAAATAATACTACATAATATTTTATAATGTCACTTACAAATAACAATGTCAAATATTAGATTCTTGAACAATTTTAAACAAAGCTCTGTGAATCGTCGTGTAGTCTCCTTGAAATATAATATTTAGTTTGTTGATCATTTGCAAAATATATTCTAAGGCATAGAAATAAAGTTTAAACACCTTATTATTCAGACTATTACACAGAAACTCTGCCGAAATATTTTTGTCTTCCAAATACTGAGATTGGAAAAACATTTGCAGGGCAACCCACTGTTCTAAAATCCTTTTTATGCATGCATGCATAGAAAGCCAGCGGATGTCATAGTGCCTTAAAATTTTGTGTTTCTCCGTATCGAAAAATTATTGGAATTCTACAAATTCGCGTTGTTTCTTGCTGCTGTGGGCAAAATAGCCGTATACCTCTTGAACTATTTGATTAATAGATCTTGGTATAATATTTTTACTAGCATGGGTAACACATAAAGCAGTTGAATGACACACACATTTAATGAATTTGCAATGGGGATTTACATCCCTTATTTTAGCAATAATTCCACCTCTTTCCCCAAACATAACGTTAGTGGTGTCAGCAGCAAAGCCTATAGCATCCTTAACACTAAGGTTAGCTTTAGTTAAAGCATTAGAAAGTGCATCAAATAGAGACTGTGCAGATTCACCTGTCAATTCCACTAAGGTTAAAAATCTAGTTTTAACTTTTGAGTTCTTTTCCGAATAAAATTTAGTAACGACCGCAAGCGTAGACTTGGTCGAAATATCAGTACTTTCGTCTATCACCAAGGAGAAAATAGGCGCTCGAGTTTTGATTTTGTTGCTCGATTTTAAATCCAACAACATATCTGCTTGTAGATCAGGTTTCAGTACATTATATAGAGTCATTCGGGGTCAATTTGCGCACTTTTGTCTATTTCACTTCATTACTCCCAAACTACTTCGATTTAAGAAAGATGGAATATGCTGCCTCCTAGCTTAGTCATTTGACTTGCAAACACAGACTTAAAGTTTACCATATAATCTATGCTTCTTTGGAAATTTTTAAAAAATGTGACTTAGTCAGACTGCGCAGTTTTGCCCCGTAATGTGGGTAAAAGTGCGCTGTGTTTTGGGTAAAAATGCGCACATCGGGTAAAAATGCGCATAGTACATTTTGACTTAATAAACAAGGAACATAAAAACTACACATAGAAATCAGTTTATATTGAATCAAAACCTAACAACTTTCTATTGACGAAGATAAACTTGTAAAATAAAAGATAAATTGTGAGTTATTTATTATTATATAATTGAAAAAAAATTATCATCATGATTTAAAACTAAAATCAAAATAATAACTAAATGGGTAACTGAGTAGGCATATTATTAGGAGAAATTGTGAAAACGAGGGACGGCATTAAAAGAATATCTTATTCACATAGATCGCATACAAACAATCCCCCTTCGTACCCTGTGCAATCTTCATGGAACCATCTGTTACATGACGAGCATTCGATCCAATCTTCACTTGGTGGATCTTCATATTTTTCGTTACATATTGGACAAAAATGTTCAGATTTCAACCTTTTCTGCATATTTCGCAACTTATTGTGCGTTTTCGTTACGCCATGTTTAGGTTGAATGCGTGGTTTCTTATTTGGTTTACTAGCTTGAGGTTTAGTAGCTCCTCGCTTAGGGCGCGATTTATCATCACCATGACAATGTGATGGTCCCGCTTGTGGTTCAGTATCTTTCCTTTTCACTGGTAGCTTCTTAATCTGTCTCTTTGGAGGCTTATCAAGTACGATTTTTTTTAGATGAGATCTGTTTTTCTTTTGTTCTTCAATTTTTTTCTTTTCTTCTAGCTGTTTCTTATACGGAGTAGATGTTATAATCTCTGACTTTAAGCTTGCTTTTGTTCTTTTCTTCTTTTCTGTTATACGAGGCAGAGGACTCAGTTGTGAAACCGTTACTATTTGAGGTTTAAAAGGTAACTTGACATTATCAGAATCTATATTGCCTTTTTGACCTGCTGGTTCAGGTTCCAAATCATCAAGTACAGAAGGACTTTCACAAATTGTTTTGTCATCTGAGTCAGACACAGCAAGCATCACATCAATGTGATCGGGTTGAGAAAGTCTACCAGAAGGTTGAATTGTTGGAGTTGGTGTTCTGTAATCCCGGGAAGACTGTACAGGTGGAGCAAGCATCTGTGAAATTTCTTCGTCATGATTGAGTGGAGAAAGTCTACCAGAAGATTGAATTGGTGGACTTGGTGTTCTATAATCTCGGGAGGACTCTACTGGTGGGAAAATAATCTGTGAAAGATTATCGTTTTGATTTGGTGCATTAGTCTCTTTTGACGTTGAATCGTTGACTTTAGATATATCTGGCCTTGTTGACTCTTGTTCTGTCTCTGTAGTTGATACGTTAGCCATGTCATGGGATTGTGTGGGCTCTGTATCGATTTCTCTCGAGTTCTCGTTTGTTGGTACGAGATCGGTTACTGATGACGGTGCAAAGTCTGTTTCGTCAAATAAGTCGTCTGCATAAGGAAAAATA
This sequence comes from Macaria liturata, assembly GCA_964023185.1. Classification (NCBI taxonomy): domain Eukaryota; kingdom Metazoa; phylum Arthropoda; class Insecta; order Lepidoptera; family Geometridae; genus Macaria; species Macaria liturata. The sequence continues at coordinate 9,572,392 of OZ026826.1, read as the reverse complement.
CCAGTAGCTCTGAAGCCTGATTCAGCATTGGAAATGGTTGCAACGTGCTTATAGGCAGTACTGAAAAGACCAGCTACTTGAAACTGGGTTATTCCTCGGCCAGGGTGTCGATTCATCCATTTCTCACACTCAATCGAATATTTTGTTTTCAATGGACTGTGCACCGCCACGTCCAGAGGTTGAATTTTGTGACTGCCATGGGGTGGGATAGTTAACATAATTATGTTATGTTTTTTTGCGTAAGTTAATGCTTCAAGGCTTATGTGTGACGAATGGTTGTCAAGTATAAGGAGCACCGGATCTTCTTTTTTTAGGAGTCAGGAGTATTCTGTGTTCTGGAAAGGGAGAGAAGGAGTAGGTTAAAGTAGAGTCGTTTCTATAGGGAGTACATATATTGCGTCTATACATATGCATATATAGATAAAGGTTTATTACCGGTTCAGTTACTCGGTGAGATATAACAATAGTTGAAGGCGGGTGTAGCTGTTGTAAGGCCACCAGTGAATGAATATTCGCTCTGGCAGCTTCTCTTTCTGCGGGAGGCAGAGAAGACATGCCAGGCAGACAAACGATCATCCATTCACTGGCCGGAGCGGACGGAATCGGAGGGATTAGTGGGTTGGAAGTCTGGAAGGATTAAAGGGAACAGAATATAAGTTCGGAAGTATTTGAGAGAACTAAAAATTCATACAAAAAGGAACTTACCGTATTAGAGTGTTTTGTGCTTTGGATTGTTCGGATGTAGTCTTTGCATTTTCGTTTTAATTGCGACATAGAAATTGGATTAGGAGAAACTAAATTATATTTTGTCAACAAATTGTGCATAGTTTGAATGCGTAATTCGCAATTATTAAAATTAACATCGGAAGGATCGAAAAGGATGGGAAATTGGGCGGTTAAGTTAGATAAAATGGAGTCCATTGTGTTTGTTTTTCTTTAAATGAATTTAATATTTAATTTATGTGGGCGTGCGCGGAAAATGAGAGAAGAAATAATTCAATAGGCACAGATAACATAACTGTGGATTTTGCGCGGGAAAATCACTAAAGAGTTTGCATGAAACGCAAACCTTTTCGGAGGTGTATAGGTTATTTGAAAACGAAAGAGGTTTCGCTGTGCATAAATCGTTAGATAGTTATTGCATAAGCATATGTAGTTAAATATACGAAATTAAATTTAGTATGTTTAAAATTAAAAATAGAAAGAGTTAATATTAGTCTTCAACAAATATAGTTTGATATGTTGATTTGTATAGTAGGTTAACGGATGTAAGGAGAGAGTTAGCGATCTAATAACATCAGGCGTTGGTTAAATCGTTATTAGATTATATTTAAAATCTTATTGTATGAGTTAAATGATGGGTTATAATAGTAAAAACGGTTGTTAGTTGTCATCGGTATGCGCAGAATTCAAATAATTATTAATTATTTGAATTTTGCGCATACCCGCGTTTTGCAGTAATGAAGGGTAGAACAGTTGGGAAACTAAAATATCGATCTGACCGATCGATTAGAAATCTGTAATACCAGTAATCTTGCGTGGTAATTAACAAAAATGGCTGCCACGCAAAATCATTTTTTTTACTATTTTAAATTAAATATCTCACGAATAAAATTGAAAATTACAAAAGTAAAGTAACCAAAATATTCCTTAAAGTATGATGAAAATTTTTTTTCCAGTCAAGTATGCTCGTTTTTTGCTTCATATCCGAGATATAACATGAAATATGTGGATTCACTCGAAAAATTAATTTTTAAATCTAAAAAAAAGTATGATGCGTACGGTTTTTTTGCCAGATAATGAGTCCGTTGAATTCAGCGCATTTTTCTCTATAAAATGAGCCCTGTCTCGACTTGGACCACTATTTTTCGTATTAACCCCCTTTTTTGATGCACATTGACTGGACTATATTGTGAGGCAAAAGTGCGCAATTGGGCAATAATGCGCACGCGCATTTTTACCCCCGCAGTTTTACCCCACTGGCTGGGTCTTCAAAACAATCGAGTCAAACTCGGCTACTTTTGAGGTTAGGTTGAAACGATGTTGCAGACAGAAAACTACAATAACCATACAAAAACACAAAAACGAACTCACCTGTTAATAACCATTATACAAACATTATACAAACTTTTCCGTGCACTGAAAAACAACCGATTTTAACCACTACTTGCAATTTTTTGTTATAATTCTTCGGCACGCGACTGCACTGCGCCAGGCTTCGGGATCCAAAATGGCGAATCGCGCGCACGTGACCCCGACAAATCGGCGTCCCCTCCCCGCACCCCTTTCCGAGATATCGATGATGCGCAGTTCTACCCGCAGCGCAGTTTTACCCCGAATGACTCTATGATGGCTGCAGCTTTGGTTCTTTTACATTGAAAAGATTTAGCGATTTCGGAATCATGAAATGATTTAGATATAATTTCACTTAGGTGATCCATTAATTTAAATGGTAAGTTGTGCTCTACAATCATAGCACAGAAGTTCAATTCTGCCTTTTTAACTTCCTCTTCCACTTTTTTGTTGCCAAAGTATTGTTGGACCTGAAATAATTAAAAAATATTTTTTTTACAAAACAAATGATTTATTCTATTACTAACTAATCTCTAAAACACCTTATGACGTAGTACTTATAGCTCAGGTCGATTCGACATGTACGTGCAATTTTTGAAGTTAAGCATTGACCATTGCGGTCGGTTTTTGGATGGGTGACCGTTGAGTGTTAATTAGAACAGAACGCCATCATAATTCGGATAACACGTTAAATTCCGGTTATTTCAATCGCTAAGTCATGGCAGAGACCTCGGGACCACCTAAAAACTTTGACACCAGGGCTAAGCTACTCAGCTTATACGGGCTTTATTGACTTTTTATAACTTTTATTATTACTGCGTAATTGATAATTGTACTTACAGATGATTGCCCGCTATATCCAACCATGTTTTTAACATGCCTTTGATGAGACGCTGCATGATCCTTTACAGAAGAGTCTTGTAGATAATGTCATATTGCAAGCTTTGCAAAATGGTACGTTAGGATCTTCTTTGGCCCTCGCTATCCACGGCGACAACAAAGGATCTTGTTCCCACTCCGGTCGGTACGATCGTTCATATTTTCTCTTCATAGTATCTTTGTCTTTCAAGCTCAACGTTAATTGCCGAAGTGAAGTAAAAAATCAAAATTTATCAAAAATCACAACAGCAGATCAACAGTAACAAAAAGTCAAATATTTTTTAAAATAATCAAATTATACTTTATAGCATACATTATAAGGTCCATATTAGTAAAACAAACGTAAACTAACAGATAATTGGGGAAATATCCATTTGAAATGAGATACATCCGGGGAATCCCCGACATATGACCTCAAAACTGGCTGCCAAAGATGAGTTGCCAGTACGATGAAATCACTTTTAACCAAGTAGCGTGTAATAACACAGAGTACATAATGTTAGTAGTATGATACAAGTAGTTTTTTCCCTATAATTTTTAATTGCATGATGATACATCTCGATTCGGCCAAATTCTGCCCATTTTCCAATTCGTCGACAGTGTCTGCCACACTCGAAATTTCACCCTCGATTCGGTCAAAAAGGCAGAATTCTGCCACAAATAGTAACACTGCACGGGATCGTGTCTTAAATTTTCGGATACAGTGCATAGAGATGTGGATTGTGTAAGGTTTATTGGTGGCTGGGTATTAGCCCTTTATAAGGCACAAGCATCTAGGGGCGGAAAAATATAAGTAATTATGGTTTTACATTAGTTTTATTAAGCTTTTTCAGAAAATGAAAAAAAAATTAATTAATAAAAAAAACATGGTGGGAAGTCACTTCCCTCTGCCCGTGATACGTAGGTTAGGTGTCATAGGCACCAAGTCTGATTGAAGCGGATTGATGTTGTATTACTTATTCCTTGTGAAACGCAGTAAAGCATGGTAATATGCAAAGGGCAACTCCACACTTTGAGCACATTATTTTGGAACGTTTGTCCTTTTCTTTAGTGCTGCACATTCTGCAGCGCTTGTAGCTCGGCAATTCCACCGGCATATGGTCCCCAACGTTGGTGTAGCGAATTTCTTCGGCAATAACGTGTAAGGACTTTTGACGGTTCTCCGATTAACAAGATTTCTTTCTGGAGACGTAATTTACCAGACCAGAACGTCGTTTTCTGTTCGGGAATCCACTGACCAGTCCTCTAGCAACAGATACTCGGAATTCAAGAATGGAGAGTTTTGTCACATTTCTGTTTTGGCAATACAACAAGTATGCATTAGTTATTCTTGTATCTAAAAGAAAGTAGAAGATGCGGACCCACCATCTCTTACGCCGTCTGCCAACTGAGTAGGTACCTTTTAGCTGGTCGAAGCGATCTACCCCTCCCATTCTTTTCGTGTACTCCTTTATGGCTAAAGGGCAGTCAATTGCTGTCTTGGTGCCATCTTTTTGAGTCCGTAAAATAGTCGTTTTGCCAGACTTGGGATGGAATGCATTACTCATCAGGACATCTTTAGTATCTTTCCAAATCAGGCAAGATACATTGCCCTTGACTCTCCATTTGTACTGCCCTTTTTGAAGCTTCGGGTTAGATTTTACAAGTTTGGGCAGCTCTTTTCTGTGCCTTCGTACGGTTCCTGTAGCAAAGATGCCATTCTCATAAAGATATTCCCTTTAACTGGTAGAAGGAACCAGCCATCCGAATGTAATGAAACTCAAAGAGGCTAGAGATATACTTTATTAAAAAAGATTGACATCAAAAAAAAATTTTTTTTTAATAAAAATCTATGGTGGCAATATGGTTGCCACTACTGGCTGGCACTAGGCTGATTCGTGTGAAATTCTTTGAAACAAGGAATAGCACAGAGTGGAACCTCGCATCTGTCGCATTGAGTATTGGACCGTTTGTTATTTGTTGCACTGCTGCGCAGTCGACAGCGTCTATATGTCGATATCGCCTCTGGGAAGTGTTCTCCGAGATTGGAAAATCGTATCTCTTCAGGTACACCATACACTTTTTTTTGATGAGAATCAATTTCTGTTCTAGGTTTCTTTTTCTTTGCCAAGAATTTGGGGCCAGCCGAAAATTTGCGCTTTCTAAATGTAAGATTGTTGACAAGTTCTCTGGCAAGCGTAAGCCTGAACATCTTTTGTCTCATGGGATTGTGCACTCGTGAATTGTTTGAGTACAAGATGTACGCATTTGTGATAGCTACATCTAGCAAGAAATAGAATAGTCTTTTCCACCATTTCTTGCTTCGACGAGCGACATCGTAAGCAGCTTTTTGCTGGTCGAATCTATCAACACCGCCCATTCGCTTAGAATATTCAAGTACTGAGCGTGGACAAGGATAAGGTTTCTTGTTCCCATCTTTTTGTGTACGTTGACATGTGCCCTTCTCCTTAGGATGAAAAGCTGTGCTCAGCACAGTCACTAATTTGGTGTCCTTCCAGATGACAAATCCAACATTATTCCGGACTCTCCATTTGTATTCGCCTTTTTGTAATCTCTTTAGTTTTATATTTTGCCGTTTCATAATATTTTCAACATTCCTCACAGCAGAGTCACAGAGAGTCAAAGGAACTCAGATTGAAATATTTGTTGAATATTATTCTGTAAAATTAATATTTAACGTGTACACTGTGTGACTGCGCTGCTTAAATATTGCACAGTTGATCTGCCTCTAACATAATGCGATTCTACAGACTTAAGTTCTTTTATGAATGACATCACATATTCTTTTCTTTCTGCGTACTGATTTGTCCTCCTGTCTCCTCCCCTTCGCTCCTTTGGCAGTGACATGGTTGTAAGATGGTTTTTGCAAATTCTTTGTATTCTATCCCTAGATATTCCCAGAACAGTCGTTATTGCTTTTTGGCAAACTTTCTTTAAGATTATACGTTAAGTTTTCCTTTGCTGCTCATGACATGCATTGGTATAAAATATCGAATAGTTTGTGTTTTCTTTTTACCCGTCTGCGGAAAATTCGTCGAAAACAATTCGTCGAGAACAATTCGTCGAGAACAATTCGCCGAAAACACAATTCGCCGAAAACACAATTCGTCGAAAAACACAATTCGCCGAATCACAATTCGTCGAATCGCTATTTGTCGGAAACGATTACTGCATGGCACTTTATTAACTGAGCAAATTTTACGGAGTATTCAATCCCCAAGTATAACCGAATAGATTACTTTCTGTTATACAAGAGCATCGACTACCTTACTTATATATGTTTTTATATTAATACAAAAAATATAAATAAATAAATTTCCGCTTTCAGCCGCACCCGGAGTCAACGACGAGGACGTAGCGGATATCTGACTCCATTTTTATATTTTTTAAACATGAAGTATGACAGATATGTAGTAAGATGAGCATGTAAAAAGCATGCGGTGAGTTTGATTTTTGACAACGACAAATTGTTGGCAATCGCTTTCAGATATTGTATTTTATCTTCGTACAGTGGTTCGTCGTACTTGTGTACGATGTCTGTTATTCGTTTATTCAAGTCTCGGTATTTCTTCGATTGCGGCGGTTGAGAAACAGCATTGCGCAGTTCTGCAATCACCAACTCGTTTTTTGATTGCTCGATCTTAAGGCATCGAATCAAGGTCCACAATGTAGGATGTTTTTGCCTCACTATTTCATTGAAACCCCGATGCCACCCTTCGACGCCGTTATTCGTTCGAGGTAGATTAGATTGGCATGCATCGTACTGGTTCCAGTACTTGATCGGAAATTGTGCCTCTCTTTGATTTCTCCTTCTGTCATATCGAATGATGAATTCTGATTCGAACGAAAAAATGAATTCTTCCATCTCCTCTGCTTCGAAGACTTCTTCGGCAATGCGATTAAACGTAGCTACTACATCACAAGGCTTCAAAAAAGCAAGTGCTCCCAGGAGTTTGATTTTTTGTGAAAACTCCGTGTCGGTATCATATCGAGTTTTGAAATTGAAGGCTACAACTTTGCGGTAAAGAGCCTGATTTAGATGGAAGTTGCAAAAACGTATTAGCACATTTGGGAACACTGTTGTTAAAGCCTTGACGACCGCTTGTTCCATATCCAACATCACCGATTCCGGATTCAGCTCCGGATTAGCTTCTTTCAGTTTGCTGAACATTTCTTCATACACTACTGCGCTTTTTCCGGGCAACAATGCAAACACTAATGGGACGATCTTTGTGTCCACAAGAGCATGAATCGAATAAAGTTGGGAGAACAGGGACGAACATGCTCCTATTGTGCCATCGACAAACCAATGTTTTGCGCTAGCCAATAGTCTTAGGTTTTCAACGGTTCCGAAGATGAGCATTCTGTCGTCGACCGCCCCTTTGTCATAAATAAGAAAGTCATGATTTTTTTCAGTTACCCGGAATTGTGATGGAATTACAATTTCATTCAGATTGACAGGATTCATTAAATCTTCCGTTGCTGCGTGCCGAATGTTCCGAATTGTTCTTTTCAAAGAACTCATTGACGGCATGTGAGCAGCTACACTGTCATGTATTTGAGCGGACGTAGAAGCGATTATCACGTGTGGACTTTCCGAAGTTTTCAGCGCAGTCGTTTTTATTTCGTTTCTAAGTTCGACTACCTTAACTTTTGCAGCTTCAGCGCTGTGATTGTGGCTTGATTCTTTGACAACTTCCTCATTTCTGTTTGTTATTATTCGGGCACTGCAATCCTTTTTCTTTATACCGCGCTCAACACATTTCCAATAAACATTGCCATTTTCTTTGTTGTCGCCGTCTTTGTGGAAGACAAATCCTTTCCATAATAATTGCGGCTTCCCTTTTTCACTCAAAACAAATTGTGTCATCGTCGCGTTTTTTAGTGTACTGTGAGTCGATTGGATGTGGAGTATGATATATGGATACAAATTTTGAGCACAGAAATGAACAGCAATCTTTTACACTTTAGAAAACTCAGAATAGGTCAGTCAACGTTTACAACCTAGATTGCTTCGATGCAAGATGATTCAACAGAAACTCAAAATCCTAAGTGTTGCAGTGCGGACCATGATAGTGTGGCGAAAAAAAAACAGTTTTCCGTGGACTCGAAGAGTCCAAAAAGTAAGGTAATTTACTTATTGATTGTCGAGGAGTAAAACATAAGTAGTCGACCGCACAGAGAAAAAGAAATCTTTCGGGAATGAACGAGAAAAAAAATTACCAAATCCTGAGACTTACATCGAAACAGTCGGCTTTTGATAGAATTCACCACTTAACGTTACCAGTCTTCTATGATACAAGTCGAACGAATATGATCGGCTTCTTCGTTCTTCTCCTTTTATTGGATCGTTGTAGTATTGATACCGTGCAGCTACTCTTTGTCGTCGATCACGATTGTAAGCATTTTGTAGCGTGAACGACAACACTTCATGGAGGAACTCTTCACCAACCCCATTAACAATGGCAAAGTTTACGATGATCATACGATTATGATCGTTGAAATTACGATTCCAAAACATTCGCCGTATGAATTTTGGCCAGGTTTTGGCATCGCCAATCACGTCTTGGAGGGAAAGCCATGAATTTTTTTTTATGAGTTCAATCCAAGTACTCGTTCTTGTAACCATTTTTCTTAATTTTACCCGCTTGAGTTGAAACACAACGATCTCAGATGTAGGACAAAACTGGGTTTAGGACGTGTGAGGTGTAGGACGCTATACTTGAAAATCTATATGACTATTTCCCGCTGACCAATCTTGAAGAATATTTTCTATTACGTTCGAAAACAAAACTTTAAAAATTTTCCGCTGTAGTTAGAAATATTTATTAATTTTTCCCGCTATAGTTAGTTATCTTAAAGAATATGTTCCGTTATAATTTTGAAACGGAGTACTACGCAATAGTCCAAGATCTATCCGTAATAGTTGAAAATCTCTGACTATTCCCCGCTGTAGTTGAACATTTCTATAAATATTTTCCGCTATAGTCGAAGGTCCCTAAAAATATTGCCCGCTATAGTTCGGAACAGTATTTGTAACGGAATTTCTGCAAATCTTCTATAAATTTCGATTCGGCGAATTGTGATTCGGCGAATTGTGTTTTCGGCGAATTGTGTTTTCGGCGAATTGTTCTCGACGAATTGTTTTCGACGAATTGTTTTCGACGAATTTTCCGCAAATCCTTTTTACCTGCTTGTTTTGGAGTCTGTGATGAGCAATATTTCAATAAGAAAGTATCTTGGTCAACTTTACTTGCATTTGCATAAAAATGTCTGTGAAATTTGCTGTAATCCTGCGTAGTTAATTCTGTACATTTGTAACCGTGTGATCTTCCATGTTCACATGTGGGGATCACTGGCGGTCTCTTTGCCTTATGTCTGTAAATAAGTAGCAAAAACGAAAGCTTAGCATAAAAACAAAACAAATAAATATGTAGTAAAACAAAATCCCGTGCAATTTGCAGCTCATAATAGCATCAACAAACAATAAAATAGTATGCAAAATGTTCAAACTACTAACCGTTCTAATTTCTCTCGTTCTCGCTTCCATGACGTTTTGTCAGCTTCTTTTTTACGACCTTTCCGATCCTGTGCTAAAATAACTTTTTGTTGCGCTATTTCCATGATAAAAACCTTATTATTTCACTTAAATTATGTATCACAAAACAATACGTGCATCAGAGATAATAGCAAAAAGCGTAATGACCGTTTATGACAAACAAGATGGCGGGTTTTGCACACGTTTAGGCGCAACAGAGCGGTGTTTGCATGTTGATGACAAGATGGCGACTTCTGCAAGTGTCATAATGAAAAACGTAGCAACTTTTGCAGGAGTAGTCGAACTTTGATGTTGATTTGTACGGAGTGTAGCCAGTTTTGGCGCAGTATCGTTAATCTGTTTCAAAGTATTTAAAATTTGCGAACGTTAACTGCCAAAATCAAAAAATTACATAATTTTTGACATAGCGGTGTTTGAAAGTGGACTACTCACATCATCTTGAAATTTAATTTTCTCATTTTCTCTTGTCTCGTCGTTTTCTTCATTTACTGCTTTTTCATTATTTTTTTTTTTTTTTCTCTGAGTTGTTTTTCTAATAGTTTCATCCAAAAACTGACACTGTTATAGGTTTAATTAAAAAAAATATCCTAAAACATTCACATTAAATGGTCGCGGATTCGTTCTGGGTAGCCTCATTACTTGCAACCAACCTTCTGGAGTATACACCGCTGAGTTTTTAAATTTTTGTTCTATTTTATAATGAATTGAGTCACATTCCATATGACTGATTCAAAAAATGTGATCCATTGTTTGCAATGTCGGGTGGCATTCCATATGACTGATTCAAAATGTGATTCATTGTTTTCCATGTTGGGTGGTTTTTGAATAAATGCAACAACATGTAAGAAAAATAAAAAAAAAAAACTGCTGACCACCGCAATTATCACACATCATTTTTACTCGTGTTAGCTGCCTTCGGCTACCACGCTGACTATTTATACATTCCAAGGTGGTGATAATTTATAATTTATTTATTTTAAATTCAATTACATACAATACTTACAGTTTACACCAAAACGCACAGTATGTTATAACTTCCAGATATACTTATACTAGCGTTACTTCGTGTTACCGCGGTCCAGCGTGCGTACTGTTCAGGGAGTCGGCTGGGCTTCCAATCGGAATGTTGCTGTTATCTCCCTTCGGCTTAGAATTTGTATACAAGGGGCAAATCTTTCAACTTTCGACCCTTTCTCTTTTAAAGGTTTATTATGTTCTTGGTAGACTTTTTACTTGGTAGTCTAGTTTTGACATTGGTCCTGCAGAAGTACTAGCCGCTTCATATAGGTATTTAGTTTATCGAAATTGCTATTTCATTTTGGTTCTCATCTAATTGATATGTATTTTTGTATTAAGTTGTTTTAACAACATTTTCACCCTGTAAAGTTAATCAATTATACCTACTGTTATCATATGACTATTACTGTTATACTACCTCTATGTTTCTACACACTTGAATTTTACCTCCCATATTTTTTTTGAGGTAAGTAATAATTTAATGTTCCCAGTCGCCGAGACTACTGACTTTTAGTTTTATGAGGAGTCGTATTTCGATTTACAAGACTTGCCACGTATACTTTTTTTTGGCCTAATCAAGCTTTTCCCAAAAATTAATAGATTTTCGTGTATCTTCGTCTAATTCCTGGCAACCTCTGAATTTACTCTTACGACAGAATTGGAAAACGCAAGCATCACCTAGTTGCCATGATACTCGTGGGCGATTTTGACGCACCTTTTCATTTCTAGGCTTTGTGTATTCCTCGCCACGCATTATTTTATTACGATCTTGATTTTTTTCCATTCTTCTTTTCTTGACACATGACGTTTTCTTCCTTCACTCTTGGTTTCTATACTCATCATCGCTAGTTTCGCAATCAGTTCTACTTTCATCAATGGTTTGAGACTAATTAGCAAATTTAACTTCCAGCCGCCCTTTCAGACGCTTGAATAGCGCTGGCTGAATTTGCTTTACCATATATTTTCAGAGATTATGACGGAATATCTTGTACATAATTTTAATGTATAACCGGGCAACACTAAAATGACATATTTGATTGAAAAATATTCAGCCATTCATAAAACAAATCTGCATTTATTCAACCCTTTAGTGACAGCCTTGTTAAACTATTTGGTATAGCTTCATTGGACAGTTCTGGGATATTCCTTACCTTCCCCCTTTGGTGATATTCAAGGGCGTAAGGAATATCCCAGAACTGTTAAGGGGGAAGGTAATGGCCAGCCGCATTAATGCAAGCCAGCACTGTGGTTGTTGTGCCCTTCTCAGCTTATGTACTATTATATACGTACTTCTTTCCCATTTTGGTGACAATCTTTGTCGGTTTGTTGACGTACATAAGGCTTGTTTCATCACAATTCCATATTCGGTCTGGACATTTGTTCAAGTTGTGATCGACTAAAGTTTTCTGCAATTTTTCATAATAATCGGCCAATATTGTAGGATTTGAACAGATAGCACGACCAGACGATAGGTTTTCAGGAGTTCGCAAACTGAGCCCGTAACGGTCTTTGAATCTAATCTATCCTATCTATCCTTGGATTCTACTTCCATCTGTGTAAATGTTCAGGTCATTGTCGAGGTGCTGTTCGAGATCTGCTCCGTTCTCCACGCAGGTGAACTCAAGTCGGGTCTGCTGCGCTGGGTGTGGGTTGGCTACAAATGGCATTGGTCTCTCTATTTCTCGGTCTCCTATTGATTAATTCCAAGTATATCGAGGAATGTAATCTGACATACTCTTAACATTTTCTTAAATTATCGACTGTAAATATAATATTTCGTGTTGATTTCTTTATTTTTTCCATCAGCCATTCGGGGCCGGCGTCGTCTAGGAGATGTACCTTTTATGTGCTCTAGTATAAAAGCATCCTGCGATTGCTTGACCTTGTATTTATAAAATCGAGCATGAAATGATTGCAAATCACTCATTGTAAGTGAGCTACACTTATAATCTTTTTTATGAGTACAGCTAGGTTTATCCGCCATGTTTTTATCATTAACTAGTTAACCTGCACAAAATATCAAAATATAAAACATATCGAGCACAAAAACAAAATATCTAATTTATCAGTACAAGAGGTTGAAGTGTGGAAAGTGGGCTGCGGAGTAAAGTCGCGCGAGAGACGCGCCGCGCCTTAGACCGGTTATAAAAAAAGTTCATTTTCATTCATATATTTCTTAATTAAGGTAAAAACTAAACTTAGTTTTGTACACTTATGAATGTCAAACAAAATCGAATACATAATAAATGTTGCCAGATGCATAGTATAAAGATACTTCCAATTTATAAAATCAAATTCAATTAAAAATTATCTTCTTAACCACAATACTAAAATAAATTTATTATAGTTACTACAACAATATAATGTAACTACATGGTTACAGTCAGTAAATAATGTGTCAGTCTTAACATCCATTTTGAAAAACCTATTAAAATTAAATACACGTCATTGGTAGTTTGTCAAATGAATTAAAATCATAGATATAAAGATTTGTACCAATTACATCATATTACACGCACGCGCCAAAGTTATCGCGATTTTTTTGGTGACGCGTCGTCGAATCGACGAAGGTTCGAAATCTACGGTTAAAATGATTTTTGGCACACGGGAATCAATTATGACGATTTGTTTTTGCGCACGTACAGTTTTGTGGGCTTTGGGTCACCAATATGTCTTCGCCATTTATATTTTTCAAACATATAGATAACTATGTTGATGGGCTTGAAACTGTGACTGATGCGTTAATTGCATCAGCTTTTTTGTAATCTTTCCATTTTCTTAAATTTATTTGGTCTAGTTTATCTTCTGATAGTACTGTTCCGTCCAGAGGATATATTCCGCCTTTTCTGAACCCATTAATTATTATTTCTGGGTCTAAGCTACGCCACACTTCTCATGAAAAAAAATTTTGAAGAAATCAATAGCTGTCATTTCCCGTGTGTTTGGTGTAATCGTACCTGGTGTTTTATTGAAGGGGAATACCGGGGGGGTCTCTGTATTCGGCTCTCCACTTGGTAGCCGGCTCTGCAGCTGCTTCTTGGGCAGGCTCCTCCTCGTCTTCCGACGACTCGGTCGCGCTATCAGAAGATCTGTATACAAATTTAACATGAATTAATAAAGATAAAGCATCTTTATTGATAATGTAAAGTTGTAACATACATAGGTATAGGTATAAGTACTAATATCACAGAATATGCTACACAAATTACAATATCTCGTCAAATTGAATTTATAACATTTAGTTTTTATAAAATTTTAGAAGTTACATATATCAGTGTCGTTCATTGGATGAAACTTGTAATAGAAAAAGAACCAATGGCAGACAAAAATTAAGCACTACTCTATAGCGCGGAGCGCTTCCCGGTATATGTGCTTACGCTACCCGGTAACGCTTATTGCGCATGACGGGCTGTGCCACGGCATATTCTAAATACTATAGCGAAGGTGCTTTAAGTTATTTTTATTATAAAATACATTTGTATTATAGCTTACACATTTATTTACTATTTGCAATAAAAAAAAAAGATAATTCTTACGCTTTGGACATTTTTATTTCATTTTTTATATCAAGAAATCACACAACTCCGACTACTGCAAGTACGCGCGAAATAACCGAATGAATTTGACAAAATGTCATAAGGTTAGTGAAGCCAGGAAAAAAATATGAGAAGTTTTACTAATAAGCTTTACTACAAATAATAGTAGTATTCAAAATAAATTGTCATGTAGTAGAAAAAAAATATATAACTACTGTTACCTAGAAGTGACACTGGGAATTGAAGAGTTAAGAAAAAAAGCTAAAAAACAAATAAATTTGCAAAAAAAATTTCTTTTTGTGTCACTTTATTTGAACGCCCCTAACACAGCCTCTTCGCACTCGATCGCCACGCACACTAGTGTGTAAGAGCTACTAAGGCCTCTCTTTCACTCATAATAGCGCGGTTTTACAACGTATCATTTTCGAGTTATGGCCGTGGTTAAATGTTCAAATGCCTGGTTTAAAGTGATACACCCGACCCTACAAATGAGGGGTGCCAAACCATAACGTTACAAGTGCCAGAAAAATTAATTTTCAGTAGACACATAAAACAGTTTTATTTGAAAAATAAAAAACTAAATAATTATTACAATTTTTATTACAAAACTATCGTTTTAAACACATAAGCCAACACAATTTTTTTCAAATGTTAAATTAGAGAAATAACATTAAAAAATATTTAAAAAAAATGAAAAGAACAAAACGTTTTAAGTGCCATCATTTATGCAAGTCATAACGTTGTAAGTGGTTGTATTACTTGCACATAATAAACTTAATTCAAACCTTCTTGATCTTTATTGTAGAAGGTTTTCGTAAAACAATTTGCTTTCTCCTGCTAAATACGGTAACATGGCTTGAATGTCTTTCTTTTTCTCGGCAGATAAAGGTATAGGTGTTTCTGCCATTTCAATTTCTAAGTCCTTAAAATTAGCCACAGTAACTCCAGGTTTCAGCACTGAAGTTTTAATCCATGGAGAAAATTCGCCGTAATTTTCTTTGTCTGAACTACACCAAAGTTTTCAGCTGTAACTCGAATCATCGTAGCCGAAGATATCTGCAGCTTTTTAGTGTTAATCATCGCTTTAGCTATATTCATCCAATTAAAAAACGTTTTATTATCCACTACTAAGAATGGTTTTTTTTGGCAGCATTTGCAATAAGCTCAATAAGGTCTTTTGGAATAAGTGGCTTTGCCCGCTTTTTTGCTTTTTCAATAATCGCAAAATCACGATCGCACGCGAGAAAGGTATGGCCCTTCACAGGAAATTTATGAGTAATTTCCGAAAAGAACCCTTTTGCAATTAAAACGAGTAACATAACAAGTACAGCCTGGTTCTTGTTTTGCCCGCCACAGTTATCTGACCACAGAATTAATTTCTCTTTATTTGTTTTGTCTTCTATTTCAATAATATATAAAATAAATGTATTATAGTTACTACAACAATATAATGTAACTACATGGTTACAGTCAGTAAATAATGTGTCAGTTTTAACATCCATTTTGAAAAACCTATTAAAATTAAATACACGTCATTGGTAGTTTGTCAAATGAATTAAAATCATAGATATAAAGATTTGTACCAATTACATCATATTACACGCACGCGCCAAAGTTATCGCGATTTTTTTGGTGACGCGTCGTCGAATCGACGAAGGTTCGAAATCTACGGTTAAAATGATTTTTGGCACACGGGAATCAATTATGACGATTTGTTTTTGCGCACGTACAGTTTTGTGGGCTTTGGGTCACCAATATGTCTTCGCCATTTATATTTTTCAAACATATAGATAACTATGTTGATGGGCTTGAAACTGTGACTGATGCGTTAATTGCATCAGCTTTTTTGTAATCTTTCCATTTTCTTAAATTTATTTGGTCTAGTTTATCTTCTGATAGTACTGTTCCGTCCAGAGGATATATTCCGCCTTTTCTGAACCCATTAATTATTATTTCTGGGTCTAAGCTACGCCACACTTCTCCAATAAACATTTGAGAAGTTAAATAGTTTACTGTACACAGTTCTAATATATTGAATAGTTTTTTAAATGCTAAGGTATAAAAAGGTACCTTCCACCACTTATCCGGGCACTTAGTGGCCCCACTTGCCATCGCTGACAGCCTTCAAGGCTGACGCGAGCTCTTGCAGCATCACGCTCCTGCGCCGGCTCGCGTCAATCCCTGACACGCGACCTTTGGCGAGGTCTTCATGGCCCATCATGAATTTAAGCATGAACTGGCGCTGTTCGGCCGAAACACACGGTTTCTACTAATCGAAATCTACACACAAGACAAAGGCTCCAACAGAATTTCAGAACAAGAAGTACATTTTGATTGTTTTATACTCACTTTGCTCACTTTGAATTTTGGTTTTGTCAATGATCTTCTATGTTTTGCTTCGAGAATAAATCTGATAGAAGATAAATAGATTAGATAGATTGATTGTCGAACATGTTTTGTTACTTTTGTTTTTTAATTCCGAAACGGCGATGTCGGGCGTCGGCGACTGCTATTTTTTTTTTCAATTTTCAACCTTAATTTTTCTTATTTGACACTGACTTTGATAAAAAATTGACACACAAATTAATTTTTAAGGTTCTACCAAGGTATATAATTGCTACCATTTCTAAACGCGAACATAATTTAGTTGCTCTGAAATAACAAAGATTTGTTTTTATAGTATCACATACATTGCATAAAAACATAATTCTTTTCAGGTGAATTTGTAATGGTAAAACTCACCTGAAATAACAAAGAAACGACAATTATGTTTGCTTTATCGTTTTGTTGCACTATTACTTGTTTAAATTGATATTTCTCCTTAAACTTTAAAATTTTCTTTCAATACTTCTTTCTGACTCGACACTCGATCTTTTCCCGCGTAGATCGTGGATATGACACTGACAGTTCGTTACATGTCGTTGACACAATATTGAAAACTTTTTCTTTACATAAAAATACTTTTTTTATGTTATTTACATGTCAGCATGTAAAAATAAAACCTGTGAAACTTTTGTAAGCTTTAATAATTTTCGCCTATCATTACTTACCAAACCCGCCCCTGAAAAAACTCTCACATGAGACTTATGTGGCCTGGATGCACAGTCTCTTCAGCACCAACTGGTATGAATGTGGATAAATGTTTTGTCGTGAGTGCCACCACTTCAAAGGATCTTCTTTTCTATTTAAATACTCCTCATCAAGATATATATTCCGGCGTCAAAATCATCCCAGATACTATCTATCTATATCACATGCCATGAATTCCTTCTGGGGAGGGTTTACTGGTTGTGCTGCTGGATCGATGTTCTTATATGTTTTTTTTTCCTACTCGGCGCCTCAATCAATGTACGGCTCTGTCATAGGCTTCTGGGGTCCTAAACCCCTTTTTTTTAATCTTTGATCCAATATACATGAATCCCGAGTATTAAACATTTGCTTCCAAATCTTGTAATCTTGATAACAGCTGTGATTGTAATTTCTCCAGCAGCGAGTATATATGCTCATTTTTTTTAAATATACACATAATAACATTTAGCCCCAATTTCATTTAATTGATTTCTGACTATCACTCACATTGTGTTTTGTATTATTTAAGTTCTTACAGTCTTTAATTAAATGTCCAGACTTATGACAAAAATGACACTTGCGCTTCCTACAGTCTTTTCCTTAAGTGACTTTTAAGACCGCACTCAAAACATTTAAGCTCACTCACACTTTTATTATATTGACCCGCACCTCTGTTATTTTGATTAATTTGTTTATTATTTTATTATTACACTGGTTTATTGCTACAAACGCTGTCGCTTGCTCTTGTTCTGTGTTACCATATCGTTCTTCTTCAAGTAGTAGTCTGGATACAAGGCTCTGGAAACTTTGGTCTTTCTCCGGAACAGATTCCCATGCAGATACAAAGTTTATATATATATCGGGTAGTGTTATCAAAATGTTGGTCATCATCATGGTATCTGACATCTGTTCTCCCAGATTTTGCAACTGCTGCTTAAAATCTTCTAGTCTTGATAGGAAATTATTGACTGACTCTTCGAATTTAAGGTTTAAACCGCACTTGGCAGTTCATACTTGTAGCATGTGCTGTTCATAGCAGTCAGCTGCGTGCGAATTATAAGGATTGCGTTGTTTTTAAATATAATACATTCTGTAACTTGCTTTTAGCCACATTCATCAAACTAAAAACACGTTTAATATCTGCATTTGAGTGCAGCAAACTCATAATTTTAGTGGCAATATCAAATAAATCTTTATATGAACAGCTGCCAGCTACATCCCTTGATCGTTGAACCTCAGACCAGAACTAAACTCAAACTCAAACTCAAACTCAAAAATTTTTATTGGTTTCATACAATAGGTACTTAAAAACTAAGGAAAGGTAATATTTATAATCTAATTTCAAAGTTGCACGCGGTGTGTTGGCGTCCGGACGAGAAATATCTGTATCCCGGATACCAACGTCTTCCCGTTATACATGTTATTTAGTTATGTAGCAATATAGTAAAATTACAAATGAGGGTTAGGTTAATAAATTAGTTAATAACAGGTTAACGTAGTTAGGAATCAAAAGTTATTAAATTTAATATTTAGTGTTTAAGTTTCAAGCCTCAGTATTTGTTCGAGTACCAATAAATACTTAGTCACTTGTTTCTTATATTTCGGTATTCAAATACATCGTAGGTATTTCCCACGTCTGTAGGATGACAGTTTGCCACTGCTCAACAATATTATCTATATTGTCTGTATATCCCAGGCTTTCTAATACCTCTATGAAGTTAGAAATTTATCGGTTGAATAAGAATAAGAATAAAAACCGTTTATTAAAACATGAAACCAAAAAAACACAAACAACCAAAAATATATAAATACAAAATATGAATAAATGAAAAGTTTCATGTCACAATCCGGCCCCAACTCAGCATGTGCTGGATGCAAGCATCCAGCGCTGGGCTTCCGTTGGAACTGGCAGGTGATATCACGCACGTAAATATGAAATACGCGTAACAACACTAAAAAATATAAATAATAACATACACAAAATACAGCAAAAAAGTTATTAAACACACAATATAACTAATACCTGAAAATCTATGCTAAGAACCCAAAATAAAATATACACAAAATGTAATAAATCGCTAATATGGCATTGGAAAACAGAGGCATAATTACTAAGTAGCTTACATTATAAACATTTAGGCATCACATTTTAACATATTATGTAGTTGAATACATTAAAATAATGAAATTAAATTAATTAAATTACCAGTTTTGAATGTATACTTAGCTTGTTTGGGAACACATTCTGTTTTGTGTACCATTATAAATAAATAAATATGTAGTATAAGTATATCGTTGGTTGGGCTTTAAAATTACAGACACTGATAATGCCATCGAGTTTTCCAGCAATTTCAAATTCGCAGGCGTTCTTTGTTGCAGTTCGCGTATTAATTTCATGTTATTATCTATACACCTTGACTTTATTAAATTTTTATCTGTCTCTTTTAGAGAGTACTCGTTTATATCCTTTTCAAACTTATAACTAAGATAAGATAACCAAGATAAGGACTCATGGAAAGATGTTCTCTGACATTTATGCGTAAAAAATCCATCCCTGGTCGTGTCATTATTATTTTTATACATAAATTTTGTATCAAGTCATGGAGTGTATTATGTAGCAGACACGGTCTGAGACGCTTTCGAATGTTTTTATGGCTCATTGAACATTACTTCTTGTGACATCTTGTGTTAATTCACATGGTTTACCTTCCTCTTTGGTGAGTTGATCCATTATAAGTCATAAATTTCTTTACGATTAGTATATTCGTTATTTAAAAATTACGCAACAGTATATAGACAGGTTACATTTCTAGATTTCCACATAAGAACTGCATATATTTAATTTTCTTTCATCGTTATACATGTTGTATAACAATGCTTGGTAACAGTTTTCACGAGTTCTCATAATTTGAAAATGTAATTTTAATACATCCCATTGGCTATGGATTCTAGACACTGCAGGTTCAATTGGCAGCCATCGGGTATTGCATACACGCAAAATGTTTAAAGGTTCTTTTCCAAAATTAAATGTTACATATAATGGCTTATAATCGGCTGGCCGATTTTAAGGCAAAACGATAGGCCGCGGCCTATCGTTTTGCTGAAAGTTTAAACCAGTTATGGGTCACTCTAACCATAAATTCTATATTTCTTGGTATCGTTTCGCATGAAGCATGTGACACTGCCAGTTGGATTGAATGGCAGACACATCTAATTAATATGAGATTAGGTAGAGAGTACCTTTCCTGCAGTATTCTATGAACACCAGCGTTAATTCCTGTCATAACAGATGCATTGTACGTTCCTATTCCAATAAACTTGCTTTTGTCGAAGTTAAAAAGTTCGAGTAATCCTGTCAACGCCATAATTATTCCTTCAGCGTCTGTCGATTCCGCATTTATTTATAATTAAGAAAACATAACATATGATGGCAACGATGGTAAAAACAAAAAATATCAAGGAATAAATAGTAAAACATATAACACTTACATTTTTAGGTAGTAGTTTAAAACTCCCAGTACACCGTTGGCATCACCGCAAGTCAGTAACGTTCGTTCGTTGTAAAAACAATCAAATTTTATGAGAAATCACGCGGTGAAAATACATGACGCAACGCGGAACACCCGGCTTCGAAAGTTTGACCGATTTATCTCACTTATTATTCACAAAAACACATAAAACATATTTACAAAGTCCTTCATAGTTTTTTTAGTAATTCTAACGATTTTACTTACCTTTTTCTCATTTTAGACATTTTTTATTCTTCCTCACAACACTTAGTCCAAAGGATGAAATAGCGCAAAATGGCGGATTTATGACAGCCACGGCATAGAGGTTTTTTTTTGTTGGTTCCGGTTGCTGCGTACGGGTTTGGAAGGCACGTATTTAAAGTTTATGAACGCATCTTTAACGCATTGGCTGCCCACCTCTTGAGGAGTATATTAACTGCATGCCCCTTGTATTTGCCTAATAAATTTACCTAAGCCGTGTGCCCACAACGCAAATACGAGTTCATTGTCTTTACTCAGATGACCCTTGACGCATATCGGCGTCCAACCATATTACACAGTTTAGTAAATAGTTAATATGGCGGCAGATAACGCTGACTCGATAACAATAAGTGCAATAAAATTGGGATAACATAAATGGACAAAAGATTTCTGGTAGTTTCAATGCTAGGACTAGTACCCACCAGTCTATTTCTGCTATTTTACGAAAATTTACGATGTTTTCTAGTATTATTTAATCATTGAATAACTCTAATTTAATTTTTATTTTATATTATCATTTTCAAATACGCGCGTTATTTACCATACGAAATTTAAAAAACCCGCGCAAAATCCGAAATCTCCGCATTTTGGTAATTTGTTTCCTGTTCGTTTCTATCTATCGCATTCACACAACTTGCCGTGATATGCGCGAAAGAGAGATGTAAAGAATGTATACCTAATAATAATGTAAACGCCATCTGGTTTGCTATCGGGAAATGACTAATAAACAACGCAAGCGGAACGTGTTGCCAGCGATTAAAAAATATGCCAATTACGGAGGCTGCGGCCGGAGTTTGCAAAAAAAAATGCAAAAGATAACTTAAAAATTATTTATTTAAAATTAAAGTTACAATTAACTATAATTAAATTGACTGTCTTCTTCGATGTAAGAATGAAGTGTGTCCTATGTCTAAATCGCCGGACGCTGGTAACATGAAACTGCAGCGTTGACATTCCGCGACATGCGATGTTGTGCAACCGGTGGGAACCGAAGCTACGTCGGCGAAATGCAGGCAGCGTGGATGTGTAACATGCCGCATTACTCGGTAAACATTTAGCAATGTTTAATAATTTTACATATAATATTTATTTATTTAGTTTATTCTCAAATATTATTTCTCTTCTAAAAATCAGTAGACTCACTCAAAGTATAATTTAAATTGTATTGAATTTTAGTACCTACTTATTACAGATTTATAAGTAAAAGGAGATAATAAGAATAGAGAAAATTTGCATGCTATTGATTATATAATGAACATATTTTATTATTTCAAATTATGGTACATTATTCAATTTACTACAAATATAACTGTCAAAATTAAGATGTTGGTTATGTTACAAATTTAAATAAAATTATTTTAGCTGATTTTACATATATATAAAAAGGTTTAATACTTTCATACTAGTCACCAAAATTAAGGGTTATCGAAAAATTTAAACAAAACTCGGAGTTAAATATAAATCGCACAAAAACTTGTAATATATTTTGATATCCCTTAATTTTGATAACTAGTCTAAACAGAAATTATTTAAATTCAACCTAAAAGATTATTTTCTACGTGATGCGGACCGAAACAATCAATACAAAAACCCGAATTACAAGCTGAACAGAACATTCCACTATCTTTCCTTTTTTTTTTTGCTGACTCCAACACCTAAAACACCTTCTCCGCATTACAACACCATTGCCATTTCTTGGCAATGCTACTGGCATATGAGAGTTTTCTAGTATTGTCGGAGAAGGTGTTTGTGTTGGAGTCAGCAAATAATTGATAATTATGTCACGGAATTTTTCCAGGGTAATATTTGCATTTCCGTAGGAATTAAACATAAAAAAACTGTTAAGAAACATCATCTGAAACACATGTATCCCTATTTTCTTGTACCATCGTATGGTTTTGTGATTGCAGGGGTAGTACGACAACATCTGGTCGTGTCGATCTACGCCCTTCATATATTTATTATATTGTATAATAATGTCGGGCTTAGAAGCGACACGACCACGTCTATTGGTAACGTTTTTAAAATCGGGTGTATGCGCCGTGGAAAGTGTCAAGACGTCTCTCTTATCTTTCCACTTCATGACGCATACACCCTTATCATTTACCTACTCTATAGATGTTACCACCCCTGGTCAACTTTTTGCTGGTCACAATTTTTGGGTTACCCCGTCTATTTGCCAGCAGTGTGCCTGTACAGTAAGTTGCTTGTGATAGTAACTGCTCTGCCAGGTCAACACTGCTGTAAAAGTTGTCCATATAAATGGAGTGACCAGCACCAAGATGGTCTTGGAGCAGTTTCAGGACGACTTTTTTGACATGGCCTTGTCCACCAACTTCGGGGTCTTTCGACCCTTTGTACATCATAATCCTGTGGACAAGGCCATTGGGGTCAGCCAAAACGTACAGTTTGATTCCAAATTTGTGCCGTTTATTTTTTATGTACTGTCTAATTAAAAGTCGTCCCCGAAAAAGCACCATTGACTCGTCTATCGTCATCTCTTTTTGGGGATACACAGTGTTTCGCATGGTATTATTAAAGTATTCTATTAAATGATCTGTGGGCTTTATATCAGTTCATAATTATTTATAGTTATTCATAATATTATATTTTCATATTTATCACACAAAATATTTATATAAATATAATATATCTAATTAATAACTTATATATCAACATTAAATAATATCATATAATATTCATTATATATATATACACACGATCCCACATAGCAGTAAAATCCCCTGGGACGTAGTCATCCTGCCCACGGTAGGTGGGAAATGGCAGACCGTTGATGCTGATAACGTTCGGACAGGACTGCGCGGTACAGTCGATCAAAACCAAGACCGGCCGCAACGGTCCCAGGATGGAGGCGGAGTTTGCAACCGGAATAGATGTTAAACACGGGGCATTATGCGGCTGCCACTGAGCGTTCAGATATGTGCCCCTGTTGTAATAGTTTATGGTGCCCGCCGTATACTCTGTTGATAGATGCGAGATGATGAAAGCTAGGGCCCAAGAGTTGTTCAAGGCCGCCTGCCTAATTGGGACGAAGACCCAGTTTTGGTCCATTTGGTGATATCTGAAGTTAGGACCCGGTTCGAGCTTGTTGATGCCCATCTGTATCGCGATGTCCAGGGGCACAACCGCCATTTCCTGGGGGGGCACTCTCTGCGTGTTTGTCAGGGGTACTATTCGCGGTCCGAGATGTTCGGCAGCGTGGAAGCGCCTGATAGGGAAATGCGGGGCAGGATCCAATTTCGCACATGATAAGTCGAGACTGTGGACCATCAATAGAGACCTGACTATCGGAGTCACCTCACGATAGCCAGACTGATGTTGTCGTATATGCTTGGCCAAGCTCACAATGGAGGCCGCGTCGCGGACCGCAGGGCCGCGGACCACTGAAGACATGGCTGCTGATGCATTGGTGTCCGAGAGACGCTGGGACAACTGTTCAAAGTGGGAAGTGTACGTTGGGCGGGTGGGGTCGCTTGGGTCGATAAACGTGGTGGACTGCACTGAGCGGGCGGGCAGTGATCGACAGCAGGTGTACGTGTCGGCGCGACTGAATGCAGGTGCTGTGTCGTTGGGCGAGACGGAGGTGGGTGCGGGAGGGCCCGGAGTACTCGACACAGGAGCAGAAGAAGCAGAGGCAGCAGCAGAAGTGTCGCTAAGAGTAGTAGCAGTGGACGTCGTCGAAGTGGGCGGTACGCTGTCAGGAACGCGTCCCCCACTCGGGCCGGGTTCCACCACGTCCGTGGCTCGTGACGTGTCACGGGTAAGCAAGCTCGGATTGTCATCAAGCGATCTCGTGTGTCTCGAGTGTACCCGCACAAGCCGGAGTGTGTCCGGGTCAAGCCCGTGGGAGCGCATATACACGCGTCTTCGCTCAGGGGCAGGAAGGGCACGGACACGGGCATCGTTCGGGTCAGTGATGAGCCCGTCGCGCATTGTGACATGATCACCGTCGGCTGCTCCGCCGCGTACATGGCGGCGGTACCGAATTGCTGGTATGTATGACCTGACGACGGTATTGAAGGTCGTGTAAGGCACAGCCTTGGTGGTTGAGAGCGTGATGGTATCAACGCCATATGGTGCGGCAGAGAGCGGAGCTCCGTTGTTCGAGACCTCCTGTAAAGGCTTTGTTAGCCAGTGCGCAAGTGCCTGAAACACCTTGGGCGCGGTTTCTTTTGGTTTTGAGGACGTAGTGAAGACACTAGTGTCGTCTTTTGTTGTCATTGTCCAGAGCCACCCGTGGGCGGCAGTGTTGTCTTGTCAAGGAGTGCTGTTCAATTGCCCAGCGCAGAGTTGTCTAGTCAAGTGCCGCCCACGGGTGGCTGATATAAAGCCCACAGATCAACCTTATTATAAATAGATTGGCTTCGATTGTTGATTTCAAAATACAACATTCTTAGAATTATTAAAAATCGGTTTCTGCTCATGTAATTTGTTAGATTAAATTTAAAGAGGTGGTGTTTTGCCCAATAATCGTTGATTCTATTAACCCGTACTGTCCCCATAAAAAATAAAATTCCTAAAAATGATTTCATTTCTTCTACACATACATCTTTCCAGCGCTTTAGCCGACTTTCTGGCTTGAAGCCTTTGGCCAATATGCCATTGGCATGGGAGTTGGTCATGTCGGCTAAAGCGCTGAGGAAAGACACGCTAAAAAAAATTTTGAAGGAATCAATAGCTGTCATTTCCCGTGTGTTTGGTGTAATCATACCTGGTGTTTTATTGAAGGGGAATACCGGGGGGTCTCTGTATTCGGCTCTCCACTCGGTAGCCGGCTCTGCAGCTGCTTCTTGTCTCCTCGTCTTCCGACGACTCGGTCGCGCTATCAGAAGATCTGTATACAAATTTAACATGAATTAATAAAGATAAAGATAAAGCATCTTTATTGATAATGTAAAGTTGTAACATACATAGGTATAGGTATAAGTACTAATATCACAGAATATGCTACACAAAGTACAATATCTCGTCAAATTGAATTTATAACATTTAGTTTTTATAAAATTTTAGAAGTTACATATATCAGTGTCGTTCATTGGATGAAACTTGTAATAGAAAAAGAACCAATGGCAGACAAAAATTAAGCACTACTCTATAGCGCGGAGCGCTTCCCGGTATATGTGCTTACGCTACCCGGTAACGCTTATTGCGCATGACGGGCTGTGCCACGGCATATTCTAAATACTATAGCGAAGGTGCTTTAAGTTATTTTTATTATAAAATACATTTGTATTATAGCTTACACATTTATTTACTATTTGCAATAAAAAAAAAGATAATTCTTACGCTTTGGACATTTTTATTTCATTTTTTATATCAAGAAATCACACAACTCCGACTACTGCAAGTGCGCGCGAAATAACCGAATGAATTTGACAAAATGTCATAAGGTTAGTGAAGCCAGGAAAAAAATATGAGAAGTTTTACTAATAAGCTTTACTACAAATAATAGTAGTATTCAAAATAAATTGTCATGTAGTAGAAAAAAAATATATAACTACTGTTACCTAGAAGTGACACTGGGAATTGAAGAGTTAAGGAAAAAAGCTAAAAAACAAATAAATTTGCAAAAAAACTTTCTTTTTGTGTCACTTTATTTGAACGCCCCTAACACAGCCTCTTCGCACTCGATCGCCACGCACACGTGTGTAAGAGCTACTAAGGCCTCTCTTTCACTCATAATAGCGCGGTTTGACAACGTATCATTTTCGAGATATGGCCGTGGTTAAATGTTCAAATGCCTGGTTCAAAGTGAGACATCCGACCCTACAAATATCATTTTACGGTCACTAGCACGCTCAATGACGGAATGGACGCTGTCACCCTCGTTTTGGGTATGCCCCTTCTCCATGAAACGGTGAGTAATTGTCACCCCAAATTCTCTTGCAGCAAGCAAGTATAGGGAAAAAACAATGCGGTTCCTATTCTGACCCGCACACTTATCGGACCAAAATTTAAAGACTTTTATACCTTTAAGTGCGTGTTCTCTGATATATTGATAGAGGCAACTAGACACCTCATTAGCTCCACGTTTCGCAATAGCTTCGTGCCACATAAAACATGTAGCTTTTTTGGTAGCCAATTTATATACCGTAAAAATTAATGTAGCCCACTCTCTTTTGTAATAAAAGAAACATATACATATACAACTAAAGTTCTTATCTATTGCACTGATAAGACCGAGATCGTGAGGCGTGAGCCAATATTCCTGTACGCAGATTACCGCAGCGTTCTTGCATAGATTCTTGACGTCGTTTACGACGTTTAGTTTCCGAAATATTTTTATTAGTACGCGATAAATATAATATGTACGTATAAGTCTGCTGCCTGTAGTTTGGAAGCGGTTTGTAGTGTATTGCGTGCATTCCGATATCTATAAGGTTGTGGTTTCTTACGGGTTACCGTAATAAAGTCGTCGGAGTCTGTATTACTGTGCGTGTGCGAGTCGATTCGCTGTGCGCTCGCTATATCTCTATGTAGGGGTGTAGGCTGCTTCAAACCGACTTAGGGATGATCGATATTAAGAAAACATCGATGTTGACATCGACGTTAACATCGAATCAAAAGTATCTATGTACGATAAAAATCGATTGAAAAACATCGATATGTGTAAAATATCGATTTTTTTTAAATAAAATAAAACCTGTTATTTTTATGATAATTATATATTGTTATTGTAATAACAAAAGTTAAACAAAAATATTAACAATTCCAGCATCTTTTGCCCACACTTTGTAAAAAAATTAACTTTGACAGGTATTTTTCCCTTCAATCGGTTACGATGTTGGTATAGGAGTTGGCCAGCTTTAGAAAAAAGCCTTTCTGAAGCTGTGGATGTAGCTGTGCAACACAAATACTTGTGAGCTATTTTCTTGAAATTTGGATAGGTGGATTCTAACATTTTCCATAGGAGTAATGGTTCTTGTTTTAAGTCAGCTACCGGACTTTTTAAATAAAATTGTAATTCCATAGGCATATTTGTGTCACGTTGACCAGACAAAATATTATTCTTTTCTATAACAAGTTTATAATGATCCTTCCATATGTCAACATCTTGGTCTTCTTCCACTTGAGTTGTAAAATTCTCCGTCAATTGATCATTTTCAGTTTGGTTCAGCTCAATATCTGAAATCAATTTCTTGATACTCCGAATGGCTCTGGTACAGGCTAATGCATCTTAGAAATGTATATTTTTAAAACGAGGATCCAAAAGAGTGGCGACTGCAAGAATATTAACATTTTCTGTTTGTAGCAATCTTTTCTTAATTTCTTCCATTACATTATTTCTTAAATTCTGTCCTATTGACTGTTTTGTTTGGGAACCAGACACTTTTATAGTAAGTAATCTAGTAAGTGGAATTACTTTACTACAGGTTACATATTTTTCACCACAGACTTCACGAGTAGTTATTTCTATTGGTCGCAAAATCTCACAGACTTCAGTTAGATCAATAATTTGTTTTGCATTCAACATTTGTGGTGCACTAGTATGGTAATTAATAATTTTATTGATTGCAGGGCGCAATATTAAAAATCTTTCGATCATATAAAATGTGGAGTTCCAACGAGTGGACACATCTTGTATGAGTTTCAAATCAGATTCTCGCCTCAATTCATCACTAGCAGTGACACATTGTTTAAACCATTTTACAATTCTTTTAACTGCCGCTATTAGTTCAGGCAAATCAGGTGTTTTTTCGATGGATTTTTGTGCCACCAAATTCAACATGTGGGCATAGCAGTGTATATGACGATTTTTACCAAATGCAATTTCTATTGCTTTAACAATATTAGCGCAGCATCAGTAACAACTGCCACTATTTTACTGTCTTCAATATTCCACTCGTTACAGGTGTTCAATAATATATCCGCTATATATTCCGCAGTATGAGATTGCGTCAAATCAAATTGGCAAAACAAGTGAATAAAAAAGTAACTCTCGTAGTGTAAAATTTTAATTGCACACCCAGTAGTCACAATGAAGGAAACAACATCGTTCCCTTAATAAATGGACACGACAACGTGTCAACATTAATATGTCGGAGCGACGGGATTATCAGTACCATCGTAAGACATCATAGGGGCGTATAGCTAGGGTGATCGAGCAAAGAGACAACCAGGAATACAGGTTTATTACACCTTTTTTAGGTACCAAGAATATCGCACTAGGCAAGTGAATGCGAATGACAGTCAATAGGTAGTTTCCATAGCAACTCGCTGCCGTCTCTGCGCCTCTTCATCGGCTAGACTCTGTCGTAGCACGAAGTTAGCCGAGTTCAGACGAATGCTGCCACGTAGTGGGACTCGTGCCGCGTTCCTTTTACCTACCGTATTCAAAAACGTCTCCGACAAATAAATAAATATAATACATGGCGTCTGCCAGGTAAGCTACCTTGTCCAATGAGAGGTCAAGCTGAACCATAAGTATGCGCTGGACCTAGTGGGGTAGACTCCTCATCCAAAGTTCTCGGACAATGCCCTCATCACTTTTCCCTGCCAGGGTACGGAGGTGTCTAAGGAATGATGAGGGCTTCCTGTCCCCCATGTCCTGCTCGCTCAGTAGTTGGCGAATGCGCTGTTCCCTAGACAAAGAAAAGCGTTTGATCAGCTCCATTGTTGAGTTTTCATATTTATTGTCTGTTGGCGGGTAAGCGTTGATGTCATCTACCTCATCAGCTAACCGTGAATTCAATATTGATAATAGTTGCCCATATTTGCAGCAATCTCGAACTGTGCCTCAGCTTGTGCTAACCATGTATGTGGTTTGTCCGGCCAAAAAGCATTTAATTTTACTGAAACTGCACTGACCGTAAATGAAATGAAATTAAATGAAATAATTTATTCAAAATCATGTCACGTTACATTCACATAACTCTAATTAATATATTAGAGGGAAAGCACATTCCAAGATTTACTTCGTCAACATTTTTATAATTATTACATTTTATTACCATAGAAAAAATTACAATTTTAGGTAGTGACTGTTTTAAAGGTTAATTAATCAATATAAATACGTATTTAAAATAAAATCTTTATTTTGCTATCAGCTGTAAAGAGGCATTGTCAAGTAGTGTCATAGAAATTGGTAAACTAAAAATTACAATACATTTTATATTATACGATAGAGCTGTAAAGAGGCTACGTCAAAAAGTGGTTCAAATGAATTGTCCTCTACTTCTGCGGAACCAGTGAATTTACAGCATCGCCATTTAGGTTCTAATTTTCTAGCTGGTTTTATTTTTTTCTTTACTAAAACTGCTTTTGGAGAAGGTACCTGCATCGTTGTTGCCGCAGGATATGGTGAACTTGCTTCACCTGAGAAAGAAGGTGCCGTTGATGTTGAAGAAAATTGGATTGAAGGTCATCACCTTCAATCCAATTTTCTTCAACATCACAGTTGGCATGGTACTAAAGATGTCGATGCAATCACTTGATCATACTCGTCATCGTCATCAGACAACAGATGCAGATTTTCCAGTGAAGACGGAAGTGATGGTGGAGGTGAGCTGCTATCTGAATATGTTGGCTGGAAGCAGTTCTGTAGTTCATCTTCAGATGAACTACTTTGATCTATGTCCAATTTTGCTCCTGACCGAGGTACAAGCGCTACGATTCGAAGAGCTCTGTTTTTCTGCTGCTGACTAAGGTTGTTTAGCACCTGTGATAGCAAAACAAAAATAAAATAACAATGTTCAAATCAAGCAATGTCGCGAATGTGATACATATTCCAAAAAAATCTAAAATGTCGGGTATCGGGCACTGTAGCATATTTGATACACTAGGAAAAAAACACTTATACCAAGTACTTATTATTCATTTTAATGCACAAAAAAGCCTATTTCAAACAGACAATATTATAAAATATTAAAAATCAAAGAGTTTAGGGCAAGATTAGAGCAAATTATTCATAAATTCAATTATTTTCACCTTATGATGCGTAGACGCCTTCGACTGGTCCTCCATTTTGCGTTCTACTAGTGTCTTGGTATTACCAGTAACTAAAAATGATTTTTTGGGAGAATCGTGATAATACTCCAGAGCACTCACTAGCGAAAAAACTTCATTCATTCAAACGTCATTAAGACATTTTAGCAGAGCAGTAACTATTCCAACAGCATCAGAACTCTCCAATGGTTGCAGGGCTAAAAACGCAGATACGACTTTGTTTTTATCTGAACTAAAATACCTTATGACAACTCCAAGGTATTTCGTGACGCTCACGTCAGTTGACTCATCTAATAGCAAACTATATTTTTGACCACTTATGTCACGCTGGAGTTCTTTTTTGAAATGAGGTGTTAAAATATCATTTATTATTTGGGTGCATTTAGTTCTATGCAATTTCATGTCACCATTATCCATCATTCTCTCCTCAAAACAATGTGTGTCACGGTGCGGCGTGGCCGTGCGCCGCGCAGCGCGCTCAACAAGATGGCGGCACGCTCGCGCTGCCTGCGCCCGAGCCGGCTAGCAACAGGGATTATATTACATTCGCGCGCTTACAATCTCACCTCATGGCGTGTCCATGCGGTGTGATCAACAAAATGGCGGCAGCGGGCTGTGCCCGCCCAGCCGGTTAACCTCATTTATATACCTACATACGTCCTGCTAGCAATAACATTTATTAATCCATATAAAAATGTATCTGGATAGGTAGGTAGGTACACATAAATGCACAGTGAGACTTTTTATTAATAATTGTCATGCATTGAAATTAAAAGATGCTTCTCCAATGGCCATATTCATGGCCCCAGAATAATATGTTGGCCCTGAAAAGGACCTTTTTAAAAAAATCATGGCCCCTGAATAATATGTTGGCCCTGAAAAGGGCCTTTTTAAAAAATATTTTTGAAGAACATTTATAAGTTAATATTTAATTTATTTTTTTTTTTGTTTGATTGATTTTTGTTTGATTAAACGCAAACTACGGCGAATGCGACTTATGGCTATCGAACATAGCAGCTTGGGCAGATCGTTCTTGTCCGTGGAGCTCCTCAGAGCCAGGTACCGCTCCACGATCCAGGGATTGGCCTCGATGTACTCCATCATGGCCAGATAGTGGACGGTGACACGCTGCAACGCGGCGGTCAAGTGGATGGCCGCGATGGTGGTGACCCGCGCGGCGGAACCGTTGGCCAGAAGACGACGGCGGATACGTGACACCGGGAATATTAACCCGGCTCGGGCGGTGCGAGACTTTGCTTTAACCTCCATTTTGGAACTTATTTGCTTCACTTATACGACACGTGTGGCTGCACACGCAAAATGAGACTTTCTAAAATCAAAATGGCGAATATTACAAATTTATAGCAAACCGCACTGACTGAGACGGCACTAGCTGCGGAGAGCAGGACGGTGTGAAGGAAGGACAGGGGGAGGGACGGAGGGACGGGGGGAGCCTAGCCTCGCCGCCGCCGTAGCGTAGCATCGACGATGATTATTATTTATTTATTTCCTAACCACCTATGTAACTACTAAAATAAGTATACTTAATAAGTACCTATTCGTGCCTAACTCCACTTGCTTCTGGTTTTATCGTACCTTACTATATAAAAAAGACACATACCTATAGCTCCATTTTCAATCTAGTTAATCCGTCCACGTTGTTGTTTATCGAGGTACCTGTAAAATTAATAAGTACAGTTATTACTTCAGTATCTGATAAGTAACAATTTAAGCGTATATAAATACTATTTATATGCACTTTATTTGAAAAAAACTTGCAAAACAAATTTTACTAATTAAAAATAAAAGCTTAACTAATTAATAACTAACTTATAAACTAAAACTTATAATAAACTTAAAACACCTATAAAAAAAGTAGGTATATCTGTAGGCAACGTTCCCAGCATGCTGGCGGCATTGCCACGTTGGATGGCAATGCTTATCCTTTGCGTCAAGAATGCGCCAGCATGCTGGTCACGGGTTGCCTGAACTATCTGTTCTGCTAAAAAATTATATATTTTATGGGCCCCCGGCCAATGTTTGCACGCCAAAATGCTCAAATATACATATAACCCCGACCGAGTGTGGTATATTTGAGCCTTTTGCGCTGTTCAGCAAGAATAGCCGCCGCTCCAGCCTGACCCTGTGTCGCGGAGAGATGAGATGGTGCCAATGTGTCAACACATGTAGCGTCCCACACAAGGGGCCGCCCCAACCTCCAGGGCACGAAGGTCATTCCGTCAGGTCTTTTGCCATCGCTGCGTGCAAGACCGCTCGGTTCGAGCACTGCTGCAACTTTGGCGGTGGCAAAAGCCCGACGAATGATGTCATTAAGGCTGGCGTGGCGAATAAATCTTCCCGCACTCTTTATGCACGAAAGCCCGTGGTTACAGAACTTATCGGCAGATGCACCACACTGGCAACGATGCGCTTCACAACAATGATCACCCAGGCGTAGGCTAACAGCTAGACGGAACGTTGTCGGGTCCACGCGTGTAGCCATTGCCCGGATTCCCACTCTCCGACCGCACGGATATGGCACGATCCGCGAAACTAGTTCGTTTCTAAAAGTATATTCCGCTCTAGTTCGCAGATCGGCCGATCCCATACTCATTGTTCGGAGAAGATCAGTACTGGGGCACGCAAGCTGCCAGGCGCTTCTGGCCTCATCTAAATGCGCGACAGTAATAGCAACGATAAGAGTGGAATTTATTTATATTTTTTTCTTTTTGATGCAGTATGGCCATAATTATCTGTAACGAATAGTTATACGTAGATAACTCAGTTCATGTTAAAATATGTATGTGTACTCGTATATACAGAATACACACCATGAACAACATTAGATTAAGCTATGTCTACAGTTTGCTGAGATGCAACTGGCAATGGCTGTGCTTTTACTGCTGGTAGCAAAAATTCCTTAAATACAGAAGTAGAAGGCAATATTTTCATATCTGTTTCCTTACTTTCATCTGCTCCTGTAAAACTAGCTTAGAATTATTTAAGACATATTCTATACAAATTCTTGTAATAAGCAATGATAATGTCTCGTAACATGGGATCTTGCTTCAGTTTCTCTTTAGACTTGGATGAAAAACACCTAGATATTACCGTGACTTAGCCTGTAGGCCATCAGTGATGCTCTACCTATACCTATTAATTTAGAACATATTGTTCATACATACAATACATGACAATTTTATTATACACCAATCAAACATAACATCAAAAGATTTATATCTGATTCGATTTCTGTTAAATTAGTAGGTGTACCCATAAATTCCTTCATTGTCATATTTGAAATATAATAATAAAAAAATAAATATAATATTCTCTCAAAGACCATCTGAAAAAAAAAGTTACATAAATTATCGAAGTTAAATTAAAAATTCCATTCTAGGTAGAGCGCAGACCGTAGAGATGCAGACTTCTTGCGTACAGCTCTTTATAGCCCTTCGTGTTTTAGATGCGAAGCGTTTTGTAAGACTGCCTCCAGACCTTGCATTAAATTCTTTCTCTATGTTGGCCCATGCAGCTTCCTTTTTTTCCAAGTTGCCGAATCACTTTGTTTATTTTCGATAATTTCGTTGTATTTGATAATCAAGGTTATTAAAATATCTCGTTCTTCAAAGGTAAAATTTGCACTCCGTTTCCTCTTCACTATGAGAATCCCTTGATTCTTGTTCTTGGCCATTTTAAAAACTTGTATTGAGTAAATATATACGCGCACGCAGATTCAATCGAAACAAGGAATTTAGAAAATCACGACTTAAAAGGTATCTCTACAACATATAAAGGGTACATAGAAAATCTTTAGAAAAGCCTAAAGATTGTCTAAGTGCTCCAGCCCACTGCCAGAGGGCAGGAACAGGCAGAGAATAAACATTTATCGGTTGCTCTTCAAAGTTCTCTTCTGTATTAGAAATCACATCATTCCTCATATCCAGAGCTATGTTGTGAAGGACAGCACAGGCCACTATTGTTTTTTTGGCCGTTTCTACATTTCCAAACAGTGTTGCCATATCTTAACAGGTTCACAGTCCACAGACCACATGTGGTCTGTGGACGGAAAGTATCATGAGTCCACAGACCATATGTGGTCTGTTCGTCGATACATTTTTAAAGCTTTTTAGATTTGTGGACGTAGATGGAACAGCGTTTATTTGACACGGACTTGACTTCTCTTGATCTTGGGTATGTCCTATACCCAAGAGTACACAAAAAGTGTTGGGACATAGGGAAGAGACTTATAATTTTCTGATAAAATACGTTTCATTAAAAATAAAAAAATTTGATACAAATCTTACAACATTTTATTGCTTATTTTTAACTAACTCATCATAGGATAGGTAGAAAAAAATACATAAGGAATGTGAGAAAGAAAACTATTATTATCATTATTTATTTGAATAAAGTAGGTACTTGAAAAAAAAATAGAATATAATTTTACATGTTAGTATGAGCTTTTTTGAAACACTGTATGCAGTATGGTTTTGTACAAATATTACATATTTGTGAAACTCGTTTGGCCTTATTAGTTGCAGCAGATGCAGTATCACCTTTTTGACGATATTCAACATAGCACCCGGTACACTGACGTCTTGTCTTCTTTCCATCTTTTCGATCTAGCTCCGTAAGGAAATGCTGCATCTGTGACGAGGACGGACGAACATTTCGAACTCTTTGGGAGGTATTTTCAGTTGAACTCCTTGGCGGCGTAGGTATAGTCGCGGGCTGGACAACGTTTATACCCAATAATGTTTTTACAATATCCATTTGTGCTTGCAAAAGTGTACATTTATTTTGCTGGTTCAATTTATTGTACAAATAAACCGTGTTTACTATAGCAACTCCAAAGAGCACGTCGACAGCAACTTTTTTATATCATGTCAGCGTCTTACGAATCGGTGAATAGTAACTTGCTAACTCGTCAGAAAGATCGATACCTTTCTTTCGATCGTTGTACCTATTCCAGTATCATATTGGGCTTTAGACGCTGGTTTCGGCCAGTAGACATTGTTTGCTCGTCTGCGTGACAAGTGGAAATCATGAGGACATCTCTTTTGTCCTTCCATTTTAGGACCGTCACATTATTCTTCTGTGCAGCGATATGCTCTCCCCTGTTTAATTTCTTATTTTTCACCAATAATGGCAAGTTTTTTCTATTTTTCCTCAAAGTTAGTAGTTCCCACAAAGATCTGTTTTACGTTGAATTAAATATTCAGCTAACGGAAGACTTGTATACCAATTATCAGCAATTATCATTCTCCCCGTGTCTAAAAGATCTTCACAAAGTTCGACAACAACGCTTCCAGGTTTATCGAGATTGGATATTTGAGTATCCTGGCCACTATAAACTTTATATTTCCAAACGTACCCATCGTCAGTTGTAGCCTTGTAAATTTTTAGTCCGTACTTATGGGTCTTATTTGGATTATACTGACGAATTGATAGTCGCCCTTGAAAAGGAACCATAGACTCATCAACAACAACGCAGTCATTTGGCGATAGAAGTTTTCTACAGTTACTCATTACGATATCTATCACTGGCTTCACTTTATACAAACGATCGTTGGCATCTCGTTCAGCAGTATTGTCGACAAAATGCCAGCAGCGTAATATTGCTACAAAACGATTGTAAGACATTTGTATGTCGTGCATCAGTGGGTGATAATAAATGGGATCTTTTTTCCAGTAGCATTCTAATGTAGGGAATTTTATTATACCAGTCAATAAGTAAATGCCCAAAAATTTTTCCATATCTTCCTTGTTTACTGGTTTCCAGCGACTCATACGACCACCAGTATTAACAGCGATAAGTTGCTCAGCGTATATATTGGTCTGTTCTATCATCAAGTCTATAACATTGTCATCAACCAAAAGATGAAATATAGTTGACACATCTGCATTTTCTGGTATATGTTCAATATGTATATGTACGTCAAACGTCAAAGTTCCCTCATTTTGTCAAAGAAAAAATAATGCACAGACCGCATGTGGTCCGTGGACTCAGGCGGATATTTTAATCGATTTTGTTCTAATGAGTCCACAAACCATATGTGGCATGTTTAAAAAAAAATACATTTCCTGTTATGTAAATATTATTTACCAAATTTATATACATACCTAAAGCCCTAAAATATCGTTTTTATTAAAAAAATGAATTGGACTTGAGGGGTAGTTTCCTCTCTGAAGCTTGGACTGTGAACCTGTTAAACCTCGAAATCTAAATCGCTAAGCCTGAAAATCTGTATTATATCTGTATACGACGAAAAAGCTAAAATCTGTATAAAATCTGTATTATTTAAACTTTTTATAAAGTAGTAGACAAGTGAAAAACATATTTATTGTTGATACATACTTTTATTCATTTCATTAATCATATTTTTACTAACATTTAGCTTGAAACATGGCTTGTTTTTTAATAATTGTTTGGTCAAGAGTAATCCTTCCATAGTGTCTGTACCTAAATGGTTGCGAGTTTTCGTTTTTATCAAATTAATTGAAGAAAATATTCTTTCTACTGTTGCACTGGAGAGGGGTTAAATTACGATACTACATACTACATATCATGAAAATATGGTACAAATAGTATAATTATACTACGAAATCCAACACTGATTCACACATGAAAATTTGAATTTAAAAAATCTGTATAAACCTAAAGTGAAATCTGGCATCTGTATCAGGAGCCAAAAATCTGTACCAATACAGATAAATCTGTATATATGGCAACACTGTTTCCAAACATTCCTGTTAGTAAGCAACGAAACCGTTGCTTTAAAAATCCGAAGCTTTTGTGTTCCGGGTACGGATAGCTTTCTTCTTGGGGCGTGTATGGGTTTAACAGTGGAGTGAAGAGATATGGGGTACATGGGTACCCATTGTCTCCCAGTTATACGCCAGAGAATGTGCCCGCCTCGAACCGTTGTTTCAATCTGGACTCTCTGAAAATGCGGAAGTCATGTACTTTTCCACGCCATATTGTCACTATGTCCCTGATTCTTAACAGGTTCACAGCCCGAAGCCCATGTATGGGCTGTAAGACGAAAGCGTCATAAGTCCACAGCCCGCATATGAGCAGGCCGCCTTAATGATTTCAAAGGAGTGTTTTAAACTGGACACTTGAGTGCATGTTTTATTTTAAGCGTGGACTCGGCAGGATAGATCATAAGCAACAAAAAAAGGCGCGGGACTAGGGCTTCCAATCCCGCAGCCTGAATTCAATCTCGATATTTGGGGGACTACTCATTTTCAATCCCGCGGGATCTCGGTATTTGCGGGATCCCGCATATTGATAAAATCATATTTATATAAGGCAAATAAAACAATGAATTAATTAACTAACTCTACATTTATTTAAGTATTGTATATAAATAATGTCCTTTCGGCTTTTACTCTTGTCGGCGGTATGCTTTTTAAGGCTCTAAATGTAAATGTAAGATATTTTCCCATTGACCCCCAGATTCATAGCTAGTCATATTTTTTTTTATTATGGCCTACTTGAGGCCATAACAAAAAAAAATACGACTAGCCTAAGTATTAGCTCGTGATGGTGACGGGCAACAAAATACTTACATCACATGCTGACGATATAGTTAACTCTAACCTCGTTGCAATGTAAGATCAAGATCGGAACCCAAAGACGGAACCTCTACATTGACGTTTTATACTTGATCAGCCTCTTCGTCAGAATTGCTCTCAGATGAATTTAAAAGTCTGAAGTTCATTCTCGTTAATTTCTTTACGAAGTTAACTTTTCGATTTGTTTTTTTATATTATTATTTACTTTGAAATTGTTTGAAAAATGTTACGATCACACCTCTCCCTACCACGAGCCCTGCTGCGCGACGCGAGCGCTCCGCTCGTTCCTTTGCCAGTGCGCCGCCCGCCGAGCAATCGCGCTCGTGAGAGGTCGCATGCACGCTTTTTTTTAGTCCCGCAAATCCCGCGGATCCCGCGACCGTAATCCCGTGTCACACGGGATCGGAAAATGACGCGGGATCCCGGAATACCGAGATCTCGGTATTCCAGGATTGGAAGCCCTACGCGGGACATAGATAAAGTTCTTAGTAAAGAGCTTATAAAAAATTACTATTTATTGGAAAAAAACATTTTATTTGTGAGCTATCATGAAACATTCAAGGCAGTACGGTTTTACAAATAGGTACATTGCAGACTTGAGAAACTTTTTACGTTAAATTTGTAGCTACTTTCGGCGCATCACCCAGCGCTCGACGTGTTGCGTAGCATCTGCCACAGCGTCGTCTAACCAGTTTTCCGTAATTTTTCTCAATTTCTTTGAGGAAATGTTTGGTTTGATATAGGGAAGTCTGTGAAAGGGTTGAATAAGATGTGCTAGGAGTAGATTGAGCAGGTTCTTGTGTCATTGGGTCATCATTGGTCACACTCAATGATTGATGTGCCGTTGGGCTATTTACCTGAAGCAGTTTCTTCACTATCTCCATCTCTCCTTGCAAAATTTTGCGCTTATTACGAGGATTTATTTTTTTGTATAGGTAAATGGCATTGATAATAGCCACACCAAAAAGTACATCGATTGCTATCTTCTTGTACCATGTCAATGATTTACGAATTGGGGAGTAATAGCTGGTAAAAAAATCTTATATTGCCAATAAACCATACACTGGACTTGGAAGTTCTATATATTGTTTGGTTGTACCAGGCATTTTTATAAATCTTCTGCTCATTGTAGCCAATGCTCCTGCAACTTTTTTGCAAGTTATGCTTACGGTTGGCTTGACACAACATGTAAATCAGCTGTATCATTTTCCCAATGATAAAATATGAATGTTAAAAAACTATTGCACAAATATTATACTTCACGGCGAGCTCAGTTGCGTAAGGCGCATGCCACTTGTATTTCTGGACTCGAAGAGGTTCCTCTAGCATCATGAGCCAGGTCTTTACGCAAAAGATCTACTATTTTTCCCCAAAATGTTTTTTTGTTAAACCTATATTTATACCGAAACTCTTCTTCATCCAGATCACATGGATTCAGACGATATCGGTGTCTATCCGAGCAACGAGAAGATTCAAACAGATACAGATCATCCAAATCTACCAAATCTGCGTTTTTATCCATTATTTTTATATGTTAAACGATTATTGAAATGAAAATGAAATGAAAATGTATTTATTAACAAAATAGGTTTACATGTTAAAGACATATCTATCGATTGCTTCACTAGGCTAGAAGCCTGTACCGAAGCAACCAGTCACCAGTTGACAAAAAATATTTATTTACGCCACACAAGACAGATACTTATGTAGATTATACACAAACCAAGTACAGAATAAATATATATATATATATATGACAAATTAAGTTATATAATTCAGTATGTGCTCTGTATCACTGTAAGATAAATTTTGCAGCCAAGATTTCAGGATTATTTTAGCGTCTGTTAATTTCTTATTTCTAAGGTTACAACATTTTATGGCTTGATTATATACATATATACAAACAAAATCACCAAACCGCTGGGCAAATTAGAACACCCCTTGTTGTTATTTAAAAAAATAAACATACACAAGGCCTTTTTTTTACTATGGAACACGTATTAGTAGAACGTGGGTAGGTTAGGTAGGTACTATCAGCACAGCTATTACAATTGAAACCTACTTTTAAATATTCCTTGATGGATTTTATACCCGATCTAATATTTCTATGATTAAATTCTCACAAGAAGTTTCAAAAAATATTCTATAGGAAAACATAGACATGGAAAATTTGGTTTTTTAACTTCTAGAATTAATTTGTAAATGTTACTTCCTGGTTAGTTCTGAATAAAATTTTCAAAATTATTAACGAAAACCGTTTCATGTTTTTTACATAATCATTCATTGCTAGCCATTTCGTATGTACATATATACAGACATTTATTATCATAAATTACAGTATTTACAAAAAACTCTTATGCAGTAAGTACCTACCTACGGTGGAATTGTGTCCTTTCTGTTGTTTTTTTTAAACTTAACATTTATTTATGTCTTACATTAATTATATTTGCATTTATATTTAGTTACAAACTCAATTATCTTTTTCAATATTGACGAAGTACGATGTCTTGAAAGTCCAAAACGTTTTCTAGGGTTGTAGCGTATTTTTCGCAAAACGCTTCCCATATAAATGTGTTAAGTTTAAAGTGCATCACTTTAAACTATGTAAACTAAACTTATTTATATTTATATGTTTGATTAAGGAACGAAAATGGAATCGTTCTTGTTTCGATCGCTTCTTGTGTTTCGGCTACCGTTAGATATGCTCCAATTGGGTAATTGCTTGGCGTATATAGCCGGCAGTTAATGACATCTTGTTTTGATTTATATTTTACATCAAATGACATTGGTTGTCCTGCAGGTAGTAGTTTCCATTGTTCGATTGGTTGTCTGTTAAGCGACATTCGTCCATGAAAACCGCGTTTTCGTGAATAAGAGTGGAAAAGTTGAACGATGATTGTGGTGATAGTCCTGTTAGTCTGCAGTAATTATAATGCATTTTGTTACTAGACTTTCCATTATCATTGTTTTACCCGTACTTGGTGGACTATAAAAGAATAATTTGTTTTCTCTTTTAGTTAATCCGTAGAAATGTTCTCATATTCGTTTTGCAAATACATACATACGATAAATACGGATTAATGTTATTTAAATAAGAATAAAAATAAAAACCATTTATTGAAAGATGAATCTTAAATAAGACGAAAACAACCAAAATATATAATAAACAAAATATGAGTAAATTAAAAGTTTCATGTCACAATCCGGCCCCAACTCTGCATGTGCTGGATGCAAGCATCCAGCGCTGGTCTTCCGTTGGGACTGGCAGGTGACACGCACGTAAGTAAATCGAAATACGCGTAACAACACTATTAATATTATAAATAATATCAAACACAAAAAAGGTACTTACAGCAAAGAAGTAAAACACACAAAATAACCAATAGGGTAGACCGAGGCGAATCGGACCACTAGTCGATGAAGTTAAAAAAAAAAACAAGTTCTTATTATTATATTTATTAATTATTAATCAAATCACAATCAGTGTTTATTGTACGATAGCATAATGATATTAAAACTATATATTTTCTACATATTACAAGTAATGGAAATCACAAATAACCTTTTCAGTGCAGTAAATACAATACCAGTCTCTAGACGGAGCACTACTCTTCACTTGTAGTCCAGCGGGCTGTTTCACAATGACTCTGATACAAGATTCGATTCGACTCAGGCCGAATATTCGATTCGGAAAGTCTTTATGCGATTCACAATACCGGATTCGATAACTTCTGTCATTCTTATTCGACTTAACAGCTGATTTTCGATCGTTTGGCTTCCGAGAGCCAAAACCTGCCGGATTCGTTTCGGTGTACCTTTATTCAGTCTCCATTGAAATAATAATCAGTTCTTAACTTATCTATCTTACAAATCTATTATCTTACAAACAATTCACAGATATAATAATCAATAATAACAATGTTGAGAGTAGCTGACATATTCTAAAAAGAGTAATGAACATGGAAAGCAAGCGCAGTAAGAAAAGAGATGGCTACTGCTGCTGACACCTGGCTTCTAGGTACTTATGCAAAGCTGTAAAACAAACATGATATTAATTAGTACTAATCACAATAAAAATTAAAAACGATAAATTCAGTCAAAATTAATACTGTTAACTTTAATTGTAGGAGATTCAGGGTACCCCTTGGAGCCATGGTTGTTAACATACCTGTGAAACAAAGCAAACGTAACCATTACTGTAAATAACATAACCTTAATGTACCTACATTCATTAATGTAACAGAATAGCTCCACCGATAGAAATCCGCACTGAACAACATAAAACTTATAGTTAATATTGTTAATTAAACCTAGATCTGACCGATAGACATTTCTCCCATCGATTTAAAAAAAATGTATTTTATGTTAAAGATTCTATCGAACTCCATCGGATTAAGTACATCACTAGTCTAGGCTCACCTCTCAATTTTTGTTTCTTCGCTTTCCAATTCTCCGGCTGTCTTTTGCGCTTTCTTCCTTTCTCTGGCACTGCTTCTACTACAGACACTTCCATTGCACTTTTTTTAGTCGTTTAACACGTTTTTAGTAAGAAAACTATACAAAATCCTATTTAGAGAGGAAATCCATCTTCCGGTAAAGCTCATTACCGCCGACTACAACCGGTCTGACTTTCCCCCCCTCGCTCTTCTGCATTACCCTCATCCGTTCTTTTGTCGGTACAAAGAGTTCAACCGCTATTTCGTGGTTACCCTTTAGAGCCGCATCCACGCCCTTGTACCTCCTAGTTTTCTTCTTTTTGCCTTCGATCTCAATTGTCGTATTGTAGCCCGACCCAGCCTTGCCCCGCATCCATACCCCACTGGAGACCCACTCCTTTGCCGTTGGTAGATCTTTCGGCAATCGCCACCCCTCTGACATGTAGCGCCGCGTCTCCTCAAAGATGTCGGCCACATAGCGACGCTCGTCTATGTTTTCATCGTTGTGCTTCGTTACAGTGAGCCAGTCATCAACATCCCCCTTCAACTTGCTGAGCTCAATAGGAGCGGTGTAACCGAAGAAGGTTTCCCAATATGTCAACAATCGCCATCGAGGGGTAATGAACCTGCCACCCAGCTTAAGCCATCCTGTACATTCCTTCAATACTTTCCTTAAGTTGTGGGGACACAACTTACTTGTTAAGGCGTATAGATACCTGTATTCCGCCAACACACTCCTCGCCCCCTTACCGGGGTGCATCCGTGCTAACATGTGTATACCATTTTCTATCGTCCCTTCAGGCATCAGACAGCCAGCGCAGCGATGCTGCTTTGGTAGTCGATACCGCTTAAGGTTGTCGTTGAACTTACTCAATGGCGCCTGCCAGCTCTGTTCGTTACAACAAGGTTCTAGTTTGGCTACAAACTCCTCCTGTCTACGTCTATACTCGGAAGGAGTCCATTCCCAGTCCGGCATCATTTTTTTCACTGTACTGAGTCTCACGCTGCATCCTTTGGGGCGGTGTGGTCTGCGTTCGTTTCTGCCATCGCCGCCGAAGCCCCGGGTTTCGTGGTAGATGGGGCCGGCGG
The DNA here is from genome assembly GCA_964023185.1 of Macaria liturata. Lineage (NCBI taxonomy): Eukaryota > Metazoa > Arthropoda > Insecta > Lepidoptera > Geometridae > Macaria > Macaria liturata. Next base: position 9,528,414 of record OZ026826.1, on the reverse strand, counting down.
AATAGCGACACTGGGTACTGCCGTACTGGCAGTGGACACATCGGGAGAGGAGGTGGGAGGCCCGTCCGGAAAATCCGTCTGTTTAATTTCAGGTTGAGACCGTGTTGGCCGCACAGGTTTGGTGGCCAATGCCAGACTTCTATAGAGGAAAGCATTTCCCGTTCCTGAAGAAGTCACCGTTCTGTAAGGAGCATGCCACGCCTTCAACTGGCTGAGGTCCGCACTGGTCAAAGCCCCCATCAGCGCCGTTGATATTGTGGGTGTGCGGAATTCGGCCGCCTCGTAGTCCCGATTGTTTGCTCTTAGCCCCCAGCCGAACGCAGGGGTAAACAGTTGGGGGTTTCCTATGGACTGGAAGACGGGGGTCTTCACCCCATCATCCTACCCACAACCGAGGCTACGGCCGTGTCAAGTCTAAACGAATATGATATGACCATACCGTTCTGCGGTTTTGTGCAGTACATGACATCGTCCTCACCAACGTTGAGCAGGTTGATGCGACACAACCCACGCTCGAGTGTGACGGCATCCCGAACACCGTCACCAGACAGGGCGTATCTTGACTCGAGCCAACCGCCCCCCACCTTGCTCAGCAGCGTAAAACCTTCGCCAGGGTCAATCTCATACTTACCTCTCTCGAGGGAGGGCGTTAGATTGAGGGCTAGCGGTGTTCGGACTCCGGTCAGGGTCGGGACTACAAGATCGTGTTCTTGGTTCGCCCCCCAACTCCACGCGTTTACCGGTATGCTGTCAGTAGTGAGTGCAGCCATGTCCGCCATGCAGTCGTATTCCTCACCCCCTCCATAGGCGAGGGTACTCCAGAAGCCTAGATCATGACCCATCAGCTGAGGTGTCACTATTTGGTCTGATAACCCCGCTGACCGTTTGAACTCTTCTACGGCCCTCCGGCGGTATAAAACCCGTTCAATGTCATCAACCGCCTGCGACATACTACCCACTTTAACAGCAGCGCCGACCTCCGGTAAGTTGTATGTCGCCAGTCCCAGGCCCACAGCCAGCTCCATACCGGTAGACCATGAGCCTACACGCACGGCCGGGTGCTGCAGGGCTGTGAGTCTGTCTACGAAGACGTGGTCTGTATATGTGACTGCATCGTCGTGGTAGTAATAGTCATGGTCTTGACCATCCCGCGGCTCGGGCACGTTGGCGGTGCCGTAGTTGTGGTCAATGTAGGCTGCCGGCAATCTGTAGCTCTCCAGGTCCCCAACTTCCCTCTTTACTACCTCAGGTTGGGGAATAAAGCGCATCGTGAGCCATGCGATCAACTCGTCGATAGACTCCCAGCAAACGCTCGCCGAGCTACACCTCTGCTCGAGCCATGGCCTCAGGGTGTGAACCAATGACGTGGACTGGCTCATTACTGAGGCAATACTACGTTCCAAGACCGCCCTCATCGGCTGCGTGTTCATAGGTATAGCCATGCCGTTGACAATCTGGGGGATTGCAAAGACCCCCCCGCCTACTTCCACGTGTGGCGCTTCTCTGGTGTACACAAACAGGAATCGCCGCTTGTTTTTCTCTATGAGTACGGCACACTCATTGCGCCTCATCGCCGTAAGGCGCGCATCTCCCACACCGTCGGGACCGGTGCAGATGAAGAATTCATCCACGTCCAACAGCGGGTAAGGGGCGGCGGTGACCAGCTGTAGAGCCCACAGAGGCTTTGTATTTCCTATGGTGTGGTCTAGTACCACTACGGCTAAGCCAGGGTCATCGAGGCGCCATCCCATCCCGCCAGCTACGGGGATGATACCGTCATTATGTAGCATTGTATGCTCCAAATATCTGGTGTCAACTGCCCCGCCCCACTCGCCATCAACATCCTCGCTTAGAAGCATCCTACGGGGTATCTGGCCCTTAAGTGGCATGCCCCACTCGACGCCAGTAGGAAAGCCGCAGCTTGCTGCTCTTAGATGGTCGTAGAGCCGGGTTTTAAGTAGTATCGTCGTAAGGTCGGCGGTCATAGAGGTTATCCCCTCAACTATTGACGTCTGGAGCAGGGGCGAATTGGCGATATACCCCCAAATCTTTGTTCCTATCCTCGTGTTAACCCTCCCGTCCTTAGTTGAGGGATCAAGTGCTGCATAGTGTATACCGGATGCCTTCGCGGTCACGGATACGGTCCCCTTATTAAAGGATATTTCCTCTCCAACACCGATCCATCCATCTATTTAATTTCGATAAAAATCACATCCACGCAAACACGGTTCAGTATGAAATTCGCCATCTTGTCCTTACGAAAATGGAGACCTGTGATTGGCCAGGCGCAATTTTAGCTGTGTTTGTTTCCAAACTGTGTGGATTTAGCTGACTTAGGTTCTAAACCGATTCTGTAAACTAGAATTTGGTAGTGATTTGGCTGTTTCAGGTACCAAACAATTTTTTAAACTTATAAAGAATCGTATGAAGAATAAAATGACATTCACAGGTTCAAAAACGACTTTTTCTGGATTGAGCTGCCTTTGATTCTATACCCCTTATTGATAAATTTGAAAACATACCAGAACTTTCTGATGTGGTTTGAGTAGACATCTTGCAAAGTTTACCGGAAGCATTGTCTCCTGAAATAAGAAGATATAAATCACTTTTCCATACCATATTTAACACTGAGTATCTTGACTTATTTCAACACGAAAACACACAACATTAGCACACAATCTAAGGTATAGTTATAGCGATGCATGAAAACTCAATTACCTACAATATACTCGTAGGGAGTCGATTGCATTCGAAGCAGGGAATTTACTTTCACATTTGTAGAAGTTAAGCAAAATAAATTATGTTAGGTGCCTACGTAGCATAAAATCACGTTTGTTTTCAAGGGCTTTATTAATTAAAATATGAGATCTGAATAAGACTAACCTGGTTTAAAGGAAGACGCTGAAGAATCTTCACGATTTGTACATATCGATCTCTTCATTTGGACGTTTTGATGAATTCACATAAACTGTCTCCGCGTGCGGCGTACGAGTTGCGAGAGTCGCCGCGAAAATCACTGTGCTCGTGCGCCGTGCGGAATGCGGAGTGCGGACTGCGGCCGGTGCCCGGTGGAGACAAAATGCCTGCGGCCTATTATATAGGTATATATAAAAAATTACAATTACATTTCTTATTTAAATAATTTACTGTAGTTTTATTGAATTTATTAAAACGTACTATTTTTTTTTAGAATTTTTTGTAAAATACGATTTTTTCCTTGTGTGTTGTACGATCCCATAGAAAATAAAATTGGCAACACTGCCTTCAAAGACGATCTGGATTTGTGGATTGTGTAATTGTTTATCCAAGCCAAGCGCGCGCCATCGCGGCGCGTGCGGCCATTTTGCATTGACCAGCTTTCGTTTATTTTAGCAGAACTTAAAATTAGTTACTTTATTATCACAGCTTAGCGGCTACAACCTATTAGTAAACACGATATATGCAATATCACTGCACTTTAAACACAATAAATTCACTTCATAATGTATTGATGGGGGACGTACATTGCCAACTTTTTATTATCTGTTGTGAGAATTTGTCTAAATGTGCGACGACCAGGGCCGGTACATAGAAAAGCAGTATAATAGTGGGCGAGCGAATAGAAAATGGTACTGAAATATGGCCCTCCTGATTGTCCAGCAGCAAAAAGACTGGCGAGGAAGGTACTGGTTTCGAAATTTTGTCCGATAACTGATATTTTTTTTGTAACGTGAGCATGTTATTTTTTTTTGCGGAGTGGTTTTATTTTGATGTCGTGTCTGTCAATTACTGCATGTCTTTTCTTTTAGAGACCTTCATAGATTTCGTTTATAAAAGCTTTCAAGGGCACAGCTTTTTTGATTTTGTTACAATCAGTTCTGTAAGATAGCCATGCATTGTTGATGCATATATCAAGCAGCTGGGTAAATATGCCTCGTCTTGTCTTGAAAGAAGTTCTGTATAGCCGCTATACTATAGCGTGATGTCCGCCAAATCTATACCACACATATGTTTATTATATTCTTTGACCACTTGTGGACAATCGACTTCAAATTTCTGTTTGCTTCTTTGCAGTAGCGTTTAATTTTTTCTACCGGTTCTGTACCTACATAAGTACTGACCCACGTCACGACTTTGTTGTCATTCCAAAGCACAACTGCCAGGCGATTTTTGTAACAAACTGCTTGGTCAAAAGCTCTTCGAAGCTTTTTCTTCATTTCTTTTTCTGGACCTAAAACTGCATCAGGTCCTCTCAGTCTATTTCTATTCTATTCTAATGACCGTGAAATAATGGAACCCGAAAGTGTTTTTCTGTTTGTATAATATTCTACAGTTAGAGTGCCAAGATTGCAGTCTCAGTGGAGACATTAGCCCTAAAACCGAACTGAGCTTCGTTCAGTCTAATGCCCTTCTTCAGGTGACTCTAATATCCTGACGGGTAAAGTCGGGAATCTGGAAATATTGTTTTTAGCGCATTACGTTCAGCAGCGCTATCGTCGGTCATTATAATGGCGGGATTCATTTTTTTTCATTGATCTTATCGCTTCTTTAATCATTGAAAACACAAGAGTAAAATCAGCTTCATCTTGTGACGTTTAGAAAGCGCACGCTACTAGCAGGCCGCCTGTTTTACTTGAGGTAGGGCTTCCAATCCCGCAGTCTGAATTCAATCTCGATAGGACTACTCATTTTCAATCCCACGGGATCTTGGTATTTTCGGGATTCCGCATATTGAAAATATTAATATTCATACAAGGCAAATAGAACAATGAATTATTCAACTAACTTCACATTTATTTAAGTATTAGTATTAGTATGAGATTAATCAAATTACAATGGACAATAGACAAAGAATCAAATAAAATAACAAACAACAGTAACAAATATTGAAAAAAAAAAACTATCTTCGTTAAAAAAATACACCAATGTAATTAAAAAGAACACATTTTCAAGTGAAAATTTATATGTTTCTTTAATTATTTAGTTCGTTAGCTTTCAATTGAAGATATATATTTTCCCATTGACCCTCCAGTTTCATAGAGAGTCATTTCTTTTTTATTATGGACTCAAGTGTATTGATTAGCTCGAAATGGTGACTGACGGGCAACAAAGAACCATTACATGTTTGTGGGAAATCGCATTCAAAGTTTGAGACATTTAAATGTTACCATACTTTTAAATATACAAAAAAATAACTAAAGGTTTAATTAATCTTATAATTGTAGATCCAATTAGACAATTTAATTGGCTATGCTACTGTATAACTGAACATTTGGTATTTTACTGGGAAGATATTTTAATTAATTTTATAAAAAAAAGTGCGTAATTAGTGCAGTTTATGATTAAATGTTGGTTCATAATGTTAAAGTTAAGACGGACTAACCATAAATAGTTCGTTATTTTATTTAGATCTTGAGGAGTAGTGTAATGTGCTTAGGATTTATTTCATTATAGTTTTACACAGTTTTATTGGTTCAAGTATTATTTACAATTGTTAATTTTTTTAAGGGAACACACTTTTTAGTTGATGTTTTTTTTTGTAAATAAAATGCAATTTAAAGTTTATTTGTTATATTTACCATTATAAAAAACAGCCAACTTCAGAAATTGGACCACAGCCAAAAAGTGCTAGGAAATAAAATTAAATGCAATAAAAAATAATAACATAAACCTGAATATTTCAAGAATACCTAGCTAGTTTTGAAACTAGGTGTACTTTTGTGAATTATTAAAACAAAAATCAATTAAACAAAATACTTGAGCTCTGCTTCAGCTACCTAATAGGAACTTTTAAATGTGGTCTGTTATTAGTTAAGTGAACATTATGTTAACTTTCTTGTCAATAATCTCTAAACATAGCTAAGCTATTCATATTCAGTCTCAATTATGGCACATTGGTAGTATCTAGGAACTAGTCAACAATCAGTTTAGCTATAAACTTATCAAGAATCATTTTGACTTATAAATTAGAATAAGGAATTGTAGAAATTTGCATAAAAGGATGGTATTAAAGCTTTTGTAATAAGCTCATTCAAATCCTTCTTTTTGTTGTCACTCAATTTTTGCCTTTCAGTGTATGCTGGGCTCAGGCTTATGTCTGATGTAGGCTTCATTTTCTTTCTCTTGTTTCGCACTTTAACTTCTTTGTAAGTATCTTCTATGTAAGGTGTTTTATACGTGTCATCTCTCGTCATTTTCAGAATCTTTATTTCATTCCAGTTAACTGTTTGCCCATCCGTATTTTTTGTGAAATTGTAGCCCCATTCCGCTTGTAATGATTTCAAATCATAAAATGATTCGTAAGTCATCTCGTGAACATTAAGGGCGGGTGTTGTCTTTTTTACATTTTTTATCAATGCGATGTATTGGTCGGGTGTATATATGGACCCCGATTTGAGGTTCTTTTTTATTTCCTTCTCTATCAAGTGGACACTGACCGCCTCATTTTGTGTATGTCCTCTTCTTAAAAATTTATGTGTTATGCTTTTAATGTTTAAGGTTTCGATGGCAAATAAATACAAGTTTGCGATGTATTTATTTTTATTCTGTCCGCAGCAATTGTCAGAATAGAATATCACTTCCACTTATTCTGCCCCTTCCACTTCATCGCTTAAAGCTTTCAGGTATTTCCATACACACGAGCCAATTTCATTAGCTCTTCGTTTTGCATCTGACTCCGTCCAAAAATAGCAATGAACGATTTTATAGGCCACCTTCGATTTATCATCAGTTAATTCCGTGACTGTTAAATTGTGACAATTAAGCTTAGATTTGTAGTAAAACGACGAAGATTCACCTTAGGGACATTGCAATACTGCTTCCAAATCATAAATTGCTACTTTGATATTTGCGTTTACCTTTTTGCGATCATTTTGCTTTTCTATTCGACTTGCAAATTTCTGTTCAATATGCTTTTGGTATTTGTCTTCCATTTCTTTTTCTGGTCAGCATTGGCGTTACTGTAAGCGTTGCATAAATCGCACTGGTCTTTTTTGGGTTGGAAAAAGCCGACGTTGAATTCAGTTGTAAATATTTTGTAGTATGCATTGTATGTACCGGGATCTTGTCCTTTTTCCTTCTGATCCAGTTCAATTTTTTTTTATAAATCTTTTATATTTTACTGCCGTCTATGTATTCTCTTGTAGTAGAAGCTCTTAAGTAGTGCGATTCAATCCGAGGTATGGAATTAATATGTGCCCTTATGTCAGCTTTTAATTGCGGGGCAAGTGTCTTGTGGTTCTGGTGTTTTCCCCTTAAATCTTCAAGCAAAAACCCATTCTCGTCGACTTTAGTCTGTGTCGTAAGTATCATACGGTCCGTAAAATCTAGTGTGGCTTTGAAAAAAGCTATGCATACCCGAATTTGGATGCTTACAACAACAAAATGGAATGCTTTGTTGTTGCGTCTAGGTGTCTCAGCATTGGTGTACTTGTATTTTGGCTCAACATCGAGCATACACGCAGTGATGTAAGCTCTTTGCCTTACTACATCTCCCAATTCCCAAAACCGGCTAAAGATTTCGTACCTGGTCTCCGCATCAATTTTCTTAGTGCACTCTTGTCAGCATGTATCTGGGCAAGGAGGCTTGAGGCAACGAGCTACAATATATTTTTTTTTTATTTCGGACAAAGATACGTATGATTTTCCTTTGTTTCTCAAGCGTTTAGCTTTGTTTTGCTTCCATTTTTCAGGGTTTCTTGTACGCTTGCGGCCTCTTACTTGGGGCGTACTTTCTGAAGTAACGGAACTGCTAGAAGAAGTGTCTGATGCCGCAAATATATAATTTCATCTTCGTGCAGGTTCATCGAAACACGAAAATAAAATTCTACGAGTTCTGGATTACTTTTATATTGATTTTAGCAACTTATTTTACATTTTTATCTTAATTATTTTTAGAAAACGTGTATGGTGATTTTTAGTTTTTTACAAGAAGACAGAAAAAACGTGCCGGTGGCGCCACGTCGAAAAACAACTGTCATTGACGTGACTTAGCAACGATACATTATTTAGGCTACAACTGTTAAGACCAAACATACTTATTAGGTTTTTTAACAGTTGTAGCCCATTACAAATAAAACAATATAATTAACTAAATTATACAAAAACATATGTGCGTCGCTAACACTCCCCACCCTAGTGCACAAGCACTACTCAAGAGAAATTCGAGCGACGCGGGCGGCTGGCCGCTTCCAAACACCAGTCACTGTTCTGACCTCTACCATTCTGACACGTCCGTCCTTTCCTGGGTGAGTTCGTTCGATAACGCCCTTGGGCCAGGTGTTTCTGGGACTATCGGGATCGGCAATTACAACAAAATCACCAACCTGTAGAGCCTTTGTCTCTTCATTCCACTTTGTTCTCGGAAGTAGGTCCGGCAATACCTCACGGACCCACCTGTGCCAAAACATGTCTGCTAAAGCCTGTGACTTTTTCTATTGCTTACGCAAGTAGAGGTCCGAGTCATCGAAGTGACCGACTTGTGGCAGATTTGCAGAACTACCCAGAAGATAGTGATTGGGGGTTAAAGCCTCTGGTGTAGCGGGATCGACTGAAACGTGAGTTAATGGGCGACTGTTGACCATGTTCTCTACTTCGGCTAAGAATGTACACAGCACTTCGTCCCGTGGCGCACGCTCCTTCATCACGATTCGTAGCGATGTTTTTACGCTCCTAATTAGGCGTTCCCACGCCCCACCCCAAAGGGGGCTACTCGGGGGTATAAAATGCCATTTCATGTTATTATTATGGCTCCTACTTGTTTCAGAGCTTCTACGTCTAATTCCTTAATAGCCAGTTGTAGCTCCTTGGCAGCGCCTCGCATGTTGGTTCCGTTGTCAGAGTACAAATGAGCTGGCCATCCACGTCGTGCTGCCATACGACGCAAAGCCATTATCAGGGAGTCACTTGTTAGTGACCAAACTATTTCTATTGCTACAGCTCTTATCACAAGACAGGTGAATAGTACACCATACCTTTTTTAACGCGATCTTCCAACTGTCACTTCCATTGGCCCGAATAAGTCGAGTCCGCAGTATTTGAAAGGTCTCTGAAAGGTCCTAGGTGCCAGTAGAACAGCTCGGAGGTCAGCAGTGAAAACGAATTTGTGATCTTTCTTGTCTTGTCGTTTTTCAGCTCTAGCTCCTTTCATTTTCCAAATATACTCATTGCATACATCTAACTAATTTCACCAATCACTTATCCATTGCATATTTCACAAAGATCTTTTTTTCACGAATATTTGTTTCAAGCATTGGAAAATTTGGCGATGGTCAGTGGTTTTACGTTTTTGGAAATGCATTCTTCTTTATAGAGTGTATAAAGCTGTTGCTTAGATATAATTTCGGGTTGCAAGTACAACATAAAGATTCTTTGCTGGCAGTTTAGGCAATTCGTCTAGAAAATTGACTAAATTTTATTTTTTAAGGAACTGACTCTATTGCTAGCGGATTTCGTTGACCGATGGTAAGGATGGAATTCTCACCCGTTGTGGTTAACAACAACAACAAAAACCTTGCGACAAACATATCAACTCCAAGCATCACACCAAAATAAACTTAAGTAAAATCTAATAACTCCAAACCCTATGCAATTTTTCCAAAAAATATATTAAAATAATGTTACAAGGCTGTTTAAATCATAAATACACTTACCTTAATATATTTTCTACTGTTTTTAAGCTTCATACGGTGACAAAACAACACACATAAACCATATTTGTTTTAAATAAATCTTCGTGAGCATGCGTACGCTCCTGTGACGCCATACAAAATGGCCGGCTGCGCGGGAGATATTCGATTATTTTATCAAAATCGATGCGTTTCGTTTGACGTGGAGTTGTTTGCTTTTCAAATGGCGTTTTACACCAATACAGTTGGGAATCACGGAGTTATTAGAATAAAAAAAAAATAGAGCAATAAATCTAGTTTCTGCCAGTATCAAAATGTAATTTTCGTGAAAAGAGTTATTGGGTTTGCAAATTAGGGTATCGATATAACAGTTCCAAAAGAATCATGCGGAAGTAGAAGTCCGGATAATTCCCGGCTTAAAGACGCCATTCTTCCTTCGACGCGATTGAATTCACTTCTGCCAGGTGCATTCGTAAATATGACTATTGCATCAAGATCAGCAGTGCAAGTGCGGAAGTTTTATCGTGTCGTTAAATTCGATAATACTCGATTTTGTCGAATATAATCGACGCTGTCGTCCCTTATCGACACCTTGTCTATGGTTCGGTAACTATGATAAAGTTATCATCAAAGACCGAACGAAATCGATACACTGACATTTGAAGTTGTTTAAATCGGTAAATTTTATCAGGTTTCAAATTGACGACGATAGGCCTCGATAACTACAAATGTTTGGTTTACTTAGATAATAAACATACTTGCTGTCTACTCATTTAATAAATAATGGATTTTGTGATTGCGTTGGCGCTAGAGGAGGAAGAAGAGCGGGTGAATCGCAATACATGTGGCTCTTTAATGATGCACCGACGGCGATTAAGAGACGCTAACAATCCCTTGGAGCTTTCCGAAGAACGCTTCACAACACTCTTCCGAATTTCCAAGGAGATTGCTCTAGCACTAATACAGGCAATTGAGGCTGATGTACGGAGAACACGAGCACACGGTTTACCAGTGCACGTTATTGTAAGTAGATAATTATAATTAGAAACTTACCTATGTGTCTAGTGATTGGAAGTAAGTACCTATTCTATGTGTATTTATTATGATTGTTTTATTTTAGGTTCTTACTGCGGTCAGATTTTACGCTGTTGGTAGTTACCAACGGTGTATAGGCCAGGAGTACAATTTAGCCCTGTCTCAAAAATCTGTTAGCAAAGTGGTGACAGAGGTGAGCCGGGCTATTGTTAAGCGATTGCTAGCGGTTTATATCCGCTTTCCCAGCACTGCTGAAGAGAGGAGGGCTGTTTCAAATGGGTTCAATGAGAAGCACTCTATTCCCGATTGTTTGGGCTGCATTGACGGGACCCATATATCAATAGTAACCCCATATGCCAATAATCCAGAAGACCCTCCAATTGGCTACAAGAACCGCAAAGGAAACTATACCATCAATACACAACTTGTAAGTAGTTATCAATACCATAATACACACAATTATTTCATCCGTGCTTTATCTTGGAAGAGTCTAGGTTTCACCTTTTCATTACTTGTACATATATAACATCATTCCGTGCTTTATCTTGCAAAGATTTATCTTGGAAGAGTCTAGGTTTCACCTTTTCATTACTTGTACATATATAACATCATTGTTTTCATTAAAAATTATGAAATATTGTCAAATTGGTCTGGTATTGATGGTGTGAAGAAGCAACAATCACGAACTTTAGCATGTCTAATATTAATATATTATGTAGGTATAATTGATATTGTTATCAGATTAATACATCTTTGATTTATCTTGTAAATTAATTACATATATTCTTTACATATTCCTAATACACTAAAATTGTTAGGTATACCTATATAGTACCTATTTTGGAAATGTCATTTAAATTATGTAATCTTAAACATACCTAAACTAATTGTATGAAAAATTAATATGCATCTTAAATATTTCTTTGCAGATATGTGATGCAAACCTAAAGTTACTTAATGTCAATGCCCGCTATCCAGGATCAACACATGACCAGCACATTTTTAATAACTCAATTTATTTATTTTATTTATTTTTTTATTTATTTTATTTTATTTATTTTTTTTTATTTTTTATCTTTAGGCTTTTCTAAAGATTTTCTAAGTGCCCCTATTTGTAGTAGTTAGAAGTAGTATGTTTAGTTTTTCTTCCCTTGTTTTTATATTTTATTATTATAAAAAAAGACTATGTAAAGTCATCTTGAAAAAAAATAACTCAAATGTGAAGTTGGAAATGGCCAGATTGGTCTCCGAAAGGTCTATTAGGTCTATTATTTAATAGGTAAGTATTAATGTTTACTATTGCTATTATCGTCTTCATAATAGGTACCTAAATGGATTAAATAAATAACCATTTTACTACATACAAGGCACTTTATTAATCAATATCATCTTCTGCAGCCACATAATATATTATATTATCTCCGCCTGATTCTGGTTGTCGTTGTTGTAGTAATCTAGATAAAAAAAGATATATTAATGAAATTGTAATTCTCATTAGGGAGATGGAACGAAAATAAACTAACTACCATTCATTTCTATCTAATACGTAAATAATCTAATAATGTTAATTCAACTTGCTAGCATTGGAATTTTTTAATGAAACTCTGTATTACAAAGTCTTAATCATGCTGTTAGGCGATACTAAAATCTTAAGCTATGTGTACTATTGCAGGGGACTCAGGCTATGCCAAGGAGGAGTACATGCTAACTCCTATTTTGCCAGCGCCGTCTGAAAATACAAGAGAACAAATTTACAATAAAAAAATCACAAAGGTGCGCAATTGCATTGAGCGCACAAATGGAGTACTCAAATCTTTGTTTAGGTGTCTGCGAAAAGACAGAGTGCTCCATTACCAGCCAGAAGCAGCATCATTTATCATCATATCATGTTGTGTTATTTACAACATGATGCATCATTACAGGTAAATAGTTTATAAACCTATATATTCAAAAAAAGATTAATATATTGCTGCTACATTAAAGATGTTTTTTTAATTCAATTTTATTTATTCAATACAAAGTTGTTCATAAATTGAGATTTAAACATATTGTTTCAGGTTTCCCTTACCGGACCCAGAAGAGGAAGAAGATTGTGAAGCAGCAATTGAACCTAATGTAGTCATTAGTCCAAGATCACGCGTAGCAGCGTTGCGGCGACAAGAAACTATGATAACATTTATTAGCAATCTTTAAGGACTAAACGGTAAAAAAAATAAATGTCAACTCACTCTTTCAACAATTACTAATACCTATTGTTAAAAACATAACATTTGAATGTATTTGTCACTGTCATTGACATGTCTGAATAACATATATATTCTGTGTGAACACTCTGATACAAAAATAACCTCTACGACAGCTGTGTAAAAATAATAAAAATCTAAATAAATTAACTAAATCCTTAAAAGAATATTTTATTTATGGGCGACACGCCCATAAAATTGGTGCCGAAACTCGCGTATACGGAAATATTTCCGTCGAGAACACAACAAAATAAATAGTAATGCCACCTGTCGTCGACAATGAGGTCAAGCGGCTCCGCGCCGCCATCGGAATATTTAAAGGGCAGATAACAAGAGGAATCAAATTCCTGCAAGAACAACAAGATCAAGTTTTACTGGATTCCGAAGCAATTGTGCTTCGGATAAAATTATTACAAGATGCCCTAATCCAGTACAGAAGCAACCACTTAGAGCTGAAAATCTTGATAGACGAGTGTGATGACGATGCACTCGCGGAAGACGACGTTGAGGAATCCTGTCTACAAACTATTTCAAGTCTACAAAAGGTCATGACCGTATCTGCGTCGATGCCAAGTTCACCGCGGATGACGGACGAGAAACCAGACGCAGCGATGTCTACAATGACCAGGAAGCTGCCGCAGTTCGACATACCTACGTTTAGCGATGAAAGTGCGATAGAATACCGCGCGTTTATCGACATGTTCGTCGCCGTCATAGGGAGTGCAGAAACGCTAGCTCCAGTCCAGAAGCTATTCTACCTGCGGAAATATTTAAAAGGTGACGCGCTGACCCTCATTATAGGCTTGCCATTAATTAATAGCTCATATGATCAGGCAATTGAATTACTAAGGAAGCGTTATGATAACAGAACCATCATAATCACACACCACATAAATAGTTTAATAGATATAGAAAAAAATCTCAAGAGGTACTGCTCAAAACTTGCGACGGTTAGTGTCTCAAGCCAGGCAGCAACTAGGTGCGCTTAAAGGTTTGGGTCAAAAGGTGGAACATTGGGACGTGGTAATTGTGACTCTGCTTATCAGGAAATTAGATGCCTTCTCCTGCCGAGCCTACTTCACTGAAAGAGATCATGAAAGGTTGCCTAGCCTCAGCGACTTTTTTGAGTTTGTGGAGAAGAGGGCTCTAAGCTTCGAGGAGAGCCAGCAAGCAGAATGTAAGTACAAACCAATTGTTTCTAACCAACTTAGCGAATCCCTTGTAGCTTTTCAATCTAAAAGTACGAACATGTGTTGCATTTATTGCCAAAGTGATCATAAATTGTTTCAATGCAAGAAATTTCAAGTTTTAAGTGTCAAGGATAGGGTTGCCTTTGTCGACAAAAATAAATTATGTAAAATATGCCTCAATCCACACACTAACAAGTGCAAATTCTTTTTTAAATGTGGCATATGCAAAAGCAAATCTCACAGCACTGTTTTACATGAACAAATTGAAACAGTGACCTGTCAAAACAGTATAGTTCTCTGCGATGAATATACAGAGACTGTAGCTTGCCAAAGTAGCATGTCTACCAATGAAGTTTTACTTCCAACCATTAAGGTCAAGATTGAGGCAAAAGACGGCTCCCAAATTATTGCCAAGGGTCTTCTAGACTGTGGGAGTCAGCCTAATGTAATCACCTCCAAACTAATGTGCCAATTAAAAGCTGACACATTCAATCATGAGGTCAAAATTGCAGCCTTAGGTCAAAAAGGCAAACCTGCCACCAAGGCTGCCAATATATCGCTCAAGTCAGTACATAGCGATTATAATTATAATGCATTATTTTCTGTGGTTGACAATATCACTTCCTTTCTTCCACAGAACAAGATTGATGTTTCTAGTGTTGTGTTACCAGACAACATACTACTAGCCGACGATGAATTCAATAAACCTAGTGAAATTTCATTCCTGCTCAATGCCAAGGCATGTTTCAAGCTTATTGAAGCACACAAAATTGAACTGCCCAACTCCCCTAGCTGTGAGTTGATTTTGCTAGCAACCAAATTCGGTTATGTTGTCTCTGGTGATATAATACAGGATACAGACAATGTTTGTCTGTCAAGTGTATGTTTGCATGCTGCTGTAGACCAAGGTGAGAGTGTAGATCTCCTCCTGCAAAAATTTTGGGACGAACAACACATTCCTGAAATTAATATGGAGGAAACAGCAAAGCCTGATGTGTGTGAAGCCGGATTCCAAAGTTCGGTACATATAATCAATAATCGTTTTCAAGTGAAAATGCCACTTAAGGTTCCGGTCAATGACCTACACCTGGGTGAATCTTTTAACACAGCATTGCAACGACTTAATCATTTAAATAAAAGGTTTTCAAAAGACCCCCAACTCAAAGAGACTTATTCCAATTTTATTAAAGAATACATTGACCTTGGCCATGCTCAGGTCATTGACCTGTCAGCTGTAGACATAGACCAATATTATTTCATGCCACATCACCCAGTGATTAGAGAGGATAGTCAAACCACAAAACTCAGAGTTGTGTTTGATGCCAGTGCTAGGACAAAGTCAAACCCAAGTCTAAATGACATCCTATACAATGGGCCTGTAGTACAAAACAATTTGTTTGATATACTGATGCTGTTCCGCTCATATGAGTTTGTAGCACTCTGTGATATTCGCCAAATGTACAGACAAATTAGAACAGATCCCTCACAAAATCACTTACAAAATATCCTTTGGAGAAATAATATTAATGAACCATTAACATGTTTACAGTTGCTGACCGTCACATACGGCGTCAAGAGCTCAAGCTTTCTAGCGACACGATGCCTCATAGAGCTGGCATTGAGGTATGAAAACAACCATCCCCTTGCAGCTGAAGTTCTGAAAAAGAACACCTACATTGATGACTGTCTCTTTGGGGCCTCCGGTGTCTCTCAACTGACTGAGGTATGTGACCAATTAATAAACTTGCTGAAGCTAGGCAGCTTTGAACTTCATAAATGGAGCTCCAACAGTCAACAGGTACTATCCAATGTTCCACCTGAGAAACAAGCCATAGTCAAGTCTCATGAGTTCAATAATAATTCTGTGCTAAAAGCCTTAGGGTTATTTTTAGACATACAAAATGATAATTTTAAAATTTGCAAACCGTCAGGGAACATTCCTTCAGAATGGACCAAGCGAACTGTCTTGAGTTGCATAGGAGCATTTTATGACCCCTTGGGATTAGCCGGCCCTATTGTTACTCGGGCCAAAGAATTTATGCAAAAATTATGGAGAAACAACTTAGATTGGGATTCGTCCCTCTGTGGTGAACTATTGTCTGAATGGAACAATTTCTTTTGTGACCTAATGAATATGCAGCCAATAATTGTAAACAGGAATTTAAAAATCTGTAAGGCTGATTATGTTGACTTGATTGGATACTGTGATGCCTCTGCTATAGCATATGGTTGCTGCATTTACATCCGTGCTATTCATGGAAATGATGTACATGTCTCGTTGCTTTGCAGCAAGTCAAGGATTGCTCCAGTATCCAAGCAGTTAACCATACCCAGGCTTGAATTGAACGGCGCTTTACTTTTGTCAAAGTTATTTCAAAAAGTGATGTCCATATTCTCAAATATAAATTTCAGACATAAATACCTATTCACTGACTCACAGATAGTGTTATATTGGCTCTGTTCAAGTAAGAAAAATATTACATATATTCAAAACAGAGTCAATATCATAAATTCATTGAAAGATGATTGTAAATGGTTTCATGTCAAGAGCCAAAATAATGCATCTGATGTATTATCAAGGGGAATTAATCCCACACAACTAGCTTCTTGTGAAGTTTGGTGGAAAGGACCACCAGAGATTCAAAATGTAAATTATGTACCTAAAGAGTTCATTGTCACAAAGGTCATTGACCCTGAACCTCATGTACAAATAATCAGTTGTAATATACAACAAGGGGAAATATTACCCATTTCAAAAATGTCTTCACTGTTGAAACTGCAAAGAGTATTTGCATATGTTTTAAGATTTGTAAAAATAAGTTCATTCATTGAAATAGAGTATTTGCATATGTTTTAAGATTTGTAAAAATAAGTTCATTCATTGAAATAGAGTATTTGCATATGGTTTAAGATTTGTGAAAATAAATTAATTCATTGAAATAAATAATTGTAGTAATAATATTCATAACTTCATTGAAAGATGATTGTAAATGGCTCCCATCGAAGAGCCATCAATAAGGTAGCTGTGCTGCCTATTTATGAGGTTCAATAATTATAACTGTATAATATAAATGTAAAGTTTATCAATAATGTTGTTATCTCACCATGTTTCTAATACATTTTAAGTTTACATTTACAAAGGTTTAAAACGGTTTAAGTTTACAGTACATTTTAAGTTTGTAATTGCAATTTAATTTTATTATAGAACTTACTTATTACAATACATAATTTAATAGCATTCTTCACTGTTTGTTAACTATTTATTTGCCTTTCATTACTTACCTATTTGATTCAAATTAAAATTATTGATATTTGATTGTATAGCTTTCTAAGGCAAATAATTACAAGTAATTTTAAAAAAAGGGGACCCTCAGTTTTCAGTCTGTTATAAACAATTTTTTAGAGTTTTTTGTAAAATGTATGTTAGCTATTTCGGTCAATAATTCACATTCTTAAAATTTGATTATTTTAATTTCTGTAAAATATAATAGGCAAATTAAGATTATATAGCTTTTTCAAAATTTTGTGGCCCCGCCAGTTTATGTTAAAAACATAACATTTGAATGTATTTGTCACTGTCATTGACATGTCTGAATAACATATATATTCTGTGTGAACACTCTGATACAAAAATAACCTCTACGACAGCTGTGTAAAAATAATAAAAATCTAAATAAATTAACTAAATCCTTAAAAGAATATTTTATTTATGGGCGACACGCCCACCTATAAATATTGCAATTCTAATATTTTTTCTTCTTTTTCAGGTACTTACATATTAAGATGTTTAGAAGTCTGTAATAAATACATTTATTATTAGAAATAAGAAATATCAATTACCCACTTTACCTTAATAGTACGACTTTAACTATCTACTACTACTACTACTACTCAATTATCTACACACACACAAAGATCATAAAAATCTTACAATGCAAGAATTTGGTTTTTTTCTTGAAGTAATTTGTTCCTCTCTTTTTCAATAATGTTTCTCTCTTTTAAATGACTAGCTATTTCCTAGAATAGAAATGAAATTATTAGAATCTCATAAACTATAGGGGTCACATAGTTATTTTAAATAAAATGTACCTTCAGTATAGTAGTTTGCTCCTCAGAGTGAGCACTATATATGTCAGCCATAGTTCCTGGACGGAGCCGTGGACGACCAAGTCCATTGGGCCCTGCCCGTGGCTGCCTTGGTGTTCCGAAGTGTGGGTGCAGTGGTGCCTCCGATGATAATGCACCCCCAGCTGTGGGGTGAGGACGACCAAGTCCACTGGGCCCTGCCCGTGGCTGGCTTGGTGTAACGAAGGGTGGGTGCAGTGGTTCCTCAGGTGATAATGCACCCCCAGCTGTGGGGTGAGGATGACCAAGTCCACTGGGCCCTGCCCGTGGCTGGCTTGGTGTAACGAAGGGTGGGTGCAGTGGTTCCTCAGGTGATAATGCACCCCCAGCTGTGGGGTGAGGATGACCAAGTCCACTGGGCCCTGCCCGTGGCTGGCTTGAGGGCAGTGGTTCCTCGTAACGTTGTGCATCGTCTACAATGGAGACATATTCACTTGGCAATGTCTCCGGATTCATAGACGATGCAGCTTCACCAATAGGACCTAAGCATATTGAATTTAGTTTACATTGGCTGGTAGATACAATATGTATATTATATTACAATGATATACCTACTTAATTGATATTATTTGAGATTAATTACATTCATGGTGCATATCCCATAATTACATTAACAATATTGATAATTACCATACCTTTATGTATAGTGTTATATTACAGTTTACTTGTTGTTTACTAAATAATGTATTTATCTATTCACTATAGTAAAGTACCTATATACAATATACATATTATTATACTTACTTTCAGGGACACCAGGTAACCCTTGGGAAGTAACTTTCCCGATTGTCCCTAGAATTAGCTTGTCCTGTGTGAACAATGCGGGCACTTCCATTAGATTCCCGGTAGAACTTATAGCCCTATTGGCTTTGGCATTGTTAGCCTTAGCCCGGCTTTTTAAATCGCGCCATGACTGAAAAATACAATAATAAGTTATTAGTAAGACATAATGTGACCTAAAGAATTGGCTCATACTATATTTATAATACACTCGGGATACAAAAGCCACAGCAGCTAATTTCCTAAGAATATAGATAACAATAGCATAAACCTAAAATGCTTACAGTTTTCCATTGCTCCACTGTCTTAGCCGGCCCGATCTCGGCTAATTCCTCGGCTAGTGTTTGCCACTGCGCATTTTGGCGTTGGAGGCCATTTGCTGAAGCAAATACTCCATTCGCGAAATGCCGATTTCGAGCCATGAAGTGTATTAGGTGGTCTGTTTGGTAGTTATTGGCACGTATTTTCTTTCTGTAAACAGAAAATATGAATGAAAAAAATCTAGTCTAAAGATGAATACAATAATAATAGTTTAGTTTTATTTCACTTACCTCGCAGGTTCCGTCATTTTATAAACTCTAGTGTCTGATAAATTGGGAAATATGATAATATGATAGATTTTAAGAGAAGGTGTGTGAGATGCGGTGAGATGTGAAAATGAGAAGAATTTGTTTGAGCGTTTTTCTTTTTTAATGGCTTCTGCGGTATTGTCGCAATTTTACCAGTGACGTGCGAAAAACATTTGACATTGATATAAGCAATTTCGTGTTTTTGACATTGACTTATCAAATAATTTTGAAATTTTAACTTAGCAGAGTGAACGATTCCAGTCTTTTTTGATTATCTGTACTAAAGCTTACCGAGGCTTATCGATCAATTTATCTACCTCTAAACATACTTTGGCACTTGCGATTGTTGACAAAAGTTACCGAATTAATCTAATCGACGTCGATAGGATAAAACTTCCGCACTTGCACTGCATGCTTGACAAAGTTATGGCACAAAAAGTTATTTTCCAAATTTTTGGATATCTCGGGTTTTCGTCGGGTCCTCCATCAGATGAAATCAAACCAACTGGATACAAGCGTCCTTCTTCATCCCGCATAGTTTCCCCGAAATTGCTGAGAGTAGCAAGTTTATTGAAGTCCACAGCATGAGTAGGTAGAAGCTGTCTAAGAGGAATGTTTGCCACTTCTAATCGCTACGTATGTTGGTCCTGAGTACCTACGTAACTGCTTCAGCACGGCCTATTAATGATTGCAAACTTTTGATTCTTCAATATTCGGTCACTACATTTTAAGCGACATTTTTGGCCACAAGGTTGTTTCATATTACGTACCAACTTCTTCAAATGGACCGCTACATAACATTCACCCTCATTTCTTTGAATTTTTTGTGCATTTTGCATCCATTTGCTAAGATCTGGTTTAGGTTTTCTTGATTTATTTTTGATCAAATACAAATACAAATCATTAATAAATAAATGTTAACTTACAGGTCAAAATGTAATATAAATTTGTATAACTTAGTATTTTGATTTAAGAAACTCATATACTGAGTAGATTGTTTTACTCAAAAGTAACAATTTCAATTTAGTATTGAATCTGTATTGCTGATCGAAAAAAAGGACTTAATTCATCTGGTTGAAACGAACATAGTTCTGTCCAATTACTTGACATAATCGTCTAAAAATAGATAGATATCCTAGGGCAAAAACGATGCAAATGCAGTTCAATGTTCGTTACTGTTACAGCTTGCTTTTTAAAAACTGATCTTGCTGAAAGACATGAAAAACAGCATAAAGGTTTTAAGTACATAGTAATATTTTTATTGATGTAGTTATATACAAAGCCATGTTTGAATATTTTTGCAATCAGTTAACAAGCTAAGAGTCCAAACTATAATTAAAATAACAAGAAAATTATAAAAATACTTAAACAGAACACAAAAAAGTTACATAAAATACTGCAAAGGAGCATCTTGAAAAGATTAGAAGCATATTTTGGCACACAGTGCTACTTGACAAGTTGAACACTATATATTGGTCCTCTTTTCTATTTTTTTGATTTCACATGCATCAGACGGATTTCGTCCGGCACTCCGAAAACTCCACCCATTTTGTTTTCATAAACGACACTTTGGATGTTTTCTTTTCTGGTGGTGTAGTTATGGGTAATTTTGCGGATGAGATAGAGTCACGGTATCTGTACAGTGAACTCTTCAAGCTGTAAAATTTTGGAACCTGTCGTAGGAGCTTGGTGTCTGCTTCTTTTAAACTTCCGACTAAATAATTATATGTTTTATGTAGGGGAAAGTGGTCACCATTCGTACGCTTTTTATATTTTATTTTTTTAATTTATCCACCTGACGACCAGACAACCTTAAGTTAATATATTTACGAAACTTTAACACGTTATTATTTAAGGCATATATATTCCCGGAAAAATATTTTAAAAAATCCTGGTCTGGAAAATCTAGATTTTCCTTATGTTCTGCATACAGTACAACAGAAGCCAATTAATATGTCCATCTCATAGGACATTACAATTAAAACTGATTTCAAATAGCTACACCTGCGTTATATTAACGTCGTAAAGTATTGGTAAATAATTGGTAAAGTATTGATAAAGGTTCTTCCTTTTTTAGTTAACTTAAAATATAGGAGATCAATTTAATGAATTTAAAGTAATACTTATCATGCTAATCAACTTTAACGATAAGAGATCAAGAAAAAAAAACACAATTCTATAATTGAATACACAAACAAAAATTCAATACTTCAATCAGCTTTAGCTGCAAATTAACAAAACAAACTGGTTGTTTCTAACAAAAACAACAGAAATAGAAAAATTATTCTTCAACATTCTCATGAAAATTTGCAAAGCAGTTTCTGTTAGGCACAAAACACAAGTAGACTTCACACCTTTTGCAGAATATTGTAGTTTTTTTGTCGCAGGATTTGTTTCTGCATCTTGATTGTTTTGGTCCATAATCAGGCATATGAGATGCTTTCTTTTCTGCTTTCTGGATGCTTTCTTCTGGCTCAAATGTGTCTGCAGACCATTTGTCTTGTAAGTCATTGCTATCCTCAGCGTTACTATGACGTGTGCTAATGCGAGAATTTGTGAGTGAATGTCCTCTGCTTCTTATGCGAGATCCACAACCTCGCCTTGATGATACGCTTCGTCCTCTTCCTCGTGACCTTACGATTCGAGAGTCGTTAGATAATGTAGGCGAAAGCACCGGATGATCTGATATTGTTCCAACATCTGAATGATCAGAATCCTCCGCACTATCTGTATCGGAATCATCACGGTCCTGTTCTGGGGGTGCGAATGCCGGATTACAGTCCGATTCATCGCCCGAATAATCGAATTCGGAGTCATTTAGAATGTGTTCTAACTCTTCATCTCGTATAGCTGAAATAAAAGTAAAAACCCATGTGAAATCCCAAAAGCTAAGGCAATGTTCTGTACATAGGACAGGGGAAGTTAGTAATGCAAAACTTTAAAACGTAGCGACCCTTGTACTTTGGATAAGACGTAAAAATGTTTGAGGTTATAATGTGCTGATTTTTACAAAATACTTCTAAATATTGATGCAAATCCATAAATTTATCTTTTTTTAGTAGGATTATATGAAAACAGCGTGTTTCTTGTATGAAGCCACAAGGATTAACTTGGATGAACTTACCTCTGTGCGTCCGTGCTGCAACTCGTTTCGCCGTTGACGCCATTTTTGTTCAAATGACAGAGACTACCAAGTGTCAAATCAATGAAAGTTACTTAAAAGGACCTAACAGATGGCTCTAAAATACAATTTAAGGGTTGCCATTTTAAAATTGCTTAGCGGAATTTTTTGAATTCTACGTACTACGTATAGTACGCGGGTCGTCAGGAGGTTATGATGTATTGTTGAATTTATCTAGTTTATATACCTAAGCGTAACAAATATATTGTAGTTTGTTACAAAAAAATCCGAAACTATTATGTCATAAGGTTAAAGAGTTATATTATTTTTTCTACGATAAGTTATTTGTAGGAACATACCCCACGTACGGGGTACGTTCGTACAGTAGGTGGGGTACTTTCATACGCCATGGGGTAGATTCATACAGGGTAATTAAAAAGCCTATTAAAGTCGTTAAATTTTTAATAATTATTACAAAAATATTTATTTATTAAAGAACTAACTTAAAATATTTGACTTGACTCATAGTCGGTAAATTTTTCTTTACAAACATAACAAAAAATTAAATCGTTTATCCACAGAAGAAAATGGTAGTAGTAGTAGCTTGTAGTGTACACGTGGAAATACAAATAACGGAGGAATAGTATTTCCGCTTGCAGAAATAATTGCACCAAATGTCACCAATTCGCCTCTTTCCGCTGACACGATATGTCCTACTTGTTTCTGTGCTTTAGGATCCAAAATTTAAGGAGTTTCTAAAACAGTAGTCACGCCGGACTCGTCAAAGTTAAATATCCTGTCGGCAGCAAAATTATGTCGTTGTAACACAGCAGTCAAATTATTATAGAACTCTTGGACTGCAGTCTTATTGAAAGCGAACGATCTAGCTGCGCTTGTACGAGTATTTTCCGGTTTTCGCAGACTAAGGTTGGTGTTTTTTTCTCTATACTTACGCATCCACTCTAACCCGGCCATTTGGTTTTCATCCCATTTCGTTGGATATTTTAAATTTGACCTTTCGCGTATTCGTAGGCAAGTTTGCGAATCTGTATTGTTGTTAGGCCATAATTTATTTTGCAGCAATTAATAATGTAGTCGTTTAGGCGTGTCTCTTCTTCCAAGGAGAAGACCTGTAGACTAGTGAACTTGGAATGAAATGTTCGTGAGGGTTCATCGGTGTTAGAGTCATCTTTGAATTTCTTGACTCTGCTTTCCGACGTCGATGTCTTGATGTTATATTGCAACGCGGCTTTTCTATATGACAGCCGTCCTTGAATTACGTCATCAATTCAATAATAATAATAATAATATTTATTTTTATTGGTCATCAAAAACCTTATAACTAAGTTACAACATTTGTTTGTTAGTACAATATTTATATTACTATGTTAGGATCGATTACAAATGATGTGATCTATGTTCCCCACACTAGGTTCCCCTGTGTCGTGGGGAACGCGCTCATCCTTCTGGATTACAAGTAACTATCTATATACATTAAACAAAAACAAAAGATTTCAATAAAATATGTTAGTTAACGGAGGAAATAATTTACTTAACTGTCTCGGGAATGGGAAATGAGGGGAGGGGTTGATGTAAGAAATGAGATGAGGAAGATGTGTACTTGTGTGATTAATTGACATGTGATACTTACTTGAATAATAAATAATTAATGTGATGTATAAAAATATATTTAAATAATAAAAAATATCCATTAAAAACATGTGATGGTAAAATAGTGTAAAAGTAATATGTTAATTATTATTATTTTTTCGTTCAAAACAACAGACTGTTTATTATTGATAATCACGATTTATTCTTAGTCGAGTCCGAGTAATTATTTATCGAGTCAATCATGTGTAATTGCTAATTTCATGGACTCTTCATCTACCTCTTGGGTACGCGTACCCTTTTTTTATATTTTCGTACCATGATTCTGCGATAAAATATTAGTTATAAGGCTTACTTTATAAAATATATCGATTTGTTAGAATTAGAATACTTCATAAAAAGAAAAGTGTTATTGTGATGTTCTGGTGGTTAATAAAAGCTAAAGGGGAGCATTCGTACGCGTACGAATGTGCCCCCTGTTTTGCTGTCCGAATGCACCCCATGCCTTGCACAAAATTAAAATACTACTTTATACAAATTCTAATTTAATTTGAGAAATATAACAAATAAAGCTCAAAATAATCAATGTTAACATTAATATTCATCAACACTATTTTGTCAAAAACATAATAATTCTACTTACAATTGCGAGTTGAATTTACGTAAAAAAATGACTCACCGCGCGCGAAAACACGTTACGTCTTTTGTCAGCCGATGCACCGTGGTGCGACTGGTGCGACACTCTGCTTAGCAACATGGCGGCCGGTATGTCTATGCACACAAGCAAACGCGCGCTTGTGTGCCGTTTAGTTTGTCTGTTATACTAACTGTATGAATGTGCCCCGCGTACGAATGGTGACCACTCTCCCCTACACTATGTAAACTTGGAGCAGTAAATTTTTGTTTAAGGTACGAGTATACATAATATATCTAAGCATCCTTTAGAGTAATAAGTAAAGATGAATTATTATATTTGAAGTGAAATAATGAAGCTGGTGTTTAATTTATCCCTGTAAAGTAAGGGTTCTCTTACATCTCAGAAGTGGAACTTCCCACGTAAGTACGGTTCTATTAAACAAATTTATATTTTTAAAGGTTTTTTCTATTTTTAATTTTGACACTATCTTGACAATACTCAGTAAATGAAATCAATTATTGATTCCTTAAACTGTGGGCTTGTAATTTAATTGTTAACAATCTTAATCATTGTAAATGATCAAAGAGCAGATATTTAATATTTTAAATTAACATATTTTTAGATTGAAGTATTAATAAAAGAGGGTAGGCATAAGTGTTAAGATCTTTCCTGATATTAAAAACCTGTGAAGTTGCATTGGTTGAAATGGTCATATGGTATGGCTTGTATGGTTATACCGCCATTTAACACCGAAGTTTGTATGATTTACATGTTTTGCTTTTATATATTTACAAAATATATACATTATAAAAATATACAGGTATTCTTACGATTAATCATTTGCTTAAAAGCAGACTTCAGTTTGCGCTGTCCATATGTTACGGCTCTTATTGTTAATACATATAGCCAGGTTTCAGGTCGATATTTTACAGTAAAGTACCCGCAGATCTGTTTATAAGAAATATTAGATATTCGTAATTGGATAGTCAAGAGAAGGAACACTTGCATTTTCTAGGTTGTTGAACCATTATTATTAGAATCTTCTCGAAAACATGCAATAGACCATTGCTACAAGTAACATATTTTTTATTTTTACTAGAAGGTTTCACTTAATATTTTATTTTGTGGTTTTCAAAATCACTACACTACTAAAGCAAACTCACTCCCCGCGTCTGTCCCTATGTCTGTACTCTGTACGTAATATGTACATATGCTTAGATCTTTAAAACTACACAACGGTTTGATACAGGTTTTCGTAATGGATAGTGATCTAAGAAGGTTTATGTGCGTAATTTTGCTGCTAAGCCACGGGCAAAAGCCAGTGAAACATAAAATAGTTCATAGTTTATTTATTAACATTTCTAATATTTGAAATTGTCTGCGAGTTCCAGAACGTGATCGAAAAAAAGGAAAGCTGGTTGGAGACACCTTCGTGCAGTCGAAGTAGAGAGGGTTCCTGCTGCTACGTCGCGAGAGGAGCCGGCTGCTACTTCGCGAGAGGGGCCTGCTGCTACGTCACGAGAGGAGCCTGCCGCTACGTCGTGAGAGGGCAGAGACACCACGACACACCGACGAGCAACGGGGCGGGATCAACCACGGGCTTCGCACACCACGCACAAGGTCACGTAGTCCTTTATTTTCTTATAACGATTTTGCTAAAATAATTAATATTTTCTTGTAACGATGTAATGAAATAATGCCGCAGAGCATTTTTCGGCCAAAAATCAGAGAATAGATATCTGGTAATAGTAGTAGTCAGCGAATGAGTTGCGATATACATTGGATGAGACTATAGGAGATCAAACTATTTATTTTTTCAGTTCAAGATTACAGGTATTGGCCAAGATTTTGTTGGATAGTCCAGTAATTTTATGTTATGTTTCTATATCTGAGATGAGTGGCGGGTTAACCCTTTAACGGTTATAAGGAGTGGACAGTGGAAAAATAAAATTGATAGTGGTTAGAGCTATATAATAGGGTTAGATAGGATAATATATTTTTTTTTTTTAGGTACTGTATGCATGGTGGGATACATATTCCCTTTATCTGTTAGATTTTCTCGATTCTATTGTCTAGTGCAAGCTCGTTTATTCAAATTGGGCCTGTTTTTCGGCAAGTAAAGCAATTATAAATAGTTTATTTTTAGGTAATATTCTTAGCATAAAAAAATAAAATATATAGCAAGTTGTTTATTTAGTTAACCTTATTTTACTAGAATTACAACCTTCAAATAATCACAGATTATTCCTATCTTCATCTAATTACTTATACTTATCAATATTATTTATTATCATCTATTTATTTCTTATGAAAATCATAAAAGCAGGGCACAACACAAAGTGGGACCTTGCATTTCTCACACATTATCTTGGATCTTTTATCGTGGGCTTTTGTGCTGCACATTCTGCATCGTTGGAATGATGGCAATGGACATGGCATGTGATCTCCAACGTTTGTGAATCTGATTTCATCGGCGACGGCGTTGATCATCTTTTGACGATTTTCGTTTGCAGTTAGCTTTCTTCTACAGACATACGATGGTAGAATAGTCGAATGTCGTTTTCTGCTCGTAAAACCACATATCAGCCCTCTTGCTAATCCAACCCGAAACTCAAGATGGGAAAGTTTACAATTATTGTTGCTTTTGCACAATAAGAATGCATTAGTTATGCTCGTGTCCAATAGAAAATAGAAGAGACGCAGCCACCACCTCTTGCTGCGTCTTCCGACTGAATACGTGCCCTTCAGCTGATCAAAATGATCAATGCCACCCATTCGATTGTTGTATTCTTTTATAACAAGAGGGCATTGCACATTATTTTTTGTACCGTCTTTCTCTGTTCGCTTTACGTGTGTTTGACCAGTTTTAGGGTGGAATGCGTTGCTCATAAGTAAGACTTCCTTGCTGTCTTGCCAAACCACAAACGCAACGTTTTCTTTCACTCTCCATTTGAACTGTCCTTTAGTTACTTTCATTTTTTTTCCTTTCATGTTTTTTATGAGCAGAGGCATTTCTGCTCTGTGTCTGCGCACAGTTCCTGTGGCATAAATACCTTGATCATGTAAGTAATCTAAAAGTTTATAGTCGCAAAAGAAATTATCGAAGGTCAGGTGTATGTTCTGCAGCCCTTCCGCTATAAGCTTCTCCGATAATTTCTTAACGATTTTTGTACCCAATCCTTCTTCAACAGCATTTTCAGTTTTTCCGGTGTAAATTTCAAATTCGTAAAGAAATCCGGTTGCGCTGTCGCAACGACACCAGACTTTGTATCCCCGTTTTATTGGCTTTAGTGGCATATATTGTTTCAGTGACGATCTACCTTTGAAGAGAACCATGGACTCATCTATGCTCTGTGACGTGGAGCTTTTAGCGTTACCTTGGCAAGCGTTATTGATAATATTTATAAGTGGACGAATCTTATATAGTTTGTCATATCCTGGGCTTGATTTCTCGGGTGTCAGTGAGTTGTCGTTGATATGCAAGCAGCGCATAATATGCTTGAATCTTGTCAGTGTCATAATTTCTGCAATTTGATTCACCCTGAATCCTGGGTCAGAAGACCAATAAAGTTCCATGCTGGGCAGAATATTATAACCCATTACTATAATAATGCCTAAAAAGGCTTTTATCTCATCCTTATCAACGGGCGTCCACCATCCAAAATTATGTTGTCGAGCATATACGTTTGTTTGGCAAACTATCAAGTCGTAAGCTTCTTCTGTTAAATATTTTTCAAAAAATACTATCGGTCTTGTTTTGCTATTGAACCCCTGTGTTGGTTGCATTTTGGTTTCGTCATAGACACTGGGATCCGGTCTACTAATAGTAGTAAAAGTAGTTTTTTTCCAGAATTCCTCTTCGGCATCTGACTCATCGGAAGAATCATTTAAAACTGGTGTTACTGGTACTGGTCTTTGTGCAGAAGAAGTACGCGGCACAGGTGCAGCAGGCCTTTTTCGTGTTGATCTTCTAGCAGAAGCAGGAACAGAGCTACAATTTTCAGGCTGAAGTACTATTGGGCTAAGTGGACAGCTATCAGGTTGCTGAACTACTAACGGTGAACGAGGCTCATCGTCAATAGACGATGGACTTGGCATTGGCACATCATCCAGTAGTAAATTTGCAGGACCAGGTTCATCAAAGTCTTCCAGGATTCTTTGCAGGCGGATTGCACTATAATTTATTTTTTATACTTTACCGACCTCATACACTTTCACATTTTGAAAAGGAGTAAGTTCGTGGTATAGTGAATAAAACCAGAGGATGGAATAATCAGATGATCCACATCAGGGTACGCCAACCCTATCATTCTTGTTAATTTACGAGCGGTAACACAAGACAGTGCGTGGACTATCGAATGCTAGAAACATTGAAAGAGCGATATCCAATGCCTGTAATAGAAGATGAAATCGCCAGGTTGACGGGCCAGGTATGGTTGGTAACCCCTGATCTCGTGTCCGGCTACTATCAGGTCAAGTTGCAGAGGACTGTAAGCGGTACACTGCATTGGTTACAACAGACGGTGCATATGAATATAATCGTATGCTGTTTGGGTTAGGAAACGCGCCAGCTATATTTCTATACATGATGAACAGCATCCTAAGGCCAGCGCGCTTCTGTATACATCAATGATTTGCTAATATATGGTGGAACGTCTAAGGATATGTTTGACCAGATTGTTGACACTTTTTAAAGTGCGTTATAAAATAACAACTTGCTTAACAAGTTGATAAACAGGCATTACAAGTAGAACAACAATTTTATTAATCACTGCTCAGACCAAACTAAGGCATTTATATTTTCTAGTAGACTCCATGAGGGCTACTATGCAAACTATGATACCTACAGTTTCAAATAATGAACATGTAAGTATCTTAGATCTGAAAGCTATTAAAATTATCAAAATGGCTCACTAAGAAGACACTGAAATTGATAGAAGTTGCTTACTTAACACTTTGTCTATCGGAATACAGTTTCCTGCAACAAAAATAGATTACCTTGGGTACGTTGAAACGCTGCCGGCGTCAAGCCCTAGTCGTGATATTTTCTGCAATACTTCAGATGACAAGGAACTGCAGTAAATAAAGATCGTGAACATGACACGCGATAACAAACTATAGATATATAGATAGAGATAATAATTAGCCTCGATTGTGTGGCGCTAAGGGCACTCGCTGTTATATTGTGATTAAATAACAAGCGGGTTTTAACTTGACACTGAATTTATTTCATAGCTAGATTTCTTACACACAGACAGAGGTGAAGTAGAACGCCATCTTAACTACTTCTTAAAGATGCCATTATTAAATAATTGAGTATTACATTGGTAACATTAACACCCCCCCCCCTCAATGTAATACCCTTACATATCTTATTACTTACTTTACATAAAATTAATTATTCCTCTAGTTAACTTCTAATTTTAACCACCACCAATAACTTTCATATAAACTAGAAATACGTACTTTTGTTTATTTATTGCTCTACTCTAAAATACTCATGAAAACTTTTTCAACAAAATTTGGATTTAGCGGCTTCGTTAACACAACTTGGTTTTCTGTACTTACATATTCCAAACTGAGTTTACTTTTACTTATCAAATCTTTCAAAATGGAATCTTATCTCTATGTGTTTTGTTCTATTTATAGAATTAGTCTTAGCAATTGCTATGGCAGATTGACTGTCACAAAATATTTTAGGTTTAAAACCCTTAATTCCAAAATCATTAAGTAAATTAACAATCCAAATACATTCAGATGCCGCTGTACTCAATGCAACATATTCAGACTCAGCTGAAGATAAAGATACACTACTTTGTTTCCTACTTGCGCAAGAAATTAGACAATTATCATATTTGAAACAGTATCCGCTAGCCGACTTCCTATCTTTCATAACACCACCCCAATTCGTATCACAAAATCCTACTAGTTTATCATTATTACATAATGGCAATTTATATTCTAAAGTTCCTTTTACATATCTCAAAATTCGTTTTAGTGCAGTTAGTAAGACATTACTGGGTTTATTTTGATATCTGCTTAGCATAAATATTTTATTTCGAAATATAGTGACAGTACATATTATGAATATTCTAAAATAAGCTTACATTCTTATGTTGGCGTACGTTCGATATAAATCCTGAGCTCCACGCTAAATCCCATGCGGAACTTGTGTTTGTGGAGTTACAGTATTCATCCCAATCACTACGTCGTTTACACACAGAAAGATAATTAAACAGGCACAGTTTCACATAATTTTACACAATTTCTTTACTTTACATCTAATTTAACACAATAGAGACTGCTACTTACACATCAGGTCTTCTTCCACCTACAGCATACATTAAAGAGCCTATTATTTGCCTACAGATACGTGCAATACTTTAGTCCACACAAGCATTATCTAGAGTTCTGACATCAAAGTTACAATCCATCGTAATAGATGCTGGTTTACAATTTTCAAGTCCATACTGTGATAATACATTTTTCAAATAGTCTGTTTGATTTAACTCTGTTATACCTGCTTCTACATTTTGTTTTACATGAATACCAATAAAATTTGAAAGCCCAACCCCGTACCTAGGGTTCTAGATCATGCCCTAACCAAGATTGAACTTGATAATATACACGTTTGAAATGTTCATGAGCAGCTACACTTTGTTGTTGGTGGAATATTTGAAAGCTGCACAGGTTTATTAAGTTTTGTAGACTTCACGTAATGCATATAACGAAGATGATCGAGACTTTTCACAGATTTCGGAGCATTATAGATTGCCAATAAAGTTTGAGTTCCACTCAATAATCTCTGTGAGTTGTAATCTCTGGGGCGAACAATTTTCTTCCGGAATGCTGCAGCTAGTTCATCCAAATTTGACAGATTCTCAAACAAAAAAAAATCCCTTATTGAAAACCGCAGAAGTTGTGTCACAGCCACTTAATGCATGCAAAATAAAATATATGTTTTGGAATGTAGATAATTATCAAAACTTTTAGTCGAGTATATCTCCGTTTTTACAATTCCTTTCCCAACTTTTTTAAAGAAAATGTCTTGTTCGTAAGACAGTGTACGCCCAATTAAAATGACGCTGACGGGCGCTGTGTATTGAGTGGCGGAAACCTGACGTAGGACTCGTCGCTCGTACTGACACTGGCGACGGCGGGACGTACATACTCAAAGCATGTTTATACGTGCAGTTGAATTCTGACATTAGCTCGCGTACGCGTCGTCCTTTCTTGAACACTGGACAGGTTCTTTGTAGCGCCATATGATTTCCCGTACAGTTTACGCACCGGAACTTAGTACTATCTATTTCACAATTGGCATGACTTTTTGTACATTTCGGGCAAGTTACTTTTTTAGCCGGACAACGAATGGTATTATGCCCAAACTTCCAACAACGGCTGCACTGTGTCACGGGGAATACGTACGGTTCTATTTTCACTTTGATTCCTAAGATGGCTACATGCGTTGGTAGGCGTGAACCCTTAAATCCATCTCGCACAGATTCTGAGTTCACCCAGGCATCCTTCGACGTGTTATCTATGTTTCTCTTTTTCAGCCGCTTTACTGAGACAATCTCCTCTTCCGGTTATAGCAGGTTTTTCTTCACTTCATCCTCGGGCAAGTCAATGTCGATGTCCTTGATTACACCGTAAGATAATCCAACCTCTGTGGTCTTCTGGGACCTCCAACCCATATCAGCAAAAGCCTGACAGTTTATGGAAACGTCAGCCTATACCTCCACATCAAACGATGATAACATTTTTTAGGTGTGAACATATTTGACGCGGCTAACTGATTGTATATTGTCAAATTGTTTAGGTAAAGGCTGGTCTGAAGTGACTGAAACCTGATTTTTTTCTTTTATCTCCGCTGCAGTGGAGCTTCTAGTCACCTTCCGGCCTTTCCCTTGAATTATCCAACCATCGTCGGATGAGGTCTAACAATCAACTGCCCGTTTCCCAAAAATTTCGCAACGATTTAGTAGATTAATTTTCTCGTAATAGTACAATTCTAACGATTCTCCATATTTTACGCGCTTAGATAGCATTTCATTTAATAATTCTGCGTAATCATCGCTACTTGGAAAAAAGCTTGATACCATTTACGAGCCACACCAGTTAATTTGGGTAGACAATAATGTATGATCTGATCGTCACCCCATTTATATAACCTAGCACATTCATCTACCTTATTGAGCCACATATGTATAGTTTGACCCTTTACCATGGGGTCAAATTCTGGAATAACATTACCTAGAATAGGAAACTTGTTGCCTTCTGGCTTTGTGTTCGTCAGTGATTTTATCAATTCATTAAGAAATAACTGAGTTTCACTATTAGAGAATATAGACTGGTTCACCTGCTCAGGTTTTGTCGTCATCGGCGGCTGAGAGCGCTGCTGCGGTGGCAGTGGGCGCTGCTGCGGCGGCAGTGGGCGCTGCTGCGGCGACAGAGGGCGCTGCTGCGGCGACAGAGGGGGCTGGTGCTGCGGCAGCGGATGGGGCTGCGGCGGTGGCAGTGGGGACGTCAGCAGTGACGTGTGTAACCTCGCCGTACGACTCACGTTGCTACTGGAGCCAATACCTCGATCTGATGACCTGCACCGTCGTCTCGATTTGCTTCGGTTGTATCTTTGCCTCCTCTCCCTACTGCGACTCGGTCGACGCTCACGCTCGTGCTCAAGGCTGCCGTGCCTCTGCCTCCTCTCCCTGCTACGACTCGGTAGATGGTCACGCTCATGTTTACGGGTCCACTTCCGGTTTCGGCGATGTCTGTCTTCACGCCGTGTCTTTGATCGACTTCTTCGTACATCTCGGCCAATGGATTCGCTACGCGTGCCACTCCGGTGTCTACGGCGCTTCTTCTCTCTTGACTCATTTTTGCTGATTTCACGACTGCGGTAGCGCTTACGTCTCGATCTTATGATGTCTGGTGTGTATCGAGAACGACTTCTCCAAGTATTCTCACTGTCGGAACCATCCATTGTTCAAAATGTCTCAACAATCACTTCACTTCTGCCTTCGATGTATTACGAAAAAAAATAAACCACTTTTGTATAACTGTCGGCTATAGTAGCATGATTGATCAGGCACTTTTGGAAGGGGGCAGATTCTTTTGAAAATCAAAAGATATGATTTTCAAGCCTGGCGTCGTATCTTTTAGGTTCTCGAAGAACGATTTTGCTCTCATCGAATGAACTCTCTTTTCTGCTATCAAAATTCCTTTCTTATTTTCATCCTTCTCCAGTTTTATCTTTTCTTTTAATTCCAGGCATGTGGAACATACATCAGTTTGTGGTGTCCCGAAGCCTAAGTTGTAATTAGTATTGAAAACATCCCTGAAATACGATAATTTTACTCCAAGTTGTGCATGACCTTGGTCAGAATTATACATTTCATAAAGTTTTTTAATGTTCAACTCGCAGGGTAAATATTTTCTTTCGGCATCTTTGCTTCTTCGACAATAGTGGGACTCTATACATTTGAGACTTTGTATAAACTGTTGAACAGATTTTTTTTCTCTGCATATTTTTTCGTTTTACGATCACCTCCACGTGCTTTACGAGGAAACTCTCCAGTTTCAAAATATTTTTTCATCAAGTATACTTTTTTATTCCAAAAATAGCCAGAAAAAACTTTTGGCAGATTGGCACTCTCTTTTTATTTACAAACACAGAATAGTTCGTTTTAAATTTCTTTTTTCCTTTAAAACTAGGCCGCTTCTGACTTTCTTTTAAGGAGCAAAGTTTGAAAAGAATAATATCTTGTTCAAGTTTTGTCGTTTTCTTGTAAAAATGTCCATGTACCTTTCGTAAGTCATTCATTGTCAACGATGAGCATTTCAATGCTTTCGTATTGTGTTCGCATACTCTAATAGGCAGATCTTTTGAAGAATATCTGAAAAATATAGTTATCTGTAAAATTGGTTTAAGGTGAAAAGTTTAACATTCCTGGGAAATTCAATTTTTAAACCTTTTTTTATTCAAATTTGTAGACAAGTAGAAAAAACAATTTAATTTGCGAACATTAGATAATTCATTATATACATATTTTCAATAGGATTAACTGCTATTTATATGTATTGGTTTCATGAAAATAACGATTAAATGAATATGACAGTTTATCAGCCTATTCTAAGAATTAAAAGCAGCAATAACAAAAATATTTACATAGTGTTACGGGATAGGGGGCTGTTTTTAAGGAAAAACACAATGCCTTAATTTATTGCCTTTAATGCGACGGTATTGTCACACACACGTACATAGAGACTACATAAAACACTAAACACACACGTTTATTACACAGTACTTCACTATGAACTTTCACACACGTAATATCGCTTTGGTATCGCTTGACTGTTCGCCTCGATCGCTTGATTGAAACTGTCCTCTGGCCCGAGCTGCGCCTGTTTATATATCGGTAAGAAACT
Source organism: Macaria liturata (assembly GCA_964023185.1). NCBI lineage: Eukaryota > Metazoa > Arthropoda > Insecta > Lepidoptera > Geometridae > Macaria > Macaria liturata. Next base: position 9,493,070 of record OZ026826.1, on the reverse strand, counting down.
TCTCGAATGCTTTTGTATTACTTGTATCAAAACAGAACCATAAATCTTTTGTCATGCAAATTAGGTAGGTGAGCGCTTGATGTAAACAAGGTAATAAAATCATTGTTATGCAAATTAGGTTCTTTTGTGTTACGCTTAAAATGAAGGGTCGAAATCTCTGGAACGCAATTAAAATGTGGTAAACAACTTGTTTATGTGTACGCGTAGGTAGGCCGGTGGTAACGTGAACCTTCGAGAATCGTCGCGGCGCAACAATAGTAATATATTCGGTAAAGTTTACGATAAACATTGATAAAAATGCATAAAAGTATCTTTGTGAATAGAATTAATATTACTGAATTATCATTACTGAGTACATCGATTGGGACAACCCTACGTTAAAAACTTGTTGGTACATAATGTCGATTCCTCTATACTTGGTGAAAATAGTAAACAAACCGCCGGCTCTCACAAAATCACTAAACTTTCGATGAAATCACTACACTTCGGTATTTTAATAGTTCTTGGACACAAACGGTACATGTATGCTACTATTCACACACGTAGAACACTTTGATTCAACAAAATTACGCTGTATTTCAATAAATTACGAAGACGTGATCAAATCAGCGAAAAATCTTTTGACAGCTTTGACAAACACTCTATGATAGACTTTTAACGTTGTCTATGTTTTAGTGATGGGAATGGTATTCAAAGAATGAACGTAAAATAAGACTAGGAGACTAGGGACTAAATTAATTATTAAAATTTATAATTTTAAAATTTGGTATGGCTATACGTCAAAAATATGTCATTGTACGAGTGAGAGATATAGATTATCACGGAGAAATGGACGCCCACAACTTTGAAAAGTGGTAATTTTAATGCTTTATACCTGCTGTCTTTCTATGTTTTATGTCGATCACTACCTGTATTTTCGTTTTTTTTATTTTGGTGAGCTAAAAAGAAATGTTGTAAAAATTTTTCAGGTTCGAGAAAATTTTAGAAAAAATAGAACCAGGATCTGTAATAGTAATGGACAATGCACCATATCATTCGAGACTTGTGGAACGGGTGCCAAACATGAGCTGGAGGAAAGACGACATACAAAAATGGTTGCAAGAAAAAAATATTAATTTTGAAGTTCACGAAGTAAAAGCACAACTAATAACAAAATTTAGCAAAGGAAATTACAATAAAAAAGTAGTGGCGAAATGGCAGCCGTTAAAGGTGTGAGTGTGTTACGTCTTCCACCTTATCATTGTGAACTAAACCCGATAGAATTGATATGGGCTCAGTTAAAATCCTACGTAGGAAGAAACAATAAAACGTTTAAAATGTCGGAAGTCAAAGAATTGATAAGGGAAGGCCTCAATCAGATTGGTGCGGGGTCATGGTCAAAATGCGTGCAACACGTTATTAAAGAAGAAGACAAAATGAAAAATCTAGATGGAATGATAGACCAGGCAACAGACCAACCAACTCCGAAATTTATCATTTTTTACCCATGATACAAGCGTAAGCTTAGTATGGGGCTAGATGGCGCTGTGTGATATGTCCTGAAATATTTATTTATTTATTTATTTAACGGAGAGTAGTGACGACACCGAAAGCGAATCTGATTTTTTAATTAAAAATATTGCCTTAAGAAAATGTGTTTTTATTTACCCCTGGTTTTGACATGTAGGAACTGATGTGTAGAATGTGATAGAAGTAAGTAGGTACTATCTGTCTGTTACGGCATTTTAGAATACTTTAAAGGTCATAGCACACTTAAACAACTCTGCTCCAACACCGCTCCCACCCAACACTGCCCTAACTGCTCGCAGTCCACGCGGCGACAGCTAGCAGGCACCCAGCAGTCCACGCGGCGAAAGCTTGCAGACGGCCAGATGTCTCGATTCAGCTCAAGTCAGCTAGCACTGCTAGCAGTGAGCGCGCGGACACCGCGCCGACCGCTCGCCTACATCGTGCGGCCAGCGAGGCATCAACTACCGAGCAGTCTGACAGCGGTAAGCTCGCTGACAGCGGGCTGTCTGCTAATTCATGATGCCAATGTAAAATATATCTAAAGAGCAATATTTAAAGACTATATTTGAATTATATTCTTTTTGCCGGGTGGGAGCAGAGTCGTTTAAGTGTGCTATGACCTTAAGTAAGATCACATAAACAAGATTTCACCCACCTAGCACAACCTGTATCTGAGCAGGTGCTGTTTAATCTAGGATTTTCTGGTAATTTGTAGCTTCTAGGGAAAACAAACATGATTATAGGTTTTAATACATTTTAGGTTTAAATATTAAAAGCAAAATTTTTATTAAAAGTTTGTTCATACTTGTAAATAAAATAAATATATAAAATATTAGATTCATATGTTCATTCACTTAAATTCAAATTGTCATTCATTCGACCTAACCACATCACTATTTGTTCACTATTTGTTCACTATTTGTTCACTATTTGTTCACTATTTGTTCACTATTTGTTCACTATTTGTTCACTATTTGTTCACTATTTGTTCACTCTTTGTCTATGGTTTTGGTTTGTTTACTATTTTCACCAAGTATAGAGGAATCGACCGTACCTCAAACGTTTTGCAATATTTGCTTTCCATTTTGAGGGGTTTTTCTTCTTCTTTCTTGAAAATCTATTATTCACAGGGGTAGTATACACATCCATATTGAAATGTTTTGTCTTGTTATCAATTTTTCACTGTTATTTTTGTAATAAAACATTAAAATAGTCGCACAAATTTCACACCAAAAACAACGCGGACGCCATTTTGGGGTCACATAAATCGACGCTTGTGATTGGCTGTCACCCACACATTGCTATGTTCGATACTCAGCGTCAACTGATTGCTGTCTTTGATACCAATATGGTTTTTAGAGTTGTTTTTTACACTGAATAATGCTGTTTTTGATACGAAGATTTGTCTTACGCTAAACCTATTTTCACTGAACAGTGTTGCCGTATACATTGCTCGATTTTTATAAAAACGACAGATTGCTGTTTTTGTTTCTATACAACTCAAATATTTTAGTACATAATTAGAATAAGTATGTGAAATAAAAATCAATGTGCTCACCAATAATCAGTCTTTATTTTAATTATAACACATATGTAGTTTATAATAGTTTGGAAAACAATTAAATTTTGATGTGTTTATTCCCGTGAATAAACATTAACTTTGTTACTTTTCCAGTGGTGAGCCGAGTGCGTCTGTCATTGATGATGATTCCTGCCTTCGAAAAGGCGCGCTCACATGGAACAGATGTGACGATGATGTTACATTTTTTTATGAAGTATGAATGCAGTGAGGGATATACGGTTTGATGATCACGCCACCATTTTAGAGGGCAGTCATCTTTCGGAATAAGGGATTGGCTCAGGTACATATCAAACTCATCTTTTAGTTTGGTGTACTTCGATCGGGGTTGTAGTGACGCTGACACTTTACGGTCAAAGACGTTCCACAGCGAAAACATCGTATCTTGAACTAACGATGATGGGGTAGGAGCAGGAGCGGAGGGCATCGGTTGATGTTCTTCAACAATTGTGGTTAAAATTTGGTCTGTTATAAAGGTTTTGGTGGCTTTCAGCGCGTCTTCATTTTGGAATCCATAATACTTGAACCTTGGATCCAATAGCGTGCACACAGCTATTGGCATGTTCATTTCTAAGCAACCTAGGCGGTTTTTCAGGCCAGCATACAGATCTTTAGCAAGTGCCTGTACGGGTTGGTATATTTTTTTATTTTCCGCCATCTGATGATAGACTGCAAGCAACCCCTGGGTAATTACAATGGCCTTGCTAGCAGTCAGATAATGTTCTGCACTCATGATTAATGTTGCCTCATGTAGAGGCTTTAGGACGCTGCAATATTGTTCCAGACACTTCCATTCTTCCATAGGAATTATAGGAAGGTCTACATTCAGATTTGGGACCGTAGCTCTTATAGCCTCCTGCAATACCAAAAACCTCTCGAGCATGAGAAATGTCGAATTCTAACGTGTCGGCACCGAAATGATTAGCGTCAATGCACTCCCTTCAGCTACACCTTGGGATCGTAACTGGTATTTAATTAATAACTGTTTTTTGGACTTTGGCAACAGTGCTCGCCACGCTTTGCAGTGATAGTCCGTGCTGGGCTATCAGGTTTAACTTGTGTGCATAGCACCCAAAGTGGGGATACGAGAGGATTGCAGCGGCACTCTCCATATCGGTGGCATGGTCACTCACAAAAAAAAATATTTTCGATGCTATTCCCCATTCTTCGGCTGCCATCTTAATAGCTGCAGCTATGTTTTCACCATTTTGGGTGCCATCGTGTGGACTACACTGCAGTAACACAGATGTGAATTCGAGTGTTTCGGTGTTGATGAAATGGCCAGTAATAGCTATACCTATATAATGCTGCTGTACTCGAGAGGACCATCCATCAACGGTTATGCAGATGCTTGTGCAACAATTGTCTATCAATGCTTTGACTGCTGGTAATTTTGCTTCATACTCTCGAGATAAGAGTTTTGACGACAATATTTTTCTGCTGGGCAATTCGTAACTAGGATTTAAGGCATGGACAAAAGCCTTACAGCCCTCATCTTCAACAACGCTAAAAGGCTGGCAATCCAACGCTACCATTCTCAGAAGTAATTCATCTAGGCGTTCCTTTTCATGACTCGAAATATTGCGTTTTAAATAAGCTGACACCGGGCGCTGCTTATGTGAGATTCGGACTGCGGCGCGATTGTCGGAGGTGGATGGAAGATTGCATGCAGCTGGTGGTGCAGTACTTGTTAAAGCATGTGTTAAGACATTCCTATCACCGTCTGAGTTAGTATTAGATATTCCATCACCAAAGCCAGAACCCATTTCTACAAAAAAGATGAAATAATGCATTTAATTAAAAGATACAACACGTCCCTTTTCGTAAATTGTAACGTTAATATTTAACTAGCTATGTTTATTTAGTCTAAGCTATCTTCGTATCAAATTTCATCAAAATAGATCCAGCCATTTGCCTATGAAAAATTAGCAAGCTAATACACACACGTGACACACTTTGTGTATCAAGCTATTGTTTTCATGTTGATACGGCGTAGATTTGCAATTGAAATTAACTGCATGCGTTTACCAATATAACACAAAACGAAAACTTTTTTGTCTTTAAGCTCAATCGAATTGTGTTTGACCCAGAAAATTTGTAAAATTAATTTTGCACGAAATTTTTCTTTGCTCATGGTTGTTCAGAAGTTAATTGCCTACAATTTTGTCTCACACGATTTTTGTATGATCGATATTTGTTTTTTATTTATACTCAAAAACAGGAGGTCCGTTTTTCAAATAAGACCTAATATTAGGAAATTGCGTTTTAGACAAGTGATCTTAACAATTTTTTAAATAAAATAGAAATCATTTTTTATCTGATTTAAATAAAAAAATCGATCTCAAAAACATTTTTAAAGACAAAATTATAGAACAATATTAAATTCAATTTTAAACCACCAGAATTTGTATTTATTGATGTAAAATTAAAAAGAAACGAGTTATTTGAAAAATGTGAAATGTCCTCTTAAATGTTTGATTGGGTGTCCCCTTAAGTAGAAACCGCGGACTTCGAAAATGGCTGCAATGGCAATTTCTATAAACAACAACAAGAATACATACCTCTCCTAGTATTGGCATGTTCCTGGTGAATATCTCTGCACATCTCCTTTTCAAAAACGACCAAATGTTTTTGTTTCAAATGGGTTTTGAGATTCGTTACTGTCGTTTTGTATGAAAAATGTTTTTGGTAATAATTGCACTCCGCTTTTTTTTTCATTTTTGTTTATTGGTTTAAAATGATCCCACACTAAGCCGGATTTAGGCATTTCACAAAAACAATGGAACTGAACTGAACGGAACAAAATGTTAAACAATGGAACTGTAACTGAACTAAACTGTAATAAAACTAATAAAATTATCAAGTGACATTAAAACTTGAACAATGAACACTAATATAATATTTGAAGTAATATTTTTATTCATTTTCGTTCAGTCGAATCAATTTTATTTCAATTCAATCTGCTATTTTTTGGAAACTTCAAGTAACAATCTTAAACTATTGTGTTAAGGTTCATTTTTCAATATGTGTTAAATGAACCTGTTAATTTTATTAGAATATCGATAAACATCTGTAAGACCAGGCAGTAAGGTTGATTTTTAAAGCGATTTTCTTTTCGGGTTCATTTCAATCGTTTCAATCTCGTTCAATTTATATATATTTATTCATTTCGTTCATTCGTTAAATTAAAACGAATATATTTTATTTCAATTCGATCTGCTATTTTTTGGAAACTTCAAGTAACAATCTTAATCTATTGTGTTAAGGTTCATTTTTCAATATGTGTTAAATGAACCTAATAATTTTATTAGAAATATTCGATAAACATCTGTAAGACCAGGCAGTAAGGTTGATTTTTAAAGCGATTTTCTATTTGGGTTCATTTCAATCTCGTTCAGTTTTATGAATAATGTACCTTAGCGACATCTGTTTTAGCATGGAGGAACGACTTAGTAAAATATTTATTAAGTGAATGTGAGAGACAAGCAGTATTTAATGTTTTCACTAGGTAGCGCTAGTGTATGACGTTTGCAATTGAGTGGTTGGAAAAAATAACGAGAAAACAGCATATAGCAACAAACTGTTAAACTATTTAGCAGATTGCCACGTTATAATATTTTATTCATTATAATTATCTGCTACCTAATATAACGAACACCTTTAACCCTTTATAACTCAATAAAATATAATTTAATAAAAACTAGCAGTTAGGATAGGATTCGGTAAATTAAAAAACACGTATTTTTAATTTTTTTATTTTATGTGTGACATACATATTCCTGAAAAAATAAAAAAGTGAGTGTGCCAGAACGGGTACATTGCTGGAATGTGTTGCACTATGAAGTATGGAATGTTTTGAAACAATTGTTTTGTTTATTGTTGCATAATGCAACACCACACTTTTCACATTATGGTCTGTGATTTGCCAGAGCATTTAGGGAGCTTGCAGCGGATACGTTTTTCGACCCATACTGGCCAGTGACCTACTTGGTCTTGGCGCACAGCTGCTGGAAGCACGTATTGAGCTGGACCTTTATGTTTTTTCGCCTGGATTTCTGGTTCAATGCTTCGGCGTTGTACGTGTGATTTTACTCCCATCTTACAGAGCACCGTGCCAATCTCTTCACGGAAGTCAGCAGATGACAGCAATGGTCCGTTCATGTTTTTGATCTTATAAACCCTTTTGTACAGTAGCCAAGCATTGGATATGGCAAGGTCCAGGAAATGGTAAAACATTCGGACCTGCCATCTCATCCTTCGTAATTTTATTTTATATCTACCCCTTAGACGAATTATAATATCTACCCATTATAGGTACTGTCAATGAGATCGACGCCTCCCATGTGGCGGTTGTATTCGCCTCGTTTGGTCTGTCAATGGTCACATACTTCTTGTGAGGCTTATCATATCTAGAAACTTGTGACTTGGGTAGTTCACCAACAAAACTGGAGGCAAGTGTTACTATTTTGTTGTCTTTCCAAGCCACTGTAGATATATCTGTTCCTTCAACACAGGCCACATACTCGACTGAATAGCCACGTTCCTTTTTGGAGATTTCTTTTTCCGAGGGTAGTTTGCAATCAGGTATACGGTTGCGTCGAATGGTTCCCAAGCTCAGTATTCCTTGTTTAGCGAAAAATTCTAATAACAACAGAGATGTGAAATTGTGATGTTACCTGTAAAGCAGAGTTGCTGCTCATTTAGCTGAAGGTTCTTTTTTTTCCAACGCAAATTCAATTTGTGCTTGGCTTGACTTCGTCCTGATGAACCAGGTCTGGATGACGGTTCTGGTTGAGAAACGGTTTCAGACAAAGTTGGCGGTTGGGAAGCACTTCTTGAATTTACGGATTTCTCAATATTTTCAATGATGGTGTCAATATTCACTCCAACAACTTCTTCATAATCATCCACTTCCATTGGCACCTCCAAATCCGGAACAAAATCAGGATCCGCGATGCTGTCGTCACCGCCGTCGAATCCATCTTCACTCTCTGCGTAATCAAAGAGAAACTCTTCTAATTGTTCGTCTCGTAGACCTCTGGATGTCATCCTGTTACAATAGTAAAAAAGTTATCAATGTATGACACTAAATGTAATTATAACCTCAATGTACCAGAACTGGCACAAACACAAAATGACAATTTTATTTCCATAAATACGGAAAATTATTTAATGCATACAATAAATAGCAAAGAACATACACTTACCTAGTAAATTCACTCCACAAACAAACAGTTTTTACACTTAGAATAATTTTCGTATATTTTCAAAGTTTGCTACTCAACGTATTTTTACGAAACTTCAAATTGATGTGTTCAAATTAATTTTTTCTTATTAAAACGCCACCTATGAGCTATAAAATACTAAAAATACTAAATAATACAAAAAAAAAAGGTACAATAATTTAATCCGAATCAGAATCGCTGTCGCTATCGTTACCTACACTGATGACAAGGCGATCACATAAATGAAATGTGCTCTCTGCAAATCTTCTTCTTAAAGTGCTTCAGCATGTAAAACACATTTTCGCCAATTTTCCACAGTTACATTTGCAATGGCTGTGAGTATTAATTTTTGCTCTACGTCAGACATTTTAAATGTAGTGTTTTTACTCGCCACTTCTCCCTTTACTTGCGCCCATATCAATTCTAATAATATAAGGCCTGCTCCGAGTCGGTGAATCCACTAGTTGTATTTGATTTGTCTTGTAGTATCAGGGCCACTTTGAATATTTTTTTCCCATTTCTAGTCAACAGTCGTTTCAACGCCGCCCCCGAGTGTTCCTCAGAGGCGGCGTTGGCCAGTGTCGATGCGAAACTTATGTGTTTCGTTTCGTCATACATGATGTCGTCTGTGTCGGTCGGAAGCGGGGACTTTAGGGATTAAACAGCATTTTTCAGATTAAACATTATACGGCACCTGGGGCACTCTCCGCAAAAGCGGGTTATGTAGGAAGCATCTTGCAAAGTGCAGAGATGTATAAGATACCCTATACAAAGTATCTGAAATACAAGATGCAAGATACTTAAAAAAAAATTATTTCAGATCCAAATACAAATACTTTTCTAAAAAGGTATCTGAAATACAAGATACAAAATACCTATCTTTAAACGTTGAAGCGCGGTATGTTCCAGAGCAGGAACTGTATTCAATAAGCGTAAAAATATTTTGCTGTCAATATTATATGGAAAATTTTAGTATGTTCCAGTACTGTCACACGGCGATATAAAGGGTTAAGTATTGTGATTGACAATAGACTTTAAATGGATATTTACTAGAACAGTTTTGTACTCATGCCTTGTAGTCAGTATGTCCATTGCTTTGGAGTAGTTTTCCTCGGTGATGAGCAGTGAAGACACAAGGGTGGCTGCGTCGCCCGCAAGCGCCGCCTTGAGGTACTGCAACTTGGTTACAGCTGGTAGATCCGTGTTGTGCACGGTGGCGTCGAACAAGTTCTTGAAGGCGGGCCATGTTGAATAGTCGCCCGAAAAGTTTGGGAGCCTTATTCTGTCTAGTTTCATCACGGGCTTGTCTTCCCACAGCCTTGTCGAAGAAAAGTGAGACCGAGGCGAAGCATGTCCGGTACGTGGCATGTTCCGCGGCCCGTTCAATATCTTGTCGATATTTGCTTTGGCTGTAAAGTATTTTTCTTCGAATAGCTCTCGTTCGTTTTCGTGTAGATCTTGTCGAGAAGGATCGCTATCCGCCGCTTCAACTTGTTGTTGAATATTATTAAATTTTTCTAGTAAAGTGTCGAGTTCTTGTTGACGCACGACGACCTCGTGGTGGTTTACGTTTTCATCGACGACTGCCACATTGTTAAAAATTCTGGTTAAGAGACCTTTAACCCTTAATTTGGCAAAAAAATAATTATGAAATAAAGAGATTTTTTTTAATATATTCTGTTTATTAGCTCCCTAAATAATAAAGAAAAAATAAATTAAAAAATCTTCCCTGAAAGGTTTTCTGAAAACTCAGTGTTAATTATGCTTAACAAAAACATATTTTGCCATATTGACTTCTTGTAAAGTATGTTAAGCGGGCTCAACAAGGTGAATAAAACGGTTGTTTGATATTAAAACACACTCTGTTCATATTTATACTATTTACTGAAAATATACAAAATTCAATTAGTTTTGTGATGGTAATTGAAATGACAGTTACGTTCTTTGACGAAACAAAGTCTCAAGTTGCACTTCAGGCAGTAAACCGTAGTAAAGCCTTTTTTGCAGTATGCACATCGACCATATTCAGTACCATGGTCTGGAAAATGGTCGATTGTATCGTATCTGACGTCATCTATAGGACAAGAACGTGTAGGTTTCTTTATTTTGTCCTTCTTCTTCAGATCTTTCACACAGCTTGCGTCAATATTCCGTCCTTTTTTTATCAGTGCTTTAAAAACATCCAGCCTAAACAATTTCAACAGCTTGTGTTTCTTCAACCCTTTTTTGTTATTATCTCTCCTGTACATTAACCATGCATTGTTCACACAAATATCAAGCATTTGCGAAAATATTGATAAATACCAGCGCCTGGTCTTAATTTCGGTGCGGTATAAAGCAATCAACATGTCAGCCAAGTCTACACCCCCCATATGTGCGTTATATTGCTTTACGACATCAGGATAGAGGACTTCAACTTTTTGCTTCTTTATTTTACAATACCTCTTAACTTTTGTGACGGGATGCGCATCTGTAAAGCTGGATGCAAGTACAACCATCTTGTTGTCGTTCCATTTCACAAGTGACAACTTAGTTTTGTTACAGACAATTTGACTGAACGCCCCTCTACCCTGAGACTTCAAGAGTTTATCGGCTTTGAGTTTCGATGCAGCACATCTAAGGCGATTCATGCGTATTGTGCCAAGACTAAATATTCCGTACGATTCCCGTAGGTGATGTATCAATTCAAGCGAAGTAAAAAAGTTGTCGAAGTATACAACGCAAGCTTTGTTTTTTCTGACTGACTAGTAACTATGTCTGAAACCTAACTAAATCTTCTTATTTGTTGGTACTTTAATGTATAAACTACTATATAAAACTATTAATGGCACATTCAAATGACTTTTTTCATAAAATTACAATGGGTAAACAGTAACAATTTTTGACGACAGTTTACGCACATCTTTTGCGAGCACTCAACGCAAATGGGTTTCTTACATTGAAAACACATGTGATATGTTTTGCGTTTTTTTTTAGCATCACAAGTTGAGCAAGTCTTCCTGATTTCAAACCTTTCGATGTTATCTGTTGAGGAAGTGCTTGGCTCTTGGTCCATCTTCAGTACGCGGCGAATAGCGCCTTGAAGTTCTCGATGTAAACCGGGCTTGTTCACACGTCGTTCCAAATGAGGTTTTACAAGATCTTCAGCCAGTTGTTTCATGAAATTTAACCTTCGCACCTTCGTCTGAGCTTGGTTCATGTTACTTACGATGTATGAATTTGCACCAGAAATGTCTAGCATTCTATAAAATATCGCCATAGGCCATCGTTGGGTTCGTCGAGAAGTTGAGTAGATAGCACATTTCTGGTCTAGCATATCTACGCCGCCTTTGGTGCTGTTATAAAACATAATTATTTCCGGTTTCTGCGTGTTTGGATCAAGGGTTGGTGTGTGGTGCATACTGGATAGGACAAGTACTGATTTATTTGGTTTTGGTACATAAGACACCAAGGTTGCATTTGATGTGAACCCAAAAATTGACGAACCGGCTTCTCGATGACGACTGGGGAGAAATTGCGGCGGGATTTCACGTTTGTTTTTTTTCAGGGTGCCCACTAGTGTCAGCTGCTTTTGTTTTAGCATATTCATCAGCTCCACTGAGGTAAACCAATTGTCAGTAGTGACATTTCTGTGGGTACCCTCTATTGAAGACACCAATCTCAACACAGATTGTGTCGGTTTGTTCAATCTTTGGTATTCAACTGGTAATCCTTGGCTATCAGAGTCTTTTCCCAAATAGATGTAAGCGTCCAGAAGATATCCACTGCATGCATCAGTTATACACATAATTTTCAGGCCGTATTTATGAGGTTTTTTCGGAATGTACATCTTGAACCGGCATCTGCCACGAAAAGCTACTAGCATCTCGTCTATGCAAGCGTAGCTGCCAATTGAACATATATCTTTACAGTTTTGTATAAGCTTATCAAACAGTTGAGATATTGGTGCAGCTAAGTCACTGCTCCGGCGTTCATCTCGGGTAGTTGCATCATCAAACCGAAGACAATTGAGTAGAACTTCAAACCTATTTTTGCTCATAACACAGCGATAAATGTCTCTGCCTGTGCCGTCTGTGCTGTACCAGCATGTGTAGTGAGTATGGTTTTCTTTGAAAATTGCAGTGTAGTACAGCATACCAATGAAAGCTTTCAGTTCAATCACATCCAGATCTTGAACACGCGTTTGAATTTGATAGTTAGGTCGAATTTTTCTTATTTTGTCATTTGTGTGCTTCACAATATTTTCGAGCATCCATTCTTCAAAAAACATTAGCCATAAATCCAGGGGCTTTGTATTGGCATGCAAAACATCCCTGAAATGAGGTTTGAGTCCAGGTGGTTGTCGAATAATATTATGCTGCATTGTTCTCGACCTTGACACTGGCGGATAAGCAGACCAACGGAATCGATTCTTGCCAAAGTAATTTCTATATCTTGCAAGTGGAACGTCGTCATCAGATGATGAATCATCCATTAACGGCGGCTCAATGTTGGTTCCATCTTCGTCTTGACACTCTGCATTATCTTGTAAATCTGAGTCAGACTGACACTCGTCTCTGATAAAATGATCCACTGGGATATCTTCGATGTCGCTGCAGTCTTCGTTTGGCAATTCTGGCTCATTTCTTTCATTTTCCGTCTCTGAATCAGAAACTTGTTCTAACCATTTCAAGATGTTTCGGTTTAGTCGTTCATCAGACATAATAAAGCTACAAAAACAAAAAGAATTGATTTTATTAAAAATTACGTAAACACCTAACGGCGGTCACCATGACCGCAAACAAAATATAATTACCTGTAGGTTTTGAACGCGCGCACGTGTGAAGCGACCGAGCGCACACTGCGTACTGGAGAGCGGGGGGGTCAAGTAGATGAACTCACAGACGCATAGCTCGCATAATAACGGAATAATTCAAAAAATAAAAACCGCTGGAGTCACTGTGACCGCCGTTAGGTGGTTAAGAGTTAAATGTATTTTTTTGCCCTCTTGGTTTAGGAAACCCCACATATTTCTGGCCTTACATTCTTTTCTTCTTATTAAGGACTCTTTGATATTCTTTAGAGCGCTTTCTTTTTGTGGGGTTCTCGGTCAGCATTGTCCCACTTATACTAGGTTCATTTTTTTTTTTTTAATCTGTATTTTAAGAGGGAGTTTTGTCGAAGCCGACTATGTCACTCCCATAAGGCTTATACAATATACAATTACATCGATTTAATATACAATAACATACTATCCATAAAATGACTATATATATATCTAGCAGAATCTTGGCCTCGTCCGAAGAAGGTGAAGCCAGGATACTGCTACACAGTCCAACATTGTTGTTATTACAATTTCTAGTATTTACAAACAATTTCTGGCGTAAAGTCTCGCCGCGGACACATTCCATCAAAATATGTTGTAAGTCTTCTTTTTTGTCACACAACCGGCAGTTCGGCGAGTCCGCGAAGCCCATCAGATGTTTGTAAACATTGCATGGAATGTGTCCGGAGCGAATCCTTAGCAAACCAACTATCTGCCTTCTTTTCATAATAATATTATCGAACCATGGGTAATTAGGCGGCTCATACTGTATGGTTTTGTACCATATTCCTTTACACAATGAGCGCTCGTCAAAATATTCTCGCCATTGATTTCGGCATTGTAATCTAACGTCACTCAATAGCTCGGTGTGCAAGGGAAGATGGTGGCATAGCACGCCCTCCTCTAAAGCTTGTCTGGCTGCGCGATCAGCCTCCTCGTTACCCACGATTCCGATATGGGACGGGATCCACTGCAGCACTATTGTTTTACCTTGATTGACAAGTTTAAAAATAGAATCAACTATGCTGCAGGCTATAGGGTGGCCTCGAATGTTCGAGGTTAACCCAGCCAGGTGTAAGAGCGCGCTTTTTGAATCAGAAAGTACAACCAATTTATTACATTCTATTGACGATGCATAAGACAGTGATTCAGATATCGCTATCAGTTCACTGTGCATTATGGAAATGTTTGATTCTATTTTTAACTTTGCTACTAAGCCTGTTTGCGGGTCATAAAATGCTGCACCGGATCGTCGCCCGTCTTTAGACGCGTCAGTGTATAGTCTATAGTGACCATGATATTGGTTTTCTATGTATCTATAACAAATTTGTCGCAACTCATTACAGTTAACTGATTTTTTAGAAGTAGTGAATCCTTCTATGTTTACGCTAATCACTCTACTAATGTTGTAACTTGATATCCATGTATCTAGTAAATGAATATGTAGTTTAGGTGAGGTCTGGATATCTGATTCCTTGAATTTGGAATTGATTTGTATGAGCAATGGAATCTTTTTTCGGACCCAATAAAAATCGTGCATAACAGAGTCAAGCTTTTCTATTGTTTTTATGTTCATATTATTTTCAATAGATTTAGATTTAAGCCAAAATTTTGCTGCCAAAAATTTTCTACGGATATGAAGTGGCTGTAAACATAGCTCACTTTCCATGACATGGATTGGAGTACTTTTAATAAAACCCCCTATGACCCGCATTGCCTGGTTTTGGACTACATCTAGTTTGTCAAGATGTGTTTTGGCGCTGGTATCATAAAGAAAGCTACAGTAATCAAGTCTACTTCGTATTATTGCTATGTACAGTTGTCTTAGATGTTTAGGATGTACTCCCCAATCGGAACCAGCCAATACCTATAAATACATTAAGAAACTTCAAGGTTTTATCACGAGTTGTCATGATATGTCTTCCCCATCTTAGACCTAAATCTAGCCACATGCCGAGGTACTTTATAGTATAGACTTCTTCTACTCTAATATTGTTGATTTTGAGATCGACTACTTTCTTTGACATGCCTCTTCTAAACATAATTGACTTAGATTTTTGATGTGACACGCTTAAGCCTAGTTCAGTAACTAAACGACTAAAAACATTCAAAGCATTTTGAACACTTGTGGTAGTACTTTCTAAGTATCTTCCAGTTTGATATATAATAAAATCATCTGCATACTGAGATATAAAAACATCATTAATAGCTTTACAAATATTCAAAGTAGCAGCATTGAATAATAAAGGCGATAGAGGATCGCCTTGTGGAATTCCTATGCCTGTAGTTCTACATAGAGTCTCGTTATCATTTAATTTTATAGAAATTTTTCTTTTGTTAAGATATTGCCATATATAATTACACATAGTGGAACCTATTCCAAGCTCATCTAGGGTTTTGGTAAGACTTGTTATGCTTAGACAATTGTATGCATTTTCAATATCTAAGAAACAGGCAATGGTGAGATGTCCTTTTGTTAGCCCTACCTGGATACGAGACACTAATCTGGCCAAATTATCTGCACAGGACCGCGAGCGTCTGAAGCCTGTCATTTCATTCGGAAAACAATAATTTTTCTCTAAAATCCAACCTTCGAGTAAGTATTGTGTGTAAAACTTTACATGGACACGATATCAAGGCGATTGGTCTTACACGCTTTGTCAGATTGTTTTCGCTTCCTATTTTGGGTATAGGCACAACATTAACTTCTGACCATTGCCTGGGCACAAATCCTACATTTAAAAATCTGTTGTACAATGCTACAAGATACGATTTCGCTATTTCAGGTAGATTATTTAACATTGAGTACGAAATTCCATCTAAACCTGGAGCCGTATCCGCGCGTTTCAAATTATTATTAAATTCGTGAACCGTTATTGGAACGCATAAATGTTGGTTGAAAGAATCAAAATCAGGTTTATCTGGACTTACAAAATCAGGCGTCAGGCTAATGAGAAGATCTTCCAATGTCGCACGATCTACAGGTGTTTTGGATACGTTATAGCCCTTGATCCACTTCATGCGTTGCCACATTTCTCTGGTCGATGTCACGCTGCTGATACCTTCACAGACTTCTTGCTAATCTTTGGTTCTAGCCCGACGAATCTCTCGCTGAGCAACTGCAATTTTTTCTTGTAGTAATTCCAAGTTAGCAGGTGTTGGGTTCTTGCGAAATTGCGACAGAGCTTTGCGACGATGCGCAACGGACTGTGATAGTTCTGGTGTCCAATAGCGTTTAGGTTTCAACCATTCAGTATTGTCGAAGAAAGATCTTTAAAAAGCTGATGAAGTAGATTCCGGCCTACCAACTCCCGTCCCGCAAAACATTATCTAACAGTCATTTGACTGTTTTGTACAACGCCACCAAATAAAAAATATACCCGAAATATAAAACGAATGCGAAGCTATATGCATAACACTAGACCTGTGGACATCCCGAAAAACGGAGTCTTATATAGGTGGCCATTACATTAATAATAATTTTCAACTAAAAACGGTCCTTTTAAATTGCTGCAGTTTTTCTAGAAACAGCACAGCCGTGAATGTTGCTACTGGTAGTACATTCGCCGGTGTCATGCCGAATTTGAAACTATTTAGTGGCAACGGGGCGGTAGTTTTTATTGGCCGTGATTGTGCGTGCGCGCGCCTACGCATATTATATTGGTCATGGAAATTTACTTCTTCTAACACTACACTTAGAGCGTCTTCAATTGATTTGGGATTTTTCAGGCGTACTATGCGTACCATATCTTCTAGCAGATTATACAAGAATGTGTTTAGTGCTAGGTTATTATATATTATTGCCTTCGCGTGTTTCATGTTTTGATCAGGTTATTCGTTCACTTTAGACAGAAGTGAAGACCGTATGCCTTGTATTCTATTACATAATTCTAAATAATTTTCATTTTGTTTAATTTTGACTCCTTCCAATTCTATGGCAATGCACTGCTCCGTCCGTGGATCTCCAAAATGTTGTATTAGCACAGTCTTTAAATCTGACCATGTTTGGATGTCTTCGCGTTCCGATAGTAAAGACGCGGCTTTGTCAATTAATCGGCTTGTTATAGAGTGGTAGACTAATAGTTGTTGGGCCGGATTTTCGATTCCTTTAAATTTGTCAATGACGTATTCCGCTTTTCTAATGAAAAGGTTTAATGTACTTTTGTCGCCACTGTATTGTGGGATTAAACTCAAAATTTCTCGGGGTATGGGTGTTATTTCAACCGGTCTCGCCATTTTCTTGGTTTATATTTACACTTTTTATCTTAAAATTAACACAATTATACAATAAACACAATATTACACACAATTACTTAATACTAAGCACAATCAATTTTGAGATAAATGCTCTTACTTTTGTTCCTACTCTACTAATTTACTTATCCGTTCACGTTCTATGTATTCTTATAAGTCGTATGGTTTATTCTTATCGGCTAGACTAAACAAAGTTTTATGTTACAGTCGCCTTCTAACTAACTAAGCTATAGCGAGCGAAGATTAATCTCGTCTATAACAATTACATAACTCGAGGATGGCAGGGAGGATATGAGGGAAATTGGCGAAATGTCGTACTCACCAACCACTCGTTCCCATGCCGCTCGGGGTCCGCTTGACTTATTTGTTTGTTTGCGGAATCGCGCCGACAGAACCGTGGTTCTATCAGGAGCACCTGGAACACCTGGGGCACCTGGAACTTGCACAGCACTCGCGCGATCCTACCCTCTGCGCCAGACAAGCTTACGGGGCTTGAAGCTATGTTTTTAAAAACTAATTTAAGTAAAACACTAGGCCAATTTTGAGGCTTTAATAAACTAAGGTTATACGATACTGAGGACCTAGAACGAACTTAAGATACGTGTGCTCGATACGGAGAGCTTAAACTAACTGCCGAGCCGGCCTTATCGATACTTACGGACGTGGACGGACTGCTTCTGGGGTAACAATATTGACGAAGATGTTAATTCAACCTGCTTTGATGTCACACATGACCTTGAAGGCCCAGGCTCTGATATGGGATGGTTAGGTGGTGATTCAACTGACCTTGGCGTAACACATGATGTTGAAGGCCCCCCAGGCTCTGATATGGGATGGTTAGGTGGTGATTGAACTGGCCTTGGCGTCAAACATGATGTTGAACGCCCAGGGTCTGATCTGGGATGTTCAGGAGCAACCATTTCTTCGAGGATCATGTTCAGCAAAGAAGGTGAAGATCTTGGTCCTAAACCTTGTTCCTGATGAGTCACTCCTTCAAGTACAATTGGTTGTTCAGGGACATCTGGACCGGCCGAGCTATAAACTTGGACGGGAGTGATATCATCGTCACTGAACACCAATTTGTTGAATGGATAAATACCGGGTTTTTCAAAGGCACTTGTGATGTGTTCTTGCCAGTGAATGATTCAAAATAGGCATGTTTCGCAAGTTTTGGAATATTGTAAATATTCAGCGTTTTCCCAGGGTTATTCACATGCCAATCATTGAACGCCACTTTTGAGGCTATAACTTGGGACTACTCATGGACAGTGATTTACACTTCCATAAACACGTAGAACAGTGTGCGCGGGACTGTTTTTTCAAGTTGAAAGTTTTGTACAGAATGAGACCATTCATAGGAAAAACATTTCGTTTGCTATTAACTGAAGCGCTGGTTCTGTCAAAGCTTAACTAAATAGACGTAGTGATTGGTTCCCGTATGTTGGCGAAAACCAAAAAACTCGTGCAACGCGTACAGAATGCATGCGCGCGTTTTAATTTTGATGTCCCGTGTAGGTCTCATGTAACTCCATTTTTGAATCAGCACTCAATTTTAAAGATGCAGCACCGCCGTAAGTTTCACCTGGCGTGTTTGTTATTTGGGGGTTTTAAATATAAACAACCGAGCTACTTATATGAAAAATTCACATGGAAACAGAGGCCACATGTTTCCCGCCAGTGCTCGACTCAGCTTGCTACCGAGCGGCATAGCTCAGCTGCCTTCAAGGGTAGCTTCCGCTATGCTGCGACGAAGTGCTGGAATAATATCCCCCCACCCATCGTGAACTTGCATTATTTGTTTTCATTCAAAAATAAATTAAGATTATTTATTTTTGATCATCAAAAAGCTGAGGCATCGCTCCGTAATGATACAAGCGCAATTTGAATTTGATTTTGAATTGATTAGTTTAAAATAAATTTATGTAATTTATTATTAATTCTATATTGTTTAATCTGTCGTCTTTTTAATTTGTCTATGTTTGTTTGTTTATTAGTTGTATATTCGTGTGTTATATGTGTTTATTGTGTTATTGTTTTACGTAGTTCGAGTCGTCACCCTTCGGTCTCAACGGAAGACCAGCGCTGACTGTTCGCAGTCGGCTAGAGGTCAAAATAATCGTACATGCCCTAAAAAAACGTATGTCGACTACATTTTTTACTTATAAAAAATAAGAAGAATTTAATTAAGTATATTGACACAATTTTTCTGGTTCTCACATTAAAGATCTATTAGAAATAACTCATTTTAGTAATTTCAGCAAACTAATATATAAGAAAAAAGCCGATAAAAGATCTTATAATTTTCAGTTCCATACAAAATTTATATGTCGGCTACCCCTGGCACAAATTTAAAAACTGAAAATATCTCATAAAATTACATTTATCGCTTCATTTATTTAATTAGGGAGAAAACCAATGTTTCCATTTTATGTTTTTTTGCATTAAAAGCGATATTTGCTATTAAAATAAAGATATTTTTTTATTCATTTCGGAGAGTGTGCAGAGGAGCTACATGAACTGATTCCCTCAGCTCCCTTCTATAACCGAACAAGCAGAAAGTCCGCAGGTAGACACCGTTTTATGGTGGAAGTGCCGAAGTATCGAACACAGCGCTTTGCTTCAACGTTTATTGTACGGACAGCAAAGCTTTGGAACACTTTACCAGAAGCTGTGTTTCCTGCGAACTACAATCCAGGGGTTTTCAAATCTAGAGTTAATAGGTATCTTTTAGGTAAACGTGTTACACCCTAGGCTGCAGCAATGCTTAACATCAGGCAGGCTGTAGTCAAACGTAAACATATCCCACGTAAAAAAAAAAAAAAAAAAAAAAATATTAATGTCGCCATCATCTTTCCTGTTAGTAACTCTATGTGAGTAACGGTCATTTTAGATACTTTTGTTACGAAATTCTACCCTATCGGACTTTAATTCTACTCTGGCAACATTTGTTTAGCGTACCACGTGACAATCACATCGCCATCTTGTTGCATCATTTTGTTATTGTCAAAAGAGTCTCCGCACCGAAAAAATATTCCATATTTTTCCTATGATTAACGCGTGAGTTGTCTGAAAATCTGAAGCGATAGAGCCGATAAATTTATACAGTAGTTAAAGTACCTATCGGTGAACACAACACACGATACAGCTACTTCCAAGGTAAGTCTTTTATTTTTTTTTGCCAATTTCGAGGTTATAAAATGGATGTTTTTCGTTCTTTTGCGTAACGTTACGAGACTAAGGATAAGTTCACACTGTTAATAGTTACTCACAGGACTCGATTCTTGTGAGTAACGACTTGTGTGCGTAACACGCGTAGCAAATCAGGTTTTAAGTAACAACATTTTAAAGTTTTTTTCATGTGTTAGTTCGGTATCTCAGAAACCGTAAAAGGTAGCATGCAAAAAATAACAATAAAAATAAGAAGAATAACACTAAAATGTTATATTATTTAAATGTCAAGTAAAAATAGGTAAGTATTAATTTAGTACTCATCAAACCAAATAAGTCTGAAGTGAAGGCCATCTAATTAATATGATTTTACAAAGAGAATTAAGACTCAAGTTAAGCAGTCTGAAATAACACATTGTTATTACTTAAATGTTTTAGAAATAAAAACAAATTTTCTATTTACATATTTTATTATTTCAATCTGAATACATCCTTATGTTCCTGTTAGTAACAGTTTCATAGCATGTGAGTTACGTTACTAACCGGATGTCCTGTGAGTTGCGGTCGATTATTTTGACCTCTACCCAGTCAGCACATGCTGAGGCAGGCTTGTGACAGGAAATTGTGTATGTGCAAAATGTGTTTGTCTTACTTTCCTAAATGTGTTGTATGTAATTTCTTGTCACAAAATAAATAAATAAATAAAGTCTTCTCGAGACATTTCAATTACGTTTGATATTGATACGAAATTAAAGCAACCATCTTCCTAAGACATCCGACAACTTACACAAAAAACGTACAATCATCATACCCCAGGTTTCGTAGACCTGGAAACAAATGAAGAGGGTAAACATTATGACAATTACTAATTATCTTATTATTAATTATCTTTAGGCTTTTCTAAAGATTTTCTAAGTGCTCCCTTTTTGTAGTAGTTAGAAGTAGTATGTTTAGTTTTTCTTCCCTTGTTTTTATATTTTATTATTGTAAATAAAGTTATATTTGACAATACGCTATTTGATTGGTTTTAAAATCTATTTTCAATTTTTATATAGGGTTTAAGAAACCCAATCTAAAGTGTATTTTTACATTCTGGTACATATTTTCGGAAAAATATCAAATTAAAAATTGTATATTTAAATAGTTTGCCAAAACGCTACTTTGACAATGTGGCGCTGCAATGGAATCGGTGACGTCACTAGCTAGTATTGAGATCTGTGGCACATATCATCCACACACAATATTGCAAACAAATAACGAAAGTGCGATTGGATTTAGTGATTTATGTGACAAAATGGGTTACAAATGGTGTGCAGTTCCAAAATGTACAAATACGTCAGTAAAAACTCCGAACAAACTATTTCTAAGTGTTCCAAAGAATGTCCAAGTGCGCCGAAAGTGGCTGCAACTTTCTCGGAGGGATAATAATGACATAGCGAATAGTACAAATATTTTCTTCTGTGAAGACCATTTCGATGTAAGTAAACATAATACTGATAGGTACTATTTAAATGCTTTATTACACTTAGAATGTTAATCTTTTGTTATGGATTTGAGGTTATAATATGTACTTATATGTTGTTTGCAGAATGTCTCTCTCAAATCACTTCGAACATCATTTTCCATACTTACCTAATATTAGTTGAAAATTGTAGCTACAGTCTTATGATTTCAATAAGCATTGCACTAAAGGTTCCAGACTAACTTGTTAGTTTTTTACAGATGGAAAATGACATGGATAATTACTTGCAGTACAAAATGGGTTTCAGCAAGAAAATTATATTGAAAGATAATGTTTTGCCATCAAAATTTCATTACCAGCCAGATCGCATTAAAAGAATGTGTGATGCTGGTACTTCCCGATCTGCATTTGTCAAAAGGCAAAGAATGGAAATTATTAAACAATGTGAAGCTGAAGACATTCAACAACCTGTAACAGTCAATGATGAGCCTACTGCTATTGTAGTTGAAGCTTGTACAAAAGGTATGCAAACCTAGTTTCTAACATGTACTGAAATTATTTCTATACTTCCAGAGTTTTGTCCTGGTTAACCAAGACAGTAATATCATATTCTGCATTATTCATAAATTGTTTAATCTTTTATATTTATTTTCAGAACTTTCCCAAAAATGTGACAAAAGCACATTAACAGAACCTGTTGTAACAGTTGAAAAATCAATCCAGTGTCATTCTGTTAATAAAGTGCACATTAGAAGCAAGGCAGTGCAAACTAAGTCCCTAACAAGAGATACATCAACTTCTCCTATCAAACCTACTGTTTTGTCCAGTTACACTTCTCCATTCAAGATTGATTCATGCTCTTGTCGTGAAAAGCCATCTGCACCTGGAGCTATTAAAATAAAGAAAAGGATTAACTTTAAGGATGATGAAAAATCTGATAGTGATGTATCTTTATATAAAGAAAATCCTCTACAAGATTCTTCATCACTTGCAGCCACTACTTCAAAGGAGTCTGAATCCAGTACAAGCAATACAGCATACAAATGAAGATATTGAAAAAATGCAATGTTTGCAGAATACTTTGCGCTTAATTGTGAAAAAGCCAATGATGTATATTGGAATCCCTGCTGACTGCTATTTTTTAGTTCATTTAATACATAAACACACCCACATACCACATGAACATATATTAATGTGTTTGAAAAAAATTAAATTAAATAGTACTTTTTCTGAACTTGAAGATAATTTTGGATTGTCATTATCATATTGCATTAATTATTCCTGAAAAATATACCAATAATAGCTAGCTTTTTACGCCCTTTTATTGTAAACTTAAATAAACACTCTATCAGAAAGACTTTACCTATTTCGTTTCGACACAACTATCACAATGTAAGTTGTATTATTGATTGCCTGGAAATTGACATACAAAAGCCTTCCAAAGCCCTTTTTCAAGCATTAACTTGGTCAGATTATAAGAAAGGTAATACTGTAAAGTATTTGATATCATGTACACCGAATGGACTCGTCAATTATATTTCTCCAGGTTTTGGGGGCAGGGCGAGTGATGTCACTATTATGGAAAATTGCAACTTTCTAGATTATCTAGATCCAGGTACTGTCATATTAGCTGATAGAGGATTCAAGCATGTGGAACAAACATTGAGTAAAAAAGGAATCAAACTGTTAAGGCCTCCTAGTGTAGCCTCTGGGTCAAAGCTATCTAAAGAAGATGTACGGCAAACAAAAATTATTGCCAGCTTAAGGATTCATGTGGAAAGAGTAATTAGGCGTATAAGAGAGTTTAAGATGTTAAAGCAACACTCTGTCATTAATAAACATTTCTTAAGAGTACTCAATGATATTATTGTTATATCATGTGCACTAATAAACATTCAAGACTCTCTTATCAAATAGTACATCTATTCTGAATATGTTATTATTGTATAACTTTTACAAATATGACTAGACTGACAGCATTAAAACTAATCCAACTATGCATCTGCACTGCAATTTTGCTCCACCTTTCTGGAGTGTTATATATGTATAGGTATCCAATCAGTTAATAATAATAGTTATCTAGCCCAGATCTCTTTACATTTAATATTTAGGAATATCTATGTAAAAGTTACCTGATAAAATTTATAAATAAGTATATATTTAGTCTAGTATTAGGTTTAAGTTATTAATTCTGTTTTTTTTCTTCTTATCTTTTTGTAAAAATCTATGGACTGTATCTAATAATAAAGAGTTTTTATTAAGTTTAAGTCTTAGTATATAAAAATATCCTATTTTTTAATAATGGAGGTGTACATTTTTCAATGTTCACAATAGTGCAAATTTCGGGATGTTTATAATTTGTTAAGTAAGTAAATAAAACAATAATTTGAACACCTTTCATACGAGTTTATTTTTTATTTATTTAAAATTAACCTGAAAGTACAAAAGCATCACAATTAGTTTAGTCTAGAAATTTATAATCTAAAGGCTTGGGTATTTATTTGCCACTTAAATCTATTTATATATCTGTCTATATAATATTTATGTATCTTCTATGTATAATATTTTAACAAGTTTGTTTATCATGTAGGTACCTATACATATACTTACAATAATTTAAATTAAATTTACAGTTGAAAAATATATATGTGCCCTGTGGTACTTGGGCATATTGAGAGACAGTGGCTATGCCAGCCAGTCTTTACAAAGTTTACTTGTAATAAAATCATCTTTATACATAAAAATACATAACATACCTATGTAGGTATAGCACAACAATAAACTTTATTTATTATGCACTTAGCCTAAAATATTTTCAACTGGGTACTGAAACACTACGAGTTAATAATGGAAAAATGTTTGCTTTCCAAAAAGATACAACATTTTTTAACAAATTACTCACATATTCATCGTCAAAGTCAACTTGAAAAACATCCACTTTTTTTGAATTTTCAAAATTAGGGTGAGCTATACAAAAGTAACCTTTTCTCATTTTGGTAACATACATTTGAAGCTGAATTTGAGCTCGGTACTTTTCTGATATGTTGCTATTACAAATGTAATTAGTTTTGGTATGTTCACTTGTCGGACACTTGACCTCAATTACAGCATCTTTACAGATTCCATCTGGAGATGCAGCAATCATGGGGTACTGAGGTGACAGAAACAGACCACAGGGCTTCACTTTCTTTTTCAATATAGTTTGCACAGTTTTAATCACTAAAGATTCTAGTCTTCGGCCCCTTTTCATGGCAGGTGTGTCAGGGTTTTTGCTCCCATGATTGCAGCTACTAGAGATCCCTCTGATGTTCGGCAACGACTCACATCATAAACTTTGGATGCTGTGATGCGAGCATAACGTAGTTCATGCCATAAAGGATTGTTACACTGATTTTTAGTCGAAGTTTCTATTTCAGCCAGAGTGTTGTCATTAAGAGCCTCTGTTAATGATGATAATACTTTCTCAACATCATTTTTTAGGTCACTGTTTTGAATAAGATACATATGAAATGAAAACTGTTTGACATCATTGTACTTAAAATTTGGATCATATTTCAATAGTTCACAGTTGGTAATTTTCCTTTTTTTTGCTTCTTGAACAAACTCTGTCAAGAGGCTAGTGTTGGTTTGACATTTTGGAGCTTGCTTGCACAACTGTTCTACAGTCACATATTTCAAGGTTGTACCTACTCTGGAGAGCCTTGGTTTCTTCCAGAAACATTCCACCTCAGTGCAAGAAGGTTCCTCTGTGCGTCGATGGGTCCACATGAGGAATGCCACTGCATGTTTGCAGCCACCAGCTGAAGCTGCGCAGTCTAAGCACTGACAGCTAACAACTTCACACTTATTCTCGTCTATCACCATCGTAACGTTGTAAGAGCTGCTTCTCACTTTGTGCTCAGGACAAATCTTACACGTCATTGTGCAAATACCTGACTCGCGACGTAATTGCACATATCCAATGGCATCATCCCCATACGATTCCCTTGCAGACCTGTAAAAGTAAACAAAACAAATTATCGTTTATCACATCTATAACCTATAAAAGTTGTGGAAGTTCATCATCATTTCACTTCCTTATGATATAATTTAAGTTACCATTTAGGTATTATTATACTTACTTTGCTGTTTTTACATTTTTTAGCTCCGAGGCATAAAAATCGGAATTATTTTTGAAATATAATCCGACCATGATTGCGTCTACTTGGGGCAGGTTTCTGCTGTCTGCTTTTACAAAATCGTGGTCCATGGTAAAAGTTCTTGATGTAATTTGCAAAATATCGCAAATAAATCACACAAAAATAATGAAATCTTATCAAATATGTTTCGAAATATAATAATAGGTACACATGTAGGCAAACAATGTTAACCAGCTAGTGACGTCATTATAAACTCGACCAATCAGGAGTGTTTTGTGTCACGTGACAAGCGTTTAAAAATATGCATTTTAATTTATGGATTTTTTAATAAGTTAATTATTATTTTCAACTAACGGTAATAAATAACCACTTTTACACTCCTAATATATACAGATGTCAGTAATTGACACTTTATTTTTCGCATTGTCAAATAGCCTATTACACCACCTTGTACATGCGGATAGATCATATGCTGCTATAACTTTTTGTATTTTGAAACAAAAACGAGGCGCTGCTAGAAGCAATTTCTAAACATATTTTGTGGGCTTAAAACACACAAATCACGCCTGATAATTTACAAGATCAGATCGAACAGCTGTTTCTAAAGGGTGATTTATGTAAGATTTCATCAGATTTTTTGCAAATGGCGTGCGGTCACAGAGCCGAAACAATAGAGATACGAAGGGAGGCTATTGTACCCCCTTATGAGAGCTTCAATAAATAAACCACCTACAGTGACACTTATTTGATACGGAACAAAAGCTGAAATATAAAGAAAATATATAAAGAAAAAATTAAACCAAATGAAAATGCAAAGACGTACCTTTAACAACAGCAATCCACAGTACTAACACAAAATTTCAAGTAGGTATCATAATACTCTTACTTTAAACTACTAATGAGCGACCTTAGAACTGGTCTCGAACGACACACGTCGTTTGTCAACAAATATTGTTTACGCAAGGAAATACACGCACTCCGCGGGAATAACGAAAGCGTACTGGCGACACGACCGCCTGCACTCTCCCGCCTCACCGCAGACGCAAGAGGACACTAGACGCTCGGATCTATAGGTTTCCAAGGGTAGAATGGAGGTATAATCTCTCACATGGTCAAGCCGACGGCACAGACCATGAAATAACTACTTAACTTACCCCTTTCGGACCGGCGCTTAAACTACAA
Organism: Macaria liturata; assembly: GCA_964023185.1. Taxonomy (NCBI): domain Eukaryota; kingdom Metazoa; phylum Arthropoda; class Insecta; order Lepidoptera; family Geometridae; genus Macaria; species Macaria liturata. The sequence continues at coordinate 9,465,748 of OZ026826.1, read as the reverse complement.
AGAAATTAGTATTTTTGAACTGGATTCTTAGGTAATTTGGGTCTGCAGATTACGAATTTGCAATAATTTTCCAGATTTTCCGGCGCCATCTTGGAAAATTCATATACCAACAATTGTATCATACTGGGCCCTTCATTTCCTACGTACAATTGTGATGGTCACAGTTGTATCATATTGGGCCTAACGCTTCCATTTTTCAGTTTTTCGGGAAAGATACCATTAATAAAAAAGACATGAATAGTAAGAAAAACATTTATTATAACCATTGACACAACTTTGTATTTTACAACTACCTTCAAAAGGTATCATTTGTCCATCGATTGAATAGTTACCAGCATCTCTTGGCAATTGCAGGCATCTGTTTTGAACGGCATTGATAACAGGCTGTACCCGCCATAATCTATTTTTGACATCTACACTATCTACGCTGTAACATCTTCACAATGCAAGTTTGTCCTGAGAAGGTAATACCGTTCCCTAGACATTGCATTTGCAATCGGATCATACCTGTATTTTTCGCTCCTAATCATCTTTAGTCTTGGAAATTTGATACACCAAACTATGGCATGTATTCCGAAAAACTTCTTTATATGCAGTAAAGAACCCACAGCTTTCATTTGTTTACCCGTATTGACCATATAATATTGGTTTGTAGTCAAAGCCATCTGTTCCATGAGCTCGACAGTAAAAGCGCTCAAAATATTCATATTGGGTGTTAATATCACCTGGATCACGAACAGCATCTTCTGGAATAGTTTTACTATTGAAGGGCTTCTTCTGCCGTGCTGCTAGCATATTCAGCGGTATGTTTTCATCGGCACTATCTTCGTCTTCATCAGAAGAAGAGGTAGGTACCTACTTGCAAAGTCAGGGTTTTCATCAATTAAGTGGTCCAAATTGATGTCATTATTATCATCGCCCTCGTCCCCAGAGTCATTGAGGAACTCTGCGATAGCAGCATCACTTAACACCGGAAACATCGTGCAAAACTGTGAAAAAAACGAATAACCATAAGAAACCTAAACTACATATGAGGTAATGTAAGGCCCACGTTGATACAATTGTGTCAAAAAAGTTTAAACTTTAAACGTTTAAAGCTAAACGTTCTACGCTGGATATGACACCAACTTGTTTTTTCCCTGATCTACATAAGACTCTTGGAGGTTTATTGGTTGTTGTTTGTATGCCCGTTTCGTCCACATTATAAATTCGCGTTGCATCAACGCCGTGTTTCTCAATTTCTCCTTCAAGCAAATTGAAAAATCTTTCAACTTGGGGCCTATTAAAACCTCTTGCACGTGCTATTGATGTAGGTTCTGCGGAGGCTTAGTTATAGGGTCCCGTTTTAGGTTTTACCCTTTGGGTACGGAACCCTAAAAAGTACCTGCTTACATACCTAAGTACCTACCTACACACTAGTTTTATCTAGGTATAAATAGCTACTTATAGGTAAGAATGTATTGTAATGGTAGAATAATTACTAATAATCTACTAAATACTTCTATTAATTATTCTATCGTTATCCATCATTCTCTCCTCAAAACAATGTGTGTCACGGTGCGGCGTGGCCGTGCGCCGCGCAGCGCGCTCAACAAGATGGCGGCACGCTCGCGCTGCCTGCGCCCGAGCCGGCTAGCAACAGGGATTATATTACATTCGCGCGCTTACAATCTCACCTCATGGCGTGTCCATGCGGTGTGATCAACAAAATGGCGGCAGCGGGCTGTGCCCGCCCGCCTAGCCGGTTAACCTCATTTATATACCTACATACGTCCTGCTAGCACTAACATTTATTAATCCATATAAAAATGTATCTGGATAGGTAGGTAGGAACACATAAATGCACAGTGAGACTTTTTATTAATAATTGTCATGCATTGAAATTAAAAGATGCTTCTCCGATGGCCATATTCATGGCCCCAGAATAATATGTTGGCCCTGAAAAGGACCTTTTTAAAAAAATCATGGCCCCAGAATAATACCTATATGTTGGCCCTGAAAAGGGCCTTTTTAAAAAATATATTTGAAGAACATTTATAAGTTAATATTTAATTTAATTATTTTTTTGTTTGATTGATTTTTGTTTGATTAAACGCAGACTACGGCGAATGCGACTTATGGCTATCGAACATAGCAGCTTGGGCAGGTCGTTCTTGTCCGTGGAGCTCCTCAGAGCCAGGTACCGCTCCACGATCCAGGGATTGTCCTCGATGTACTCCATCATGGCCAGATAGTGGACGGTGACACGCTGCAACGCGGTGGCCAGGCGGCCGCGATGGTGGTGACCCGCGCGGCGGAACCGTTGGCCAGAAGACGACGGCGGATACGTGACACCGGGAATATTAACCCGGCTCGGACGGTGCGAGACTTTGCTTTAACCTCCATTTTGGAACTTATTTGCTTCACTTATACGACACGTGTGGCTGCACACGCAAAATGAGACTTTCTAAAATCAAAACTGACTGCGGTGGTCTTCCTCTGAGAGGGTTCTCTTCTCAAGTCATTGACTTCTTAAGAGGGCTGGGCGCCGGGGCACACTGACTCCGGGGAAATTGTTGCAGCTCCCGGAACCCCTTGTACGGAGCTCGCCTGGGTGCTGGTAGGTGGCAGTTGGTGTTGTGGCGTGATGCTGCGGCGGGCGCGCGGCTCGGCGAGGGCGCGCAACTCGTCGAGGGCTCGCGCGGCGGAGGCACGCAGGTCATCACCTGCCACGATGGAGGTCAGGAGGCCCACGTACGACTCCAACAAGCTGTCGTTGTCGCTGTAGGTCCCGACCTCTGTCGCGCTATCACAGCGCAGACTTTGTGGCTCAGTCTGTGTTGTTTTTTCTTGCCGCGGCGCGCTCACCGGCGCTGCCTGCGGCGTGTTGCGGCCTCTCTCACTGCGCGGGCTGCGCAGGAGGGAGGGCGACTGAGGTAGTGAGATGCGGGGAGAAGGGGTACCCCTACCACGCCTTCCCCTCCGTCTTCGTCGCGATGATGCGGTACTGGATGTTTGCGGTGACTCGCCGCTGCTGTCGGGCCGGCGCTCCGGCGCCGGTGATGGCAGCTCGAGTCGCCGCTTTGGTGTCGCGCGCTGCAGCACGGGTGATGGTGGCCTGATGACGCGCCACTGTTGCGGAGGCTGTCTCTGCAGCGGTGGTGGTGCGGGCTGCGCAGGCGGGCGCCTGTCTCCAGGGATGGGGATAGCGCGCTTGCGCGCCTCGCGCAAAAACCAGCGGCAGGTGCAGTTATTGGCCGCATGTGGCTCCGCACAGTTGGCACATTTCTTGGGTGCATCTGGCGAGCTGGTGCACTCGCGTCCGTGGTGGGGGCCCCCGCACTTAACGCAGCGCTGGGGGCGGTGGCAGAGGGCGCTGGCATGGCCGAACGCCTGGCATCTGTGGCATTGCGGTATTTTAGAGCTACCGCGCCATGCTTCAAACGAAACGTGCGGCATGTTCAGTAACTCCGTGGTGTTGAAAAGTCTTGATTGTAGCTCCCGGGACATCATGCTGAACTGTAGGAACACGATGGAGTTTACTCTACCCGGGAGAGGCGGTAAGTTGCGGGCGTGATTTACTGGGAATCCGCGCGCTCTTAGGTCTTCAATTATTATATTGGGATCCGTGTTTGTTGGGAGTCCCCGCAGCGCCACCTTGATAGGCCTATCTTGTCGCAGCGAGTAGGTGTACCAGGATAGGCTTGGCACAGTCTTCTCCAGCCCCGACAGGTAGTCCTTGATGGCGTGGTACTCCTCCTCCGTTCCTGGTAGCAGGCGTAATCCGGTACCTAGTGGCCGAGCCGCAGGTGTTCGACCAAACCTGCGGCGCAGCTCTTCTAGGTGCAGTGGCCAGTTGGGGAGGGACTCCACTGTGATGGGTGGAATCTTTCTCGACCCAGCAGGTTGACTGGAGGGCGCTGGTGCTGGTCTTGGTGAAGTGCTACGCGGCGATTGCAGTCTATCCACAACGGGCGCGCGCAGCATATTGGCGTATGTTTTCATCTCGCGTTCACTCGACGATGATGATCTGGACTCGGCTGAGGATGATGATGATGATCCTGGAGACGCATCCCGACTGTCCGGTATATACCGGTCCCTCGGGAAGGGCCATGCAGGAGCCACGCGGCGAGCTTGCTGACTGGTATTCACAGTTGCGCTCTGCTGCGCTCTCATTGGCTGACTGGCTGGGTGGGTTGCTCTACGCGAGGGCTGCATGGTGCAGTGTTGCGCGGTACGTGGCTTCTCCGACAGACTCCCGTTTGCCGCCCAAACAGGTAGACTGTTCAGAGGGAGCCGTACGGACCGTCACTGTACACTGCACTAAGGATGTAATTGACACTGATAAATTTGGTTCGTCGTGTAACGTCACAATTTACTGCCCGGCGGCGGAACAGCACGTTTGCGCGGCACTAGTGCACTCACACGGTGGATAGTCACTGTCTATTTAGGTCGAAGGGAACGCGAGTTGCGATTACTCAGCAGAACTCGGTTCGGTAGGCGTGTGCCTGCCGTGGCGGCGCTTGGTCACAGGGTCTTTTTTCTAAAATCAAAATGGCGAAAATTCCAAATTTATAGCAAACCGCACTGACTGAGACGGCACTAGCTGCGGAGAGCAGGACGGTGTGAAGGAAGGACAGGGGGAGGGACGGAGGGACGGGGGGAGCCTAGCCTCGCCGCCGCCGTAGCGTAGCATCGACGATGTTTATTATTTATTTATTTCCTAACCACCTATGTAACTACTAAAATAAGTATACTTAATAAGTACCTATTCGTGCCTAACTCCACTTGCTTCTGGTTTTATCGTACCTTCCTATATAAAAACAACACATACCTACCGTTCGCCAATAGGTAGGGATACTTAGGAAAAATGGCCAAGGTTTGGTTCAAGGGTTCATGGAATACAGGAAGCATGTACAATTTGTAAAACTATACGTAGTAATACGTAGTAACCGTATACGAGTGTAATTTCTAAAATAAATGTTACTTGATTTTTCTTTACATAAGATTTTACAGAAATAGTTTCCTCTATTTGTACTAAATTGATTTCAGTAGGCTCGTATACCAGTTTACCTACTTTATCTATGAGTTGGAGATGACGTAATAACTCTAACTAAAAATGAATTGTTGGACATATCACGTTATTGAAGCAAAGAGGCGATATGATTCACAAACTGTCTGTTAACGAACATATTGGGGTAGCTATTTTAATTAAACAAAATTTTAAATATGAAGTTGTCCATACCTTATATTTTGAACCTATTCAGAACATTTGCATTTCATTGGATAAATCATTAGGTAAATTACATTGTGTTGTTTATTTATTGTCCCCCAAACAGCAAATTAACTAAATTTAACGTTAATAAATTACAAAAAGTATTCACGGAAACTCCTAAGCCATGTATCATAATGGGAGATTTCAATGTCCATCACATATTAATTGGTTGTGTCAACAATAATAGTAGAGGTAATTCTTTGTACAATCTCATAGATGAGTTTGACTTGTTTGTCAATAATGGTTATCATACTACAATTAAATATCCAAACAGGAATTCTTCAGCAGTTGATTTAGCCTTACTAAGTTGCTCGTTAGCTTCTCTCTGTGAATGGCAAGTCCATGATGATCCAATGGGTATGTGGCGTTGTATAGCCACATATTGTATTATCTGTAGTAGTATAAGTACGCCTTCTAGGAGCGGATGGCAGCGGTTATATAATTATTATTAATACTTTACACCGCGCCGTTTCCGTCCGCTCTCCACCACAGAATATCCATACGCACACCACCCTTCTGCAAGGACCGCCCCGCTTTGTGGTTCGCAAGCTTGGAGGCACAGTTTTTGATCAATAACATAACTAAAAACTGATTGTATTTTTGTGATAATGGGGTAATTGTGTGATATGTTGGGATATTTCCGAATCACATGAAATTTAGTCTTTATTACACAAGGACCAAAGGAACCAAATTCTCTTCCGGTCGCAATTACCCCTGGCACTAAAAATCTCCAGTTTTGTTTCTAGAATGAAAAACTTACAATTTGTTTGATTAATATTTCGGAATTACCTCAGGTGGTTCCTGAACTGACTGTGGCTCTCAACAATTTTACAATCGTTAGTGCAGATTTATCCTACATGAAAGATGCTTGTTTGATTTTATTAGTGGTATATTTTAATGTTCAAATTCAATTCAAATTCAAATTATTTATTTACACAAACGATTACATGAAACCTTAGAATAATACATAGCTGTGCTTAATAATAGGTTAATAAAGGTTAATATGTGCTCTTGTGAGCCCTGCACTAAGTATGAAACTTGTATCGCAGGCGCCCACATCTAGCATTACTTGAGAGCATTACTGATGCGGTGTGAGATTACTTTAAATGTGGTACTTGTTGACACATGGTTTCGGAAGTGTATGCATGAGTGTGGATGTGTGAAGGTGTGTGAGTGTAGGTGAGTGTTTGGGATGAGTAAGTGTTAATGTTGCGTTTCTATGTATAAGTAGTTATTTAATGATGTTAAGTAATTGTTTAGTTTCATTGTAAGTGAGTGATATGAGGTATTTTTGTAAGATATTTTTGCCTTGTTTGGTAGTTTTATCGCGGATGTTGCAGAGTGAAGACATTTTGTTGTAGATGTAAGGAAATCTGAACTCTGGAAAGCGTTGAGCAAAAGTGGTGTTGACTCTGGCTTGAGTAGCACGAGGGGGTCTTCTTTTAGGTGATGCGGAAGAAGTTTGATAAGACTCGTTTCTATGCATCGCCATCGTTACCTTGAGCAAGTATATTTGCCTCACGTTTAAGACTTTCGCGTCCGAATACACTAGTTCGGTGGGATGCCTGAGTGGTTTTTTGAGCATCACTTTCAGGACAGCACGCTGTGCTCTTTCCACTTCTAGCATACTGGTGACCGCGGCTCCCCCCCAGGTGGTGATGCAGTATGAGAGTATTGACTCGCAGAGACTTGTATATACCAGGCGTAGTGTCTGTTTGTTTGCGCAGTTACGCAAGGCTTTCATAACGTAGATTAATTTCCTTACTCTTTTGGATAGAAGAGTTATGTGTAGGAAAGTGAGTCTCTCGTCAATCATAACACCCAGATATTTGATTGATGGAGCTCTTTGGATCGGGGTGCAGTCACAGTGATCATTATTACACGAGTGTACTTTGAGAGTTAGCTGACGCCTAGGTTCTGTTGCCTTCGTTTTGTGGAAGCATAAATATTTAGTCTTGGAAAGGTTTAAGGTAAGTAGGTTTTTATCCAGCCACTGTTTTATACTTAGCATTCCCTTTTCTGCTTTATGGAACGCTGATTCCCAAGTTTCAGCATGGTACAAGGCGACAGTATCATCACATGTCACCTACTACATCTACACAATTATTATTATAAAGAGGTATAGTTTATGTGTTTGTGATGTTGAGTTTGTTTACGAAAGTAATCTATGACAAATAAAACTATCTATTCATGTATTAATTTTAATTATATTATATAAAATAACATACATACAGATACTGTCAGATACACACTTAATATGACTTACACTATTACACCCAACTATGATACAAAAAATATATATTATGAAAATGCATAGCTCGTTGGCGTGGTATTTTAAGGATAGGCATTTATTGTTTGGCTTGAAAGGCTGGAATTTATTACTTGAAATAAATTTCATCTTCTTCGTGACATAAAAAATAATCTTTTCCTTGTTTATTCATATAATTTTTTTTTATAATAAACCCCTCAGGTACATTATCTCTGTCTTTTATTTTGCTAGTCACAAAAGTCAGTTTCTGTCGTCGTTTTGTACTTTTTAAGAAATTGATAGAATAGTATGTTTCAGTTTTAGTGGTTGTGGTGTGGGTGACGGTGTATGATGAAAGTAAACACCAAATTCCCATAAATCCAAGGTCTATTTGAATATCCACAATATTAAAACAATAAAAACACAATTACAATACGGCGAGAAATACGGAATGTGAAATAGAAAGGCGGCGCGTATGTGCTTAGGTACGATCAGTGAGGCACTGGCGGCCGAGCGCTGGCCGGCGTCGGAACCGGTTTCGAGCTCGGTATCTCCGCGACAGCCGCGAGCGAACAATAGCCATGCTAAACAAGAGTTTACTCGCGGCTATGCTCGTGTAAATAATATTTATTAGGTTTAGTGTGATGTATGAATGTTTGTGGAATGTAAGTGAGTAATGAATGTGGAGTGTTAATATACTATGTAAATTAATATATAGAAATAAATATTTTATATTGAAAATGTTTAGAATAAAATATTTAATAGTAAAATATATTAAGTACATAGTGATAAATAAATGTTGAGTCACCTACATCACTCCCCTCCAGAGACCGGCTAAGGGCGATAAAAATCCGGGAACCGTACGCGCCGTCCGGAGCGAGTGGTCCGAACAGGAAGTGTGGGAGTGGTATCCTGGGTTGATGTTGGAGGAGTAGGAGTTGGAGGAGGAGTAGGAGTTGGGGTAGGAGTGGTGTCAGACAATATGTAGGCCGGCTTGAGGCGGTCTATGGATACAGTCTGCTCTGAGTTCCTTACCAGTATTTTGTAAGTTTTGCCTCCTCGTCGAATCACTTTGTATGGGCCAGTGTAGGCCGGTTGAAGTGCGCCACGGAGTATTTCTTCCCTTAGGAATACATATTCACATGTGGCTAGATCCTTGAATACGAAGGAGCGACGAGAGGCAGAATGGTGCTGTGGAGGTACGGGTTTTACCATTTCAGCGAAAGATCTCATCCGAGCTGAGAAATCGGTTATGTCGGTGGTGTTATTGCCAACTTTGGTAGCGAAAAACTCGCCAGGCAGACGAAGAGGCTCACCGTACATAAGCTCGGCTGAAGATGCTTGGAGATCTTCCTTGATTGCACTGCGGATGCCGAGGAGGACGAGTGGGAGTGACTCGATCCAGTTAGCATCTGCATGGCATGTGATGGATGCTTTGAGCTGTCGGTGAAAACGCTCGACTAAGCCGTTGCACTGCGGGTGATAAGCTGTCGTTTTTCGGTGATCAAAACCTATAAATTTGGACAGCTGCTCGAATAGTGCAGATTGGAATTGTCCACCTCGATCAGTAACGATCTCAACAGGACAACCATATCGAGACACCCAGCAGGATATGAATGCTTTGGCCACTGTTTCGGCGGAAATGTCTGTGATTGGCACTACTTCAGGCCATCGCGTGAAGCGATCAATGGCTGTGAGGCAATACCGATAATTTCCAGCTGGAGGAAGTGGGCCGATTAGGTCTATGTGGACGTGTTTGAAACGCGCTGAAGGTAAGTCGTGCGTACCAAGTGGTGAGGCAACGTGTATGGTTACCTTCGAGCGCTGGCAAGTCAAACACGCCTTAGCCCAGTCACGGCAGTTTTTCCTCATCAGTGGCCAAACAAAACGTTGGGCAACGAGCTTGGCTGAGGCGTTTGGACCGGGATGGCTGAGCGAGTGCAAGCTGTTGAAAACTTGCTGCCGAAGTTGTAGAGGGACAAATGCCCTGGGAGTCGCTGTACTGACGTCGCAGTACAAGGATGCACGACTTCCAGGAATGTCCGTTTTTACCAGGCGAAGTGAAGTTTCACCTGCGAGATGAGCAGAAAGGTCTGGATCACTGGTCTGCAGTTGGGCCATCACTTCGAGATCGACTGGTTTCTCGAGTTCGTCAATGCGCGACAAAGTATCGGCAACTAAGTTGTCCTTACCTGCGATGTGCACTATGTCGGTGGTGAACTGCGAGATGAAGTCGAGGTGTCTATACTGCTTGGGCGAACAGTTACTTTTCCGCTGATGGAAAGCGTAACAGAGAGGCTTGTGATCAGTATAGATTGTGAAGTGAGTGGCTTCTAGCATGTGCCGGAAGTATTTTATACTCTCGTAGATGGCAAGGAGCTCCCGTCGTATGGAGAGTATTTACTCTGTGATGGGCTCAACTTGCGTGAGAAAAATGCTAGCGGCTGCCAGTGTCCATCTTTGCGCTGCTGGAGTACTGCGCCTATTGCGGTGTCGGAGGCGTCAGTAACAAGTCCAAGTTTGGATTCAGGATCAGGGTGGGCTAATAATGCTGCGTCACAGAGGTTCTGTTTGCAGGCCTCGAATGCGCATAAAGCGTCTCCCTCTAATGTCACGGGGTGGGAGGCTTTGACAGAGCCTGTGAGCAAAGCATTAAGAGGTGCCTGAATCTGAGCGGCTTTTGGTAAGAATCGCCTGTAAAAGTTCACCATGCCCAGGAAGCGTCTGAGTTCTCGATCAGTTTTTGGTGCAGGGAACTCAGAGATTGCGTTTACCTTGCTGTCCAGAGGTTTGGTGCCTTCTTCCGAGATTTGGTAGCCCAGAAATGTTACCGCAGGTTTTCCAAAGACGCATTTGGCAGTGTTCACCAGTACGCCATACTCGCGCATTCGTTCGAAGAGTTGGCGCAGGTGGTCTTCGTGCTGGCTTGGCGACTTTGAGAAGACTAGGAAGTCGTCAAGGTACGGGTAACAGAAATCTAGGCCACGGGTAAGCTCGTCAACAAACCTCTGAAAGGTTTGGCCTGCGTTCCTGAGACCAAAAGTCATGTACGGGAACTCAAACAAACCAAACGGGGTGGTGATGGCCGTTTTCGGAATGTCTTCTTCCTGGACGGGGATTTGGTGGTAGGCTCTCAGAGTCCAAAGACCTTGGGGGCGAGCTAGTCCCAAACTTTAAATTTTCTCCTTAAATATGTTCTTTTACGTCTATTATAACCGGACGGATTTACTGTTTACTCAGTTCACATGCCGTAAAGATTAGCTGTTACAGCAATGTAGCTTTGTTCAAACTCGAACGGATGTTGGTCACTTTCGCGTTTGTAGTATAGCGGCCTTAGCAAATTCACTACACTTGGGTATTCGCCAACTAGAATTAACTGGCCCTCAAGTCGTTCCGCTGGTGACAATATAGTGGCGTAAGAAAACATTCTAACATCGCCTCTTGGCATACAATTCCGTATGTATTCATCATCCGTTTGATTTAGGCCTTTATCTGGCACTTTTAAATTGCCCATTGAGTTTGAAACAAACAAGGAGCGTTTGCCAGTCAACTTTGTTTCTAATGCTCCTCCTACCAACTTAGGAGCCACTTTTTGAAGTGTGCTCATGAAGGGAGTCAAACCCATAATATCATTTACAATATTTTCATTAATATTGTAGTCAGCTGGTATGATCGCGTCGGGGTTTAAGAGAATATGGTTATTATCCCATTCTGTCCCTGGAATAGGGTTATTCTCATGAAATCTTCTTCTGACTTCAAGCGTTGTTTCTTCATCCGCTAGTTCAACAACAGTCTCTCTCAAATTAGAAAGTAAGACATTTTCAGGTCTAGGCAAAAGATGACCTTCTGCATCGCGTCTCATTTCCGCAATTACTGGTAGATGCGCCACGTCGTTTGAATCGGTGACAACTCCAATTGCGTCTATCGTCATCTTGACGCATAAGGGATATGCATTTAATCTAGATATATCTTCGACGAAGTTTGCGCGTGCGGTTGAATGTGCGTAGATGGTTTCAGGCTGCCTCAGGAGTATTCCTGACTCTTTTCTGAGCTTTATTATTTTAGCTTCAAAGGCCGCAAGGTATACACGGTACATTTGATGGATATTAGGCATCACAAGATTGTTCCTGTATTGATTTGCCGTATGCAAAAGTGATACAGTCGAAAGACCTATGTTTCTTGATGTGACTGGAATCATTACTGCTTTCTTATTAACGTTTGAAGTTAACTGTTGGAGTTGTTCATTGGTTACAAATGCGAATATCTCTGACTTTATCTCGTTTAGATTGTTTATCTGTGTTTGCAGTCCTGTTTTAAGTCTATGTTCCTCTAACCTTTTATTATTGAAGGTCTGCCTAGTCTGGTTGTTGTGCTGTCCCCCGCGTCCACGACCTCTTGGTCGTTTGGTGCCACCTCGGCCACCACGTCCACGCTGGTTTGTCCCTTGGTATTCATTAGTCCCGGTAAGATTTGGTTCCATCCTTATGGATTTCTGGGTCTGATATCAGTATCCCTAAAATCAAATGAAAAAATATTGAGTCACCTACATCAGTTGCCTGCTTTGTTAGTATTTCTTCAATAAAACTAACAAAATATTTCAATTTTTTTCTGATCATGTATCTTACAAGCACTGAATCTTGCATTTGGTATAGATTTTCCAACAGTTCGTCATTGCAGGAGTAGTCTTCCAATAATTCTTCAAATTCAGTACAATCTATAATATCTGAGTCACTATGCTCGCTCATTATATCAGATATACTGGTTAAGCTGTCCAGTGACGGTAGGCGAGCGCGTTTTCTCTTCTTATTATTTAGGCCTGAAGGTCCAGGTAGATTTTCTTTCTCATCTTCATTGGTTTTGGTTTTTGCGGAAGTTTTTAAAATTTCATCCTTTGTTTACTAAATTTCTTAATGTTTTTATTCATCTCTTTCTCTTCTAATATTTTTTTGCTTTTTTGTTTTTTGATTTGGGTCTTGTTATTGTCATCAGCAAACGTGCACCATTGAACCAGTATATACATATACCGTCTTATTCATAAATATTGTCTAAAACAGGTTTATAACGCTATTTAGTTAAAACGTTCATTAAGCCTAATACACGTATTTTAAAATTCATGATTCATAAACGTTCGATAAACCTACTATAACTATGTTAAGTTTAAGATACACTTTAGCGTTGTTATGTTGTCGTTTTCATCAAACCGCCAAAAAAAATTAAATGGTGTCATTTTTTTAAAAAATTTTACGTCAAACTGACAGTGACAGCGGTTGTCATTGTCATACAAACAGGGTTTCTTTTGAATTTTGGAATCATACATGTGTGAATTTTTTGCGGCCGTGGTGAGAAAATTCGGAAAAATTCAAAATACTCCATTCATTAGACACCAAGAAATGGAGACCAAGAATAAATTACCTCAAAAGAGGCAAAGAAGTGAGAATTGGCTTGGGGAAGATAAGGTTAGTAAGCAGGTTTCTCAATACCTATTCAAGTATTATCAATTTTCCGAGGATATGCTCCCGGCTGTTTGGCCACCTGATTTCGGCTCTTGGTGTAATAGGCACCTATTACCTAGTATGTTATATACCTCATGTGTTCTGAGCTTGTGAAATACCCACCAGCAGTGTGGTGTTTATTTGTCAATAAATTATACCGAATGTTACAGCCAATTGATGAATTATACTCTAAAAACAGCTTTTGTTTAATTATTGTTACTATAATAACATCCCATGTATTTATTTTCCCTAGCGTATACTAATGGACTTGGTGAAAGAGAGGGTCAACGCCATTGAAAATAAAAACACCGACAGCAATAAAAATGCTAAAAAGTTAGCAGCATGGAGTGATTTGTGTAGCAGGTAACTATTTACTTAACACTACCCTACGAATATTTTAAGTTTATTTGCTATTTTCTTCAAGGCTGAATCAACGTCGACGATCAAAGTCCTACTGAACCAATTTTATCCCTCTCATATAATCTTTCTACCATAATGTGAGTATTGTCATCAACATATCTTTATTTTCAGTTTCAACACTATGTGCAGTGGTGGCCCTCGCACTCTAGCTCAACTAAAAGCGCAATGGGGTACAATTAAAATGTCGAAAAAGAAAGATAAATCTGTGCAAAGGAAGCAGCTTTTTATGACTGGTGGAGGACCCCCACCTGAAATGGACCTTGAAAATGATAATGACATATACTCGTGGTTGCCCAATGAGTTTATAATAGACTCAAATGAATTTGATTCAGATCAAATAAATCAGGTAAGAGCATTAAATAACATAATGTGCTCCTCCTCCTCTCACTACTCAATCACATGAATTGAAAAATGTACTTCCTTGTTTTCTTCTTTTAGAACAAGGTGGTTGGATCTTCGCCAAAGAAAATAAAATTGGATTCGAGAACTAACCATGTAACCATTTCCTTTATATTAATTACTAGCTTTTCTTTGTGATTCTGTCCATCTAGTTCTGTAGACTTGAGAGTGCTTTACGCCATACATACACACCCCTGTTGCAGTTTCCTATGTAGATTAAATAAAGTATATCTTTTCTGATATAAATACCCATTTCTTTTCAGAACAATGAAGATATTCAGGTGGTCCAAGAAATTACGATACTTCATAATACACCAGATGGCAATGACCAAACAACAGTAAAGAAACCTCAAATAGTAAAAAATGAGGGAAATGTAATGGTGGAAGTACATGAGGTCGCTCAAGAGATAAATGTCACACAGGATCAAAATACACCAAAGGTGAGTAAATTCAGTGATAAGTGTGTTACTAGTCACATAGCATTTCTCCTATACATAGATTATATACAGTGATACATATGTATCAAGGCAAGTAGGTATGAGACTCCACAATCCAGGATAAGATTATTTTAAGATTACAAGTAACAATAAAATATATTTTCCACACAAACAGAATTTTATTTTTTGTTACAGATCTCATCCAAGCACACTTTTATAAAGCGTCCATCAGTGTCAAGGCAACATCTTTCGAAGGCACCTGTAAAGAAGAAAGAAAATGAGGCTAAGGTACTTCACAGATCTCTATTTATGGAAAATATATTGCTTTAATTTATGGAGTAAATATGTATTAATTCAAAACTATTTGTATTTCAGACAAATTATGCAGCATGTATTGCCAATACCGAGGTTGAATGCAGAAAAGAACTCCATTCTCTACAAATGGAGAATGAAAGAAAGAAATCAAGAAATTTAGACTTGGAACAAGAATTAATTCTTAAACAAATTGAGTATTATAAAAAAAACTACTAGAATAATAATTAATTGTTTTTTTTGTTATTTTTTGTTTTTCCACATACCTTAGTATCTTATCTCAGAGACAACCTAATTTAGTTGAAATGCCTTTCAATGAATGCTCGAAGAAAAGCATTGTTTCGAACTCTTCCTCTGGTCTCATTGATTTGTGGTGGGATTTCAGCATTCAAAGGAATATTCACAATAGCATCAGGATCATCATATTCTGAAAATAATGAGAATTCATATTATCACATAGCAATATGTACCTTATCATACTATTGAAAAAATGGTAATGTATGTAATATCTGTAGAACTGAATTAACAAAATATAGAATCTAATGTACAAAAATCTTGTGTCAGTGTTTGTGGTCGCACTCAAATAGCTCAACAAATTTTTGTCTTTTTTATGTATATTTGGTAGGTATGAGACTAGGTTGTAAATAATATTTCATACCACTAGGTGATTAGATGGCAGTCAGAGGCTTAAGTGTATATCGACCGTGACTATTAACATTGTCGGATGTGCAAAACAGCAACTTTATAGGAGAGCGATTCAAAGTATAAATTGCATGTAACTTTTAATTATTTTGAATAGGAGCATGAAAGTTTAGAATAATACTATACAAGTTGTTTATGTTCAGGCTAACATTAGAAGTAGCAGATATTTAATGTTTAAATATGAGAAAAGTCACTTGTGACCTTTTTAACGGAGTAAAACCAATTGCGATTTGTTGTAAGTGCCAGAACCGACATTGTTGCTTGTACAAAATTTATGATTGATTGTCAGAACTACCATTTACGACATTGTTAAGTTATGATTACCATATATGTTTGTGTCGTATCAGGAAAAAAACATCATAAATGCTAAGAAATTATAACCATTTATTAATTAAAATTAAATTATCAAAAAATGTACTTGGATTAAAGTAATCATCTAAAAAATGATAGGCCCCGGTTCTTTGTCTAGTACGGCAGACGTTAAGCCATGTCAGATGCCCTTAGTGCGGTTTGAAAACTCTCGACACCAGAGTTGGCCACTCTCATTCGATAAGAAGAAGAAGACATAAAACATGTAGCTTTTTTGGTAGCCAAGTTATATACCGTAAAATTTAATGTAGCCAACTTTCTTCTGTATTAAAAAACGCTCACATCTCCGTGTGATGTTATCAAAACTATTTCAAAATCAAAAGTAGCTGCTAGTACATTTTCATTCGACTTAGCTTCATCTTTATTTAACTGTTTTAAAAGCCACACAGCTGTTTTTGCAGCTTGATGTTTTAAATAGAATACTTATATCTAGATTTCTCTTCTTCTGTATGTAATTCTTTATTTTTGTATGTGTGACAAATATCACATAGATCTTTGTTTGGCCTATGAAAACCAATATTAAAATTTGCAATAAGAATGTTCCTGTATTGTCTCTTATTTGCTTTGTTATTATATTTTTCAGGATCAAACCATTCAGTATATAAGTCATACATGCGAGACGCGCTTTTGCACACCTTCTCAGTATATATTTTTTTTATTTTTTTCGGATGTAATGTGATTCTACTAATGGAAAACATTTCACGTGATCACACACGCTTTTGATCATCACCTCGTCACAGATTCGATTCTTAAGTTGATATTTGCTACGTCGATCATGTGACACAGAAATGTTTCCATCCTATTTTTTCCAGGACGTAGTGATAATGCACTCACCCAACGATCTAGTGTTTAAAAACATAGTTTTGCACACTCTCAGTTTTTTACCATTTTTATCTGTAAGGTAATAATATAACGTATTTTTGCAGTCGTGCTTAGTAGTTTCCGTTATATACGTATAATGAATTCCCATTGACGTTGACGGCTCCATAGATCCCAAAACTTTATTCCAGATCCCGAAATTTTGGGATTCATCTAAGTTTCTAGAACATTTGTAACGACATTTTTCATTGCATGGCACTTTCATATCTTTTGCTGGTATTTCTTTTCTTCTAGCATTAATAAAACTTTTACCCTTGTTCTTTGCACTTTTCCGCGCATTTACCACCCAGTTTTTTTTTATGTTCAAGCCCTCTTTTCCTTTATCTCTTTTAAAAGTAGGTTGACGATTGAACATTTTTGACAGAAGGGGGGTGTTAAAACTTGTTATCGATGTCACAGAAGGCGTAGGAAAATTTCCATACAGATGTCAACAGTTAAAATTGGAGGGCTATCGTTTTTAAAACATGCACAAAAATTGATATTTCATCATCATCGTTGAATACGTCGGCGAGTATATCTTGCATTTGAACTCTTTTTGAAAACTTTCTGGTATAGGAGACTTTTGAGGAACTAGAAAAATGAATGGATTATGAATTAATAAAAAGGAATAGAATTAAATGTAACGTTTCCATTATAATTTAATTATGTAAGCGTGCACGTAAAAACTAAAATTTCATATGGCAACTTGACTACTGAAACGTTTGATTAGTTAATAAGTGGGATTAAAAAATCAAGCTTGATCCTTTCAGATATAGCTTATAATGGTATACGAAATTCAAATTTTCAAAAGTCAAATTACATCTGCTACGATTTTGAAGGTAATGTACTTTGTATAGCTTCTTAGTTTAGGTACTACCTACTAACTTTTTAACTCATCTACTAAGTATTAAACACCGTTACCGACATTTAATTCATTAAAAAAAAGTTAAACAACATCTGATGAGTTACTACCAACACTAAACATATATGAAAATTAGATTAACAATGTCGGATGTGGCACTAACGACATTTAACACATTACAAATTACAAATAACAACGTCAGATGTGGTACAACCGACATTTAATACATTACAAAATACAAATAACAACGTCAGATGTGGTACAACCGACATTTATCACATTTCAAAAATCGATTAACAATGTCGAATGTGGGACATCCTACAATGTTGAATTACGTATTATGAAATTTTTATTTTTATGCATATTATTTAGTATTAAATTCGCAATTGTGTTACTATAATAAACAATAATGTTAATAATACTATAATTTAAGTAAATACCTTAGATAATTATCTAAAACTATTATAAAAGTAATAATTACCTATTTCAACACTAGCTGGTATTGCTTTGATCTTAATATTTTCTCCTTCATAGCGACCCGTAACTAGTTTGATTAAGTGTTTTGAAAGCGAATGCATCGTAAAAGTAATTACGTAAAGGAATAAACATAAACTGCTGCACAACAATAATAGTGGAAACAAGACGTGCGTCCATACCGCTAACAAGGTCGGTACTGGCAGATAGCGCGCGCTCGCCTGCCCCCGCGCACCGCTAATAATGTCGGTAGTTATTATCCGACATTGTTAGCAGCCTATGTTGGTAAGATCCGACTTTTTTAAAGTGGGTATATAAAAAAGTATGCATAAAATTATATTTTTCTTTTCAGCTGGTGATATAAATGGTTATTTAGGCTCTTTTTATGAAATAAACAAAAAAACGCGATTTTGTAGTTCCGACAATGTTAATAGTCACCGACGATATGTACATAAGATGTTGCAGGCAGCAACTAGAAAAATATAATTACCTGGTACTGGATCTTGTTGATCTATTGCTATATTGTGCAACACAGCAAGTGCAATAATAGTTGGTTTCACATTATGCATTCTGACAGTGACACCGTTCAGTAAAATTTGGAAACGTTGTTTCCACACACCAAAGCAACGTTCTACACAGTTTCGTGTGGCTATTTGTTGTACGTGGAGATGTTGATGCACCAGACTTGCACGATAAGTTGTGTCAACTTTTTGTACCGGATCAATATTTGCGTAGCAGGCGACACAAGCTTTTGGTTGAACCCCACTGCCGCACGGTGGCTCGGGCCGCCTCCCCACTCCCGCGCACTCTCGCCGCACTCAACGCGCTGCTCGCTGCCAACCCAACGTGTGATTTGTTTACGGACGGATGGCCGGTAATAATGTTAGCGTGTCTGAGATTTTGTGAGCAAAAGAAGAAATGAATGAATGTTTTAATGTAGATAACATATAAATTTTACTTGTTTGACTATATTACGATGATTATTATTAATTGATTATGTGTTTGTAGAATAAGTATTGTTTTAAATAATTAATGTAATTGGCTTCGGCCGTTTTGATTATTATTAAATAAATAAATAAATATATTTGTGCTCTATTATATGCCTCTTCTTTTTCATTTTGAGGCCTCAATATTGGTGTAAAGAGGTATGTCCCCAAACCGTACCCTGAATCACCCAAGAGTCGTCCTCTAAATTCTCCTCTTTCAAAGCGTTCTTTAAGGGTTGATTCATTAAAAATTCGGGAGTCATGGGTACTGCCTCTCCACCTTGCCACTATGTCCCGTATTCTTAATTTGGCGTCACAAACTACCTGCATAGAAATAGAAAACATAAGATCAGTTGTATCCTACCAATTGTATTTGCATTATTATGACTTTTATTGTAGCCAGGGTAGTCAAAAGCTTGAGTGACCACCAGCACCACCACTTGTAGATATAATATATTTTTAATACCTATACACTCAAAGAATTTTCCAGTGATCAAACCCGCATCCTTTTGATCGCAAGTCAAGAACACTCCCTATTGATCGTGGCTATTAAATAAAAACTCTATTTTATGTGATGAATTTTGTTACCTGCACATTCAGGGAATAAAACCCTTTCCTGTTTATGTAATATTGAGCTATATCACCACCATATTTTTTTTTTTATGTGAGTACAGTCAATGCAGCCCAGCACAGTAGGAAAATTGCGTATCTCTTTTAAATCTCTCATAACTCGTTCCTGTTCTGCAAGGGACTGTGGCATTTTTATAAATGTTTCAGAGTGCCGAGCAAGCGCTCGAGATACTTTGGCACAAATGCGGCTCACAGTAGGTTGACTCAGTCCATGGATATCTCCCCCATCATCTTGAACCTAGGAGAAAAAGATGTTAAAAGATTATCACAAATTTCAAAGTATTCGAAGTACTTGGGAATTATAGTAACAGGACAGTATCCTAAAGTACTTACTTCACGACGACCCCAACATCTTATAGCAGTCAAAACTTGCAACGCTGGAGATGTGCCACAACCCCTGGAATCAAGCTGCAAGTCTGGCTTTACGAGATCTATTATGTATGATGCCGTTTGTTTACTAAAGCGGTATCGTCGTATAAATTCGTCTTCTCGCAAAGAAAATGGGTCATATCTCTCCAGGTATACTTTCCGAAGTCGCGGAGGATTTCGGTTTCCGACAAGCTCAATGGCATCAAAAGCTTGTAGAGCTCCAAGAGCTTGCATGACGGAATTTATCCACAACAACAACAAAATAACTATTTCCAATTCCCGCCCGATTGTATCTTCACCCTGTTTCTACGCGCATTTAAATATGAAGCGCACTGCACGGTATATCAAAAGTACAAACAATAGATAAATCTCAGGAATATATCGAAACGATATCAAAATTTCAAAAATACTGGAATGGATTGTGAAATGAAGTGACTGAATCTGACACACACACACACAACACAGACAGTGGC
This sequence comes from Macaria liturata, assembly GCA_964023185.1. NCBI lineage: Eukaryota > Metazoa > Arthropoda > Insecta > Lepidoptera > Geometridae > Macaria > Macaria liturata. Next base: position 9,445,463 of record OZ026826.1, on the reverse strand, counting down.
TCAAAATCAGCCGGCTGTCATAGAGTCGGCCATGTTTTCCTCTAATAGAAGTTTAAAGTAGGGTTGGACCTTCTCTATCTTATGGTGTCGCTAAAATAGGCTTGAAGCGTATTTTAGCGCTATTGAACGTTTATGAATCATACTTTTAAAAAAAAATATTTATAACACGTTTAAAATGTATTTTAAAGCCTCTATAAGTTTTATGAATAAGACGGATATTGTTTAAAGATTTTGCATTTGTTGTACGTGCTTCCGCTTGTTTTTTTTGGAATCGTCTATATGCATCTGGATCGTACTGTGTAATTGCTATAACGTTTGCGTTATAAGGGTAAATCCCAGCTTTCTTAAACCCACTTTTGATCACATCTGGTTTTATTTGCTGCCAAGTGTCAGCCAAAGTTTCAGCAAACACTTTTTTTGGCATTTTCGTTCCAATATTTCTTCGCTGCCAATCTGAGCGTGCCATGTCGATTTCAAAGATTTAAACACAGACAGATCCAGAGGTTACAGCAAGTGTGACGTGTGTGGGGTAGTTTTAGGATAGTAATATCATTTTTCACAGCCAGCTCTACTACCCTCAAGTCCACATGCGTCGAGCGCCCGTCATAGATTATAAGCAATGTACATACTTGAGTTATGTATCGACTCCTTTCAACCATTCAGTATTGTCGAAGAAATATCTTTTAAAAAGCTGATGAAGTAGATTCCGGGCTACCAACTCCTGTCCCGCAAAACAGTCTTTTGACTGTTTTGTACAACGCCACCAAAGAAAAAATATGCCCGAAATAGAAAACGAATGCGAAGCTATATGCATAACACTAGACCTGTGGACATCCCGAAAAACGGAGTCTTATATAGGTGGCCATTACATTAATAATAATTTTCAACTAAAAACGGTCCTTTTAGATTGCTGCAGTTTTTCTAGAAACAGCACAGCCGTGAATGTGGCTGCTGAATTACAGCGCATAATAGATGAGTGGAACCTAACTCAAAAAAATAATTTTGCGGTGACTGACAATGGTGCGAATATGGTTAAAGCTATAAAAGAGGTTTTAAATTTGAAACACTGTGGGTGTTACGCCCATACCCTCAATTTAGTGCTGCAAGACTTCCTACGAGAATTTAAAGAAAACTTAACTAAATTGAAAAAAAAAATACACATTTTTCCACAAAAGTTTCTCGGCCACGGAAAAATTTCAAAAGCAACAAATTTGAAATAGCAAAACACCAAAAAAGTTAATTCAAGAAATGGAGACGAGATTATTTCCGCGATAAATTTAAATCGTCTCCTTTGAAGTGGGGACTAACACATAACAACGCAAGTGCATCAAAGAATTATTACATAATATGATGTTTACATACAATGTTAGGCAAGAATTATTTTGGTATCATACCATACCTACCTATTTACTAATAAGAAATCTTTGTACCTTTCATATAAGTATGTAGGTGCATGAAAAACGAAAAGAAACGCTTTTATAACGCAGTACAAAACCTTTGCATCCGTCATCAGGGTGTGTAGTAAAACCTTTGCTAACCTACATATCTACAAAAGTATATCTACCCTGGCTATGGCTTATAATGATAATTATGAATCAAAGTTGAGTGATATACATAATAACATAAAATCGAAATTGTAATTGTTTTTTTCTTCAAAATTCCAAAAATGTACATTTTAAACATTCAAAGCCAAATCACACATAGTCGAACAAACACACTCTAAGTCGAGTAATAGTCGAGTCACTGAAAAGTAACCCCTCCAATCGTCATTTCAAGTTTTTGAATAAGAATTTTTTACATAGACTTTAATTTTCAGCCAGTCCTTGTTGTGAAGAAGTGTAGCATATTTATTCTTTAATTCGTCACATTCAGTCCGTTTTGGAGGTTTTTTTATGTTTAATGTGGTCTTTAAAATATTTTGTCACGACGTTTTTTTGTTCAGTTGTCCAAGGAACTAGTATTCTCTTTTTTTTTGCAGATGTCTTATGGCTTATTTCTTGGAGAGGGGAAGCAACTGACTCGTCTCTACTCAAACGTATATGTTGTGATGGCCCTGCTTCTTCTAATTCAAAATCAATAACTTCCTGATTTTCTATCTCGTTGCCTGTGATTTCGTCATCTAAGTTCAATTTAATTTCATCTAACGCTTTTCCTTGATATTCATCCGCTTTCTCATCTTCCATCAATAGTTAATTTAGCAATCTTAGCCGTCTGATAAACGTCACTAGGTAGCCTGTAATTATTTTTATGTACACTTAGAGTGTGACTCATAAAAGTAGCTAGTTTTTCGAGCTCTGATTCAGTCATTGAAAATAGCTGGGTCATTGTTGCTAAATGTTTTGTGAGACGCGTGGCTGTAAGAGCCTTATACTTTTTAGCACCGCTTGCTTTGCTTATTTTCCTAGAATTTTGTAGCCACAAAAAGTTGATCCACCTGCCTTTACAAATAACAAGTTATTGTCATCTGCTACATTCATGTGTCTGACCGATAAGTTTTTTTTATATCTTCTTGCACTTCAATATTAAACAGTACTGGCACCCCTATCCCTCTTTTACCACGGATCACAATTCTTTTTAATTAATCTAAAAAAAAATTTTCAGTTGAAGTAAGAATTTTATCAAATTCTTCATATTTATTGCTGTCGTTGCCGTGATCATTGTAATCATTTAATTTTAATCGTTGCAATTCACCGCGCCGACGTCTATTCAATAGAAGAACGCGACAATATGTAGATTCCACCAAGTTATTAAAAGCTTCAACATTTGTTTTTCCTGCAGATTGTGTTAAACAATCAGATGACTGTTTTGACATGCCACAAAGGTAATCTTTGAATAATTTTAAGTCAAGTAGCAAGTGGCACAATACTGGTTTTATTCCATTTCTTCTCATTAAGGTCGTTAGCAGCTTGGCTAGAAATATCAAACTTCCAATTAATGTAGATAAGTGTTTTTAAATCTGCTTGAACAGTAGTCATCTGAACTGTGGCTTCCATTATAGAGCTTTGAAATAAAGCTATACTGCAACATTGTTTTCTGACAGCAGTAGCCGTCTGAACTGTGGCTTCCATTATATTTATTTCAAAGCTCTATAGAGCTTTGAAATAAAGCTATACTGCAACATTGTTTTCTGACAACAGTAGCCGTCTGCACTGTGGCTTCCATTATAGAGCTTTGAAATAAAGCTATACTGCAACATTGTTTTCTGACAACAGTAGCCGTCTGCACTGTGGCTTCCATTATAGAGCTTTGAAATAAAGCTATACTGCAACATTGTTTTCTGACAACAGTAGCCGTCTGCACTGTGGCTTCCATTATAGAGCTTTGAAATAAAGCTATACTGCAACATTGTTTTCTGACAACAGTAGCCGTCTGCACTGTGGCTTCCATTATAGAGCTTTGAAATAAAGCTATACTGCAACATTGTTTTCTGACAACAGTAGCCGTCTGCACTGTGGCTTCCATTATAGAGCTTTGAAATAAAGCTATACTGCAACATTGTTTTCTGACAACAGTAGCCGTCTGCACTGTGGCTTCCATTATAGAGCTTTGCAATAAAGCTATACTGCAACATTGTTTTCTGACAGCAGTAGCCGTCTGCACTGTGGCTTCCATTTTAGAGCTTTGCAATAAAGCTATACTGCAACATTGTTTTCTGACAGCAGTAGCCGTCTGAACTGTGGCTTCCATTTTAGAGCTTTGCAATAAAGCTATACTGCAACAGAAAATCTGATCATTCAAGGAGAAGTTGATGAATATACTGTCATCCCTATTAATTCAATAAGTAGGTAAGTAAGATAGATAGATTCTTTATTGTAACACACATTGAAAAAAAAAATAAAGACAAACAAAAACACAAACGACTTAAAAAATAGTGCCACAACTGGCGGCCTTATCGCTAATAGCGATTTCTTCCAGGCAACCGTAGGATGGACAGGAGTCGAAAGAAAAATAAAGGATGGGGTGTTCAAAAAAAAGAAAATATTATACAAACAATAAAATATTCAATATTATATACATAATAACAAATAACTCATACCTATTACTTATAAGTGTAAATAACTATAAATATATAACACATATACATATTATACCTACATACTATAACGACAGAAGGAGACAACAATAAACACACGATTTCAACAGCAGATTATTGAGTAAGTGCGTATAAGAGTGGCCAACTCTGGTGTTGAGAGTTTTTAAACCTCCCTAGGGGCCTCTGTCATGGCTTTACAACTGCCGTACTATGACAAACAGCCGGGACCTACTAACTATTGCTACCCCAGAAATAGAAACTAAAACTTAGGCTTATTCTCCCCATTCCATGTACAACAATTGGTCATCAAAAGCATAAGAGTCGCCTTTTTTTGTCACTTTATGGTCTTCTAAACGACTGATTATGTTTTTTACGTGACATGTTATTATTTCAACCTTAGAAGGCCATTTCCACCCATCAAAAGTTTTCTGCATCACCGAAACTTTCACTTTTTCCTCAACCTCTTTAATGATTCTTCCTGCAAAGAGACAGTCTTCGTATTTTACTACGCAATATCCTATACTTTTGTTTACCTGTCCAACATCGCCCATTTCTGAAGTTGTTTTCATTTTTTTTTAATCATCTTTTTCATCATTTTTCACCTTCTGTAAAACTCCTTCACTAACTTCATAATCTCCTACGACTTCATCTGTTAATATTTCATAGCCGATTTCTATATCTTCGTTTATTGGTGACGGAATTTCAGTAGCGATTAAGAAGTTTGCTGCCGGCAATGGGGAAACTGATGGTGCATTGGAAGCCTCAACTTCATAGGCTGGAGTGTCGGTGGCAAAACTTTCAATCAACAGCGGTGACGACTGCTGGTGAGAGGGGCCTGCAATTGTTGATGAGGTTGATCTGTCCTCAGTTTTGGACTTATTCTTGGATCCTAAGGGGCGCCCCCTTTTTTTGATCGCAATAGACTCTGGATTCAATCCTTTTTGGTTCTTGTTTTTTTTGTTCACTTTACTCTTTTCTCTTTCTTTGTAATATTCTTCAACCTGCTCCAAAGACACACTCGTTCCTGCTACTACAGGTATTTGAAACTTTCTGTACTGCTGTATTTGTAGGTCGCTATCTCGAATTTCCGATATATATTTTATGAAATTATCTCCAACAGATTCACGAATTTCTTCCATAGGCTTTGAGTAATCTTTGAGCTTTGCAAGGACAACTTCACGCTCCAAAGGAACAATTCCGCAGGCCCGAAAACCTGCAATTATGTTCTGAGCAGCGTTTTCTTTACCCGCTTCTAGAGTTCTGGCCAGAAGTGTCGCAAACACAGGTTTTGGTAAAACGTTTACAATTTTACCCCTCTTGGTGTTTCGCCACTCTCCTAAAACTTTGCGCCAGTCGTTTTTAAGGGCACTGAAATACGCGACATCTAACGGTTGCAGGAGGTGGGTTGAGTTGGGTATTAAGCAGATGAATTTAACATCATTTTGTGCACAAAGTTGCAGACATTTGGCAGTAATGTGAGAGCTTAAATTGTCCCCTATGACCACTTTCTTCCCTTCCTTTTTTTTTAAAACAGGCAGCAGCTGTTTTTCGAACCAGTCATCGAAAGTTGCAGCATCTATCCATCCTGATGGTGTTACCGCCATCCGAGCTCCACGCGCAGCTCCCATCAACCAGTTGGACCACTTTTGTTTTCCTTTGTATATTATATAGGGTGGCACAAACTCTCCCTCAGCGTTACCGCAAAACATAACAGTGTAATAAGACTTGGTGGAGTTTCTAATAATTTCAGGATTTCTGCATTGTCGTCGAAATAAATGTTTTTGCTTTTTAGGTACATCGTGAAAACCGGTTTCATCGAAATTGAAAATATTACTGGGTGGCACATTTTCAAGTTCAACAGACAAGTTTTCGTAAAATTTTTCAATAATTTCTTGGTTGACTTGAGCTCTTTTCCTACTTATATTATGTGCCACTTTTTGTTTCAAGCACGTTTGACGCTCTAAGAACAGTTTGCCCCATTCCCACCCAGGCAAATTATTTTTAAAAATTTTGATGTGCCTCTTATTATCGTCCAAATACTTCTTGACTATTACTCTGACGTCTTGCATTCCGATGGGGATTCCTAGGTCAGACAATGCTATTATATGTGCCACTATACATTTTCCGTCGTCCTCTGAAAGGATGGGTGGTTTTCCAACAGCTTTAGTATGCTTTTCTTTTAGCTTATACTTCAGTGTACTCCTAGGAATACCATAATGAGCAGAGGCATTTCTCTGAGACATTTTGCAATTTTTTATGTCATTAATCGCTGTTTGGAGGTCTTCCTCAGTGTAACGAGTTTTTTTACCATATTTCCGGGTACCCGGAGCTGGACAAGGTCTTTTTCTCGGCATATTTATGATCTAAAATAGAAATTGGCAACTTTTAAACATAAGTGCTAGCTATTTGGGTATCTTTGACCCGGGCCAAAGTTACCCCGATTTGCTTCAACTTTATTGGGACCCTAGAAAATTAGCGAATACTGATTAAATATGGACAAAACTACCAAGTTTTTTCATCTCAGTTCATGAAAATCGTTCATTCTTTATTATGAAACATAACTTACCACTGTAGAACTTATGTGGAAATCACTTGAGACACCTTTTTACCGCAACTTTTATGAATAAGCTTGCCGCTTGAAATTGAAAACGGAATAGTAAAAAAAATATGATTTGACAGTGACAGCTATTTCGATGGATTTCGTTCGAAAACAAATTCTAATATACTCTATTAAAAATAAAGGTTACGATGCTTTCCTAAAAATTAAAAGAAAAATAAAACAGTGAAAAGTGATTAAGTGGGCCAATGTTTTATTGAAAGCTTAAGTTACCCAGGTTGACTGTATATTTTTTCGGTTTTCAGTTATATTTTTAACAAATGACATGACACAACATGACATTTTCTTAGACTTCACAATGAAAAAAGATTCTACACAGCTCGTAATGAAGGAGTTTGCATAGTTTTAAAATAGAATGATTACAATAAACACTTATAGAAGCACTTAAACATTTTGATTGTGAAGATACCACTTTCCTGAATTATTTTATCAGTAGAGATAAGCGGAAAAGTAGTCCCCCCTAGTAGCTAAATGTGGAAAAAAAATCCTTTCTTCCCTACCAGTAGAAATAGAGCAGTAGGGATATGTGGAACAGGCGGATTTAGGTAGGTACCCAAGTTGATAATTTTATTCCTGCACTACATCGTAGGTAGGTAATTGTTTCTATTTGCGCTTTAGGGGCCGTCCATTAATCACGTGATGTATTTTTGGGATTTTTTAACCCCCCCCTCCCCCATGGTGATACATTGTGAGGTTTCAGACTAAATATATATCACGTGTATTTTTCCTTTTATTAAAATTAAATATTACAATAATGCCTAGAGGTAAAAAGAAAGATTACAAGACTTGCAGGTTGTTTTGACTTTTATTGAACAGTGTCCTCGGACCACGGATTAGCGAGTCTTTGCTCAACACTAATAACTGGACAAGCATCTTGCCAGTTACTTGTTGGCACAGTGTTTTGTTGAAGATCAACATCAGTTTCATCAAGCCACTCGGGGTCATCATTTTCACGGACAACGCAGAGAATCTCCCTGGAGCTACCGTTCGATCGTCGCGTGAGGATGCGGGAAGGACGATCATTGTGCATCTCTAGACTATTGTTGCTCGGATCCAGTTGCTTGTGACAACAATTCACATGTTGCTTAACTTGTTTCTTTGTACAGAAGTACAATGCACACAACTTGCATGTCCTGTCCAAAAGTATACGAAGATCCTTCTGCAGGCTAGGGCAATATAGGTCATAAATCAATTTGCCGAAACCTTCATACGTTGTAGTTATTTCAAGAGACCGACGCATAAGAAATGGTGCAAACGTCTTGCCATCATGGTCTTGAGGCTTTGGAATATATATGCTACTGGATGACTGCAAAATCGGGTAAGGAGGTATAACGAAGCGTTCCGGAAGAATGGATCGTATAGAACTCCGCATGTGTCCACAGCAAGCGCGATTATCACACTTCACCACCTGATGATAATATTAAAATTATAATTGTATTGTCATATTATTAGATAAGAAATAAATTAACAGTAACTGATGTTTTAATAACATACCTGTAGCAAATATTGGCTCTCACGCACATGCTCGCAATACCACTGCTGAGAAGGCAGGTCCGGAACAAAACTTTCAGCTTTGTCATCTGGATTGACATACTCTGCTACGACGCCATGGCCGTCAATAGAAAGGCCGTCAAACCTTTAAAGATGCCGGAAACCACAATCCATTCCACGAACTATGCAGTCTTGCATTTACAGTTTTATCTTTGCCGCATTCAAATGCAGAAATCGAAAGAATTTTCAGCGCGATGAATTTAGTTAAATCAAAGCTACGTAATCGAATGGGGCTGGCAACCTTAAATTCGATTTTGATGATCAGATATGTACTAAAATGTATGAATAAGACATGTGTCAGTTACGTGCTACCATCAGATGTTTTAAGGCAGATTGGAACAAATAAAGCGTACTCATTTAAAAATGAGCCACAACCATCTACTTCAAGCCTCGTAAGTTTGAGCGATTCAATACCATTCCGAATAATCAATGATTCAGAAGTCGATACTGACGAAGATTAATAGAATGAAAAGTATATAATAAAAACATAAACGTATATATGAATAAGATACTAATTATAGTTAATGTATATTATATCACTGTGTATGTTGAATTGTTTAAGTAATAATTAATATTAACGAATAAAGAGAGATTAAAATTAAAGATCTAGGTACTTAGTATGCATTTTTATTTTGCCCTTCATTAATTGGTGGTGGTGAATGAAGGTTAACCCTTAAATGCATGGAATATTTATGAGTATGGATTTATAAATAAAAAAAATATGCAGCAAGTAGAAAAACTGTATTTATTACATAAAAAAATATTAACAATGTTGTAGCTACTTATTTTTATATATTAAATTGAATATTATTATGTGATGGATTTTTCCATCATTATGCACTTAAAGGTAATATACATATAGGCAATGATATTAGGTAGTATGGAACTTAGTGAAACAGTTGTTATTTTTGTTTAGGCATAAATTTATGCCACATTTGGCACAGCTTATTGTGGTGTATCCTGCACAATGTGGATACTTACACCTTAACTTTTTCAGGTCATGTTGAGACAAAAGAAATCAATTTTCAGGATTTTTGCTTAGTGTGGGGCTAGATGGCGCTGTGTGGAATGTCCCGGAATATTTATTTTATTTTTATTTATTTATTCAGTTGGGTGGCATATAGATTAGTTTCTGTAATTATTTTGTTACACAGTTCAGGTGTGAAAAAGTAGTCAAAGCATTGATATGGCGTTTTCAGGGCTGTTATTTCAGTAGCTAGACCAGTGTTGCCTTCAAATTCAATGTTTGACTCAGAAAACTGAAGTGATCTCTTCTTCCAAATCAGCTTCCTCTTATCTAAAACCCAAGTTGAGCAAGCAGAGGTTTCTCTTGCTTCTGATGTCACAGTTTCTTGAATGAGAGGGGGGTCAGGGACATCATCTTGTTCCTCATGTAAAGTAGGATCATTTTCCACATTATCAGCATGCTCTAAATCTTGCAGCAGTTCATTTCTATTGGTGTAAAATATACTTTCCTCATCATCTTCCACATCAGATATTATGCCATCTTCTGACAGATATCCTCCTTCCAAAGCAGACAAGTACTCTTCAATTTGTCTATCATTCATAGGAAATGACATTTTGGCTAAAACATCTATAAAAATCATTTTAAAGTTGTAGTAAATAATAAAAGAATAATAGTGCTAATAAGTTAGATTTCCATACATTGAGAACAACGACTAATGCATATTGATGGAAATTTCCATCATAAACAATAGCCCAGAAAACACCTAAAAACAATGATTTTTTCTAAAACAAATTAGTAAAACATTGAAAACTTACCTTATTTACTGAAATATTTATTTTTTCAAGATATATACTGCGTACATGTTCACAAAATAACAATCAGAAACTCTTCAAACACCAAGTAGAATAACGTCTAAACTGAACAGATGATTGACCATGTTAGTTGACATTGACAGTTTTTTTTTCGTTCAAAAATGTTGCCTGGATATTGAAGTTCGGATACATGTCCATAAATAAATTCATTCGGATCACAGACTAAAATAAACCACAAAAAATCTTTACGATGGAAATTTCCATCACTATGAAATTAAGGGTTAAAAAGGTGAATCTACCGAATGTTGGTAGCCTTTTTAACCCAAGAAAGTAATTAATTGATAAAAAATCTATAGAGTTCTAGCGACTTTTTCAATTTTACTCATTTAGCGACTTTTCACCAGCGTGAGAGCGACATTTACTATTGTTGAGTTGGCAACACTGCTCCCGGCATTCGACGCCATTTTGTAAGTGTGTCAGCTGCTCAGACGACGTTCTCGAAAGTTTTATTCCAAAATAAGTGTTTTTTTACACTTAGCTAGTAGAGTTAGTGCTTAATGTGAAATGTAAGTACTATTGTTCCATATTTTCATAATTTTAATGCTTTTTCTGCAATGTGTATGGACGAGAAACACTAATTAGTTATGAATTCACTGGTGGTTGGAGTTAGACGAATTTACTTTTTAATATGCATCTTAAGTTTGGGAGTTGGATATTTTTTTGTATACCTACATTGCATAAAGATATTTTATCTTTATTTTGGTATTTATAATAACAAAAAAAAATATTGTTATTTTATTAGAAGAAGAAACTCCCAGCTCAAGATATTGGAGATAGCGTTTTTTTCAACGTCCCAAAAATTGATAGAGGTCCCATAGATACTAAAAATATATCGGGAAAAGTATTGGATATGAGACACGGCGTTTACCAAATTGGCACAAGTAATGGGATTATCAAAAACTGGTTTAACCGACAAGAATTAAAAATATCGTCAAATAAATACCTAGAAGAAATTCCTCAAAATATAATATCCTTAAGAGAAGCTGTTTCTAAAGAATCTTAATTTGGCGGACAAGGCTTCAGCAAATGCTTATGCAAGCCGGCTAAAAGACAGTGCCAAAATAACCGATCGCGATGTGCATGTTTTAAAAAGAATGCTCTTTGTGGGTCCAAATGTCACTCAAGTTTGACATGCGCAAATAAATAATTCTTGATTTCTCTATTAATAAAACCCGCCTAATAATTATAGGCGAATTTTTGATTTCTTTTTATAATATTTTATTGATTATGTTTTTCTTTGGATATTTTTTTATTTGATTGTGTAGGGGTATTAGGCGAATTTTTGATTTCTTTTAATAATATTTTTCTGAATGTGTTTTTCTTTGGATATTTTTGTATTTGATTGTGTAGGGGTATTGGGAAATATTAATAAATTTCGTTGAAATACTTTCAGGATTTCAACACTTATACCGAACTAAGCAGAATATAAAAAAATACAACTAGGTTGATTTAAAATTAGCGCGAAAGACAATACTTATATATTTTTTTAAATATTAATACCTATTTGGTAATTTTGAAAAATAATACCAAAAACACAACAACAAACATCACAACACAAACATAACACAACATAACACAACAACAAACAAAACAACACACAACATAAATAACACATAAAGCCCTTCTCCCATTACGATACGCGCGCGCGACTCTAGTCTTGGATACTCGAGTAGAATACTACTTGGATACTTGCTCGCTACCCGACGCTCGCATATTATGCTACTAAAAAATGACTAAATTCATCATTTGTGCAAACTCGTTTTTAGTGGACGGACGTTATGTCCAGCAACTCCAGTGACGATGCAGGTCTCGCAGTTTTTCTGTTTTATAGAAATAGAAGACGTCAACGCAAGAGAAAATACTGGATTCATCCATATATTGAAAGAAACATAAATTGTAGAGTTTTTGTAGCCGCACAAGAGCTACAATATGATGATAAGAAGTTTTTATCTTTCTACCGAATGTCTAAAGAGACCTACTTGCATCTTGTTATGTTATTAAAACCTGCTATACATCAACGAAATACTAAATTTAGAGAATGTGTCAGTGCGGAAGAAAGGATTCTGATAACCCTAAGGTAAATAATACTTCATTATGACATATGTAGGTAATTAAATGTTTATAAAATTTTAATAACTTTATAATTATTACTTATTTAAGTACTTTATAATTATTACTTATTCTTCTTCTTCGTGTGATAATAACATAGGTATCGATTCATAATAAAGTGTGGCAGTATTTGATTGTGCTACATTCAGACTTTCGTTTATGGTAATTGGCGTACTTATTACCTCGGCAGCACTCATCGGTGAAGGAGTAGAATAAAGTGTGATGGGACTATTAATATTTTCACTACTTTGGTCCATTATATCGTCTATTAATGCAAGCACTCTTCTCTTAAACAGTCTTCTTTGACTATCAGTCATTTTGTTCACGTCCGATAGTAAACTCAGTAAAAACATTTTGTTTGAATTTTCAGCACTGTCACAGTTATCTAGAATTTTGGATCGTTTCAATTTAAAATAAGCTGAAATGTCTTTCTCGGCTTGAGTTTCTTCCAGCTTCTTCCGTTTTTTATTATTATTTGTTGATGGTGGTGGTGGTAATTGCTGTTGCGAGATTGGTTGAGTGCTTGTACTAGTAGAAGGAAGATATGATTGTTGCGAGATTGGTTGAGTGCTTGTACTAGTAGAAGGAAGATATGATTGTTGCGAGATTGGTTGAGTGCTTGTACTAGTGTAACCTTTTAAAGACTAAACCTACCTATTCTGACTAGGTAGATAGGTAAATGAAAGAAAGAGGCTGAGAATGGAATAAGGTTATTTATTTTAATAATAGTCTTCTATGTGTCACAGAGCCGGAAGGGCTTTTATATTAAAAACAGAGAACAGGATACATTACAGTTTTATGATAGATAGTCTAAACAGGTTATTTCTTAAGGATACTTTGTAGGAGATAGGTAAAATACAATATAATCAACACAGTGCCTGAAGGGCTAAATAAACTTACAGAATTTAGGTTTTAGTACAATAAATGGGCGCCTTAGTTACTGAATGCCAGCTAAATCAGCAGTAGAAGCTATTCAGGGTGGGTTTCGAGCCTACATACTACTAGTTTTGCAACCATATGTGAGTTAAAGGTTAATAGACAATACAATATTATTTTGAATGTGGGTAGACTCGGCCTACCCACGGTTACCCTGAGATACAGATGGCCCGGAGCCAGGTGCTGCTGCAGCGGCGCAGGGGGTTGTTTAGGCAACCCTCAGGCTGCGGAGCTGACCAGCAGACCGTCGGGTGTAGTGTAGTGTAGCGAAGGTGGAGGCACCCTCGCTTGAGTTTCAGAGGTAGTATAAAAAAACCCCGAGCAGGGGTTTTACAGAAGTTCCGTAGGTAGTTTTAAAAATATGTGAGTATGCAGGTTAGAGGCTTTCGGCAGCCAGCTGGAACAAGGTACCGTCGACACAAAGACCCGGCAGAGGGTTTCAAAGATCGCTCACTTCTATATGTAAGTTTTACTATCAGCACTTGGGGTTCTCTCCCCGGCGAGTCTAAACGAGTAAGGACAAGCGACTGGTCTCCAGCGAATCTTCTTAGCCAAGCAAGAACTCGAAGACCCGCCGGCACCAGCCGTGCTCCAACAGAACAATCCTTCCAGAACCTCCCGTACCGGAGTTGCCGCATCTCAACTAAATCTCCCGGTGTGTGACTCAAATAGGGGTAAACGAAGTTTCTCTTCAACTCTAAAATATGTCGACTTCTACTCTATACCTTGATAATTAAGTATGCGACCTTGTTCTTAATCCAGAAGAGCCTCAATTATGAAAATGTTAAACGAAACTGAACTTTGAGGAGTACAAATCAACAAATCGATGTAGATCTGATTTAGGATGAGTTTAGCTATTTTACGATAGACTATTACTACTTTTGTGAAACTAATTTATAACAAATTATAATAATGAACTAGATCGAATAAGAGCCTAGGTTCCTTTAATTTCGGGATTTAGTTAAGCTGGCCACACTTTCTGCAATGACCATGCCGAATCGACTTGGGCCAGAAGGTGACATTGACAGCTAACTGACATTAGGATTGTGTTTGACTTTTTACATTTTCTGGCATCGCACGACTTGCGCATTAAGCCAGAAAATGAAAAAACCAAAGGATGCAGAATCCAACGGTTACACTAGTAGAAGGAAGATATGATTGCTGTTGCGAGATTGGTTGACTGTTTGTAGATACATTTTCTGTGAACTGTGTTTTTTCGTATAGTTCAGGATCAGGTGTCTGTGGTTCTATCGTCTCTTTCAAATTCCGTGATGGTTTTCCTACTGTTTTTATGAAGGGTACAGTAAATTGCATATAGTCTGATAAGTAGTATGGTTTTTTTTGTGCAGTACTTGCTCCACTTTTTGGCGGTTTCAAGTGGCGAACAAAAACACTACGTAGATTTTTCCACTTTTCTTTAGCTTCTGGTCCTGAAAATTAACCTTAATATTAATTATTTTTCAGATATTTGGGGTCAGGTTGTACGTTTGTAAGCCTAGGATTGTATTTTGCAAGAGGACATAATACAATTTGTAAGGTCATAGCTGAAACTACAGTAATAATATGGGAGATATTAAATGGAGACTACATGCCATTACCAGATGTGCAACATTGGAAAGACATTGCTGCTCGTTTTGATCGCCTCTGGAATGTACCCAACTGTTTAGGGGCATGTGATGGTAAACACATCAGAATAGAAAAATTACCTAATTCGGGATCAAGTAATTTTAATTACAAATCCTACCATTCGATAGTATTAATGGCATGTTGTGATTCCGATGGACTATTTACTCTTATCGAGACTGGCTATGCGGGTAGGAACAGCGACAGTGGAATTTTCAGTGCTTCCAGGATCAAACGTTGGATAGAACATGGACATCTTAATATTCCTTTACCTTCCAAACTTCCTAATGACCAATCTAACTATGAATTTCCATACTATTTTATTGGGGACGAGGCATTTCCCCTTCTATCTTACTTGATGAGACCATATCCCCAAAGAACCTTGAATGACTTGAGAAGGGTATTTAACTACAGACTAAGCCGAGGAAGGAATACAATTGAATGTGCTTTTGGGATGATGGCTGAAAAATTTCAAGTATTAAGTACTGCTATAAGATGTCATACAATAGAAAAAGTAACAAATATAATAAAAGCAGTGTGTATTTTACACAACTATGTTCGAAAACGTGAGGGTATTCTATATAGTCCGAGGGAGTTTATACAAAACAGATTGCTCGCTATTCCCGTTATACAACCTCATAATATAGAAATAACGGCAACTATGTCACCACATAATCAACGAAATTATTTAGCAAACTACTTTATATCTGAGCAAGGTTCATTGCCTTGGCAATACCAATCCTGTTTGCAAAATACAATGTAACATTTAATAATAAACTATGTTTGTATACAAACAAAAAAAATCTACCTGTTATTTGAAATTTTTTCCCAATTTCTGCCCAAGTCTTGTCTATTGTATTTTTCCGCATGTAGTCAGGTAAATTGTAGTTATATAAACTAGCATGTTTTTCAACTTCTTGTACAAAATTAATATTTGTTTCTTGCTCCGCCGCCATCTTGTCAAAACGACCAACACGGCGGGTATTGCGAGACTAGTCGCGAACGCGTAGAATACCAGTATCGTAGTGTGCGAGTCTCCATATGAATGTATGTGAGATACTTTGCGGCGACTAGTCATGGATTAGTCTCCGAGAGTAGAGTCGCGCGCGCGTATCGTAATGGGAGAAGGGCTTAACACACACACACACACACACGGCCGGTGGTCCATGGTGGCCCTTATTTACCGCAAGTACCTCATTTGATTTTTTTTCTTATCTCTGACGATACTTATTCACGGACACAACCTAATCACTACAGCGAAAAACTATTAAACCTGATTATATTTATTAAAACGTTACCGTTGAAATGAAATAGAACAACTACAAAGAGCTCATTCCACACAATGTTTTTTGGAAATCGAAAATGAGAGACTCAATGTTTGTCAAAAGTTTTTTTACACTACCCAGTGCATCAGTCAAAGCGTGATACAAAATGCTGTAAAAAATAAAGATTTTGTTGGACAATACAGTAAAGTTAAAGACCCTCATGGAATGTGCAGGGCACATAATAAAATGATTTGAATAAGACACCACTTCAAAAAGTTCAAGAGGTTCATAAAAAAAATATCCCGGAATTATTCCCTCAGCTTGGCATAAATACTTAAAAAAATTGGAACAGGCAAATTATATTTTTATTTGTTTTTCTATTCTTTATTTTTTTATATTATTTATTTATAATGTATCTATTGGGAGAGTTATACCTACTAGGTAACTAACAATAACAGTTATTGTTTGAAATCAAATCATTTATTTAAGTATTTTTAGCTCGAATTTTAAATAAAAATAATATTTAGTATCAATTAAACTATGATTATATATAAAATCAGACTAACATTATGATGAAAGTATGTACATAGGTACTGTAACCTTTTTGAAGCTAAACCTACTTATTCTAACTAGGTAGATAGTAAATGAAAGAAAGCGACTGAGAATGATAAGGTTATTTATTAATGATACTTGTAGAAGATAGTTAATATATAATAGAATCAGCGCAGTGCCTGAAGGGCTGACTAGATTTACAGAATTTAGGTGGTAGAACAATAAATGGGCGCCTTAGTTACAGAATGCCAGCTAGATCAGCAGTAGATGCTATTCAGGGTGGGTTTCGAGCCTACATACTAGTTTTGCAACCATATATCAATTAATTTGTTAAGGGACAATACATTAAAATTTTGAATGTGGGTAGGCTCGGCCTACCCACCGTTACCCTGAGATACAGATGGCCCGGAGCCAGGTGCTGCTGCAGCAGCGCAGGGGGTTGTTTAGGCAACCCTCAGGCTGCGGGGCTGACCAGCAGACCGTCGGGTGTAGTGTAGTGTGGCGAAGGTGGAGGCACCCTCGCTTGAGTTTCAGAGGTGGTATATAAAAAACCCTGTGAGCAAGGAATAGATCACTGATCACAGTTTTCCAGGTGAAATATAGATTAATTGAAGGTTTATGGTACAAGCTACTTACCCGAGACGGGGTTTTACAGAAGTTCCGTAGGTAGTTATAAAAATGTGTGACTATGCAGATTAGAGGCTTTCGGCAGCCAGCTGGAACAAGGTACCGTCGACACAAAGACCCTGTGAGCAAGGAGAACAACTGATCACGGTGTGCACTGATGAACAAAGGTGAAAGATAGAAGCCTACGGATGGTAGACTTACCGGCAGAGGGTTTCAAAGATCGCGCACTTCTATATGTAAATTTTACTATTAGCACTTGGGGTTAAGTCTCCCCGGCGAGTCAAACGAGTAAGGAAGGACAAGCGACTGGTCTCCAGCGAATCTCCTTAGCCAAGAAAGAACTGGAAGCCCCGCCGGCTGGTGCCGGCGGGCTGGTGGTTGCAATGACCATGCCGAATCGACTTGGGCCAGAAGGTGACAATGACAGCTAACTGACATTAGGATTGTTTGACTTTTTACATTTTCTGGCATCGCACGACTTGCGCATTAAGCCAGAAAATGAAAAAACCTAAGGATGCAGAATCCAACGGTTACAGTATCCCGCGAACCAGGGAAGAATTCACGTTAGGGAATTCACGGCTGCCCCAGCCGCATATTACAGAGAAAACCAGGTCATGAAAACAAAACAGCAGAAAAACAAAAATAACAACAGACTACAAACCATTCTCTGTTTGACAAGATGTGTTTACAAGACTTGGAAGAGACGACTTTAAAAAAAATATCATAGGTACCATACCTAATCGAAAAATAGACATCTGAATAGATGACAAATCAATACAAATACTATTATCATATACTACATATTTAAAAAGATATGTGCAAGAGTTTATTCATTGTTGTTTCCCATATAATCCCATGTAACAATACTAATACATAATGATAACTATCTTCATATAATTCATGATTGAGAGAGACAGAGACCCACCATATTTTTATAGATAACCACTGGATATAACGCAAGTGTACTATGTAAATTTCTGAGTTCCTCCCTTCCAACATGTTATAAGATAAACTAATAAATTCATTATTGAGAGAGACAGAGACCCACCATATTTTTACAGTTAACCACTGGATAAACCAAGTGTACTATGTAAATTTCTGAGTTCCTCCCTTCCAACATGTTATAAGATAAACTAATATACTAATCCCCGAAATATGTTCTCCATTACCACTTTATGTGTAGCAATGGGCCTTAAAAGATTGTGTTTATAGCTTATTTATAGTGTTCACAAAACTGCACTTTTTTAAGATTGTGTTTTAGCTTATTTATAGTGTCCACAAAACTGCACTTTTTAGTCTGCGAGTGAGCTTATTTTTCCTAGAGTCCGCGATCTGCTCTGAATTTATAGGCGTGTTATTAGCTTATTTATTTTTAAAAAGAGTTCACGTTACTGCTCTTTTAATAGTTCATGGCACTGCCAATGATGTAATATACTAAACTCAAATATGTTATTATATATATGTTATACATTCAAATGTTAAATAATATCTCTTCCGTATCTGTATTTTCTTTAAGTTAATAATTAGTGATGTAAGTAACTACATTGAAGTTTGAAATATAGAAAGTTAAAATAAAAAAAAAATTTAAGTGCTGAATATATAGAAAAGAAAAAAACTGGTATAACGCCAATAGCGCAACCAATGGTTCGGTAAGATCCGAAGTGAGGAAAAACAAGAAGTTACTCAGCTACAAAAATTATAGTGACTCTAAGTTATGTTTGCAATGAAGGATAAGAAACAATGAAAATAGTGAATTGATATATTATGATAGTAATAAATAAGAAGTTGGGGAATTATTAAGTTGGGTTAGGATGTGTGGATTATGTGGAAGGAAGAGGAGGTAGTTGGATACTGTGGTTCTTTGAGGAAGTGGAAAAAGGGGACAAAACCACAATAGCTCGAGCAGCTCGTGGGCGCGTCCAACGTATCTACCTAATTTATTACCCACGGCAATAACTAGATAGACCTCTGAGCGTTGGTTGGGGATTATTAAGTTGGGTTAGGATGTGTGGATTATGTGGAAGGAAGAGGAGGTAGTTGGATACTGTGGTTCTTTGAGGAAGTGGAAAAAGGGGACAAAACCACAATAGCTCGAGCAGCTCGTGGGCGCGTCCAACGTATCTACCTAATTTATTACCCACGGCAATAACTAGATAGACCTCTGAGCGTTGGTTGGGGATTATTAAGTTGGGTTAGGATGTGTGGATTATGTGGAAGGAAGAGGAGGTAGTTGGATACTGTGGTTCTTTGAGGAAGTGGAAAAAGGGGACAAAACCACAATAGCTCGAGCAGCTCGTGGGCGCGTCCAACGTATCTACCTAATTTATTACCCACGGCAATAACTAGATAGACCTCTGAGCGTTAGAGAACGCTAAAGTAACAACATTAGTGTCGCACAGCGAAAAGTAGCAGTGGTAGAAATTGCTACTAGATGTTCCTAGCCACAACTGTAGGTTGTGTGAAACAAGTTTAGCGAAGAGCAGCAATGGTAGAAATTGCTTCTAGGTAGATGTTTCTAGCCACAACTGTAGGTTGTGTGAAACAAGTTTAGCGAAAAGTAGCAATGGTAGAAATTGCTACTAGATGTTTCTAGCCACAACTGTAGGTTGTGAGAAACAAGTTTAGCGAAGAGCAGCAATGGTAGAAATTGCTTCTAGATGTTTCTAGCCACAACTGTAGGTTGTGTGAAACAAGTTTAGCGAAAAGTAGCAATGGTAGAAATTGCTACTAGATGTTTCTAGCCACAACTGTAGGTTGTGAGAAACAAGTTTAGCGAAGAGCAGCAATGGTAGAAATTGCTTCTAGATGTTTCTAGCCACAACTGTAGGTTGTGAGAAACAAGTTTAGCGAAAAGTAGCAATGGTAGAAATTGCTACTAGATGTTTCTAGCCACAACTGTAGGTTGTGTGAAACAAGTTTAGAGCCGACGTCTCTTGACGTGGAAGGGTTAAAGTTCGAACTAAAATAACAACAATCTATAGCCGTTATCCAAGTTACTGGGCCAGTGCAGTGACTTGTTTGGGTAATAAAAATGCTTCCAATAGGTAGGCCTCAAGAAGTGCGTGACTAAATGTCACTAAGAGTTAGAGGGGAAAAGGAAGATACGTCCCTTTAACTGTTCCCAAGAGGCTACATAGTTTCGAATGCCTCTAAACCAGATAAGTGCTGGGCCATCAAATAACTCAGCCGCTGAAGTAAAAACTTTTTTGTATGTGAGTGAGCAAGGAGACACCAAATCAATAAAACGTTATAAGAAGAAAAGAATACAATTGTCACTCTTAAACTTTAGATTTAGTGAGTGAATATTCGTTGGAAGAACACAAGTTATTCTACTAAGTCTATGCCTACTGTTAGTAGAATCAAAGTTAGTTTGAGGAGCCTCCGGTTTCTCTGCCATTTTAAGAAAACTTCAAACAGATTGGATCAAGTGAAATATGCTAATATACCTATACCAATAATACCTTTGATATGAAACAAGCACCCAGCTATCAACGGTGTGACAAGAATTGTGCAAGTAGACTTGAGTGTTTATGGAATACTGCAATCTACAGTACAATGTGATATTAGATATCAAATTATGTAAAACTGTTCATAAATTTAAGCTAAGAGTATATATATCACTATACTGTGTAGTTGCAGGTTCTAGTTCATATAGAATTTGTGTTTTGTAGTGTATTTTTGATCTAAAAGTTGTTTAGTTGTGTACTATTAAGTTTGTATTTCAGGGTTATATAAATAGTTTAATTTTGGTCTAGTACTGGTTGCAAAACTGTTTACAATATTATGATTGCCAATAATGAGCCTCAGTTGTAAAAATGTTCACTCAATAAATAGTAAAACACTAATAATTATGTTGCTTATCTTTTACAAATGAAGTTAAGTTTGCTACCAACACACTATGAAAATTACTAACAAGGTTTAGCATTCATCTTTATGCGCTGATATGATATGAAATACAATGATTTTATGATAAATTTTAACTTAATAATGTTTACTTATGTACAGAATGTTCACTATAATAATTATGAGAATTTACTAACAAGGTTTAGGTTTATCATTTATCTTTATGCACCGATATTATATGAAATACAATGATTTTATGATGAATGTTAACTTAATAATGTTTACTTACAGAATGTACACTATAATAATATACAATGAAATACAGTATGAATTCACATGTCAGATCTTACAACTAAAGGATATTGAAACAACACAAATTTATTTTCAATTTGATATTCTTATTGGGTTAGTATATTAGTAAATTGGTTTTATTATGGCTGCAAAACTAGTTTTCACCAAGTGGAATCGCCAGTGTAACCTTTTTGAAGCTAAACCTACTTATTCTAACTAGGTAGATAGTAAATGAAAGAAAGCGACTGAGAATGATAAGGTTATTTATTAATGATACTTGTAGAAGATAGTTAATATATAATAGAATCAGCGCAGTGCCTGAAGGGCTGACTAGATTTACAGAATTTAGGTGGTAGAACAATAAATGGGCGCCTTAGTTACAGAATGCCAGCTAGATCAGCAGTAGATGCTATTCAGGGTGGGTTTCGAGCCTACATACTAGTTTTGCAACCATATATCAATTAATTTGTTAAGGGACAATACATTAAAATTTTGAATGTGGGTAGGCTCGGCCTACCCACCGTTACCCTGAGATACAGATGGCCCGGAGCCAGGTGCTGCTGCAGCAGCGCAGGGGGTTGTTTAGGCAACCCTCAGGCTGCGGGGCTGACCAGCAGACCGTCGGGTGTAGTGTAGTGTGGCGAAGGTGGAGGCACCCTCGCTTGAGTTTCAGAGGTGGTATATAAAAAACCCTGTGAGCAAGGAATAGATCACTGATCACAGTTTTCCAGGTGAAATATAGATTAATTGAAGGTTTATGGTACAAGCTACTTACCCGAGACGGGGTTTTACAGAAGTTCCGTAGGTAGTTATAAAAATGTGTGACTATGCAGATTAGAGGCTTTCGGCAGCCAGCTGGAACAAGGTACCGTCGACACAAAGACCCTGTGAGCAAGGAGAACAACTGATCACGGTGTGCACTGATGAACAAAGGTGAAAGATAGAAGCCTACGGATGGTAGACTTACCGGCAGAGGGTTTCAAAGATCGCGCACTTCTATATGTAAATTTTACTATTAGCACTTGGGGTTAAGTCTCCCCGGCGAGTCAAACGAGTAAGGAAGGACAAGCGACTGGTCTCCAGCGAATCTCCTTAGCCAAGAAAGAACTGGAAGCCCCGCCGGCTGGTGCCGGCGGGCTGGTGGTTGCAATGACCATGCCGAATCGACTTGGGCCAGAAGGTGACAATGACAGCTAACTGACATTAGGATTGTTTGACTTTTTACATTTTCTGGCATCGCACGACTTGCGCATTAAGCCAGAAAATGAAAAAACCTAAGGATGCAGAATCCAACGGTTACAGTACATTTACTTGAATGATTCTGGACACTGTTTACACCTAGCACGTCCACTCACTGACGGCGATTCGAATACATCCCAAACTAAAAATTTTTTTTAAGACCCGGCATTATTCAAAAACATAACAACGCATAACACGCAAAAACTAAAATAATAACTTAAACTAACATATACATAACATAACACTTTAAAGATAACCTCAAATATAAACACTTGTTAGTTTGCTATGTATGAATAAATGAATATCAGTGAACGAAATTAATATAGTCTCACTCAAATAATCGGCAAACTTCGCTCCATGTCGGTTCCATTCGGTTTTCGAACTCGGGTTAGAGAGGGTTCAACTCGAGTGGATTCGAGTTAGGTACTCGAGTTAACCATCACTAATTCGTGACAGAATTAGTGGTGCTTTATTTATTTATTTCATTCACTTATGTACTAACAGCTTAAGCCAACACGTACACGTACTTTGTATATCTTTCAGCGTATTTCTTGCATCCTTATCGCTACGATAAGGCCTACGAGATAGGTAGCCAGTAGATTTTTCTGCACTTATTGTCCGAGCTTCGCGTAACTCATGCATTAAACTTTTCAGGTCATTAATTTCGCTTTTAAGTTGATTTATATCAGAGCTCGTAGCTGCGTTATCACACACGGTATCCGGTTTTGACTTAATACTGGCCACATCATTTTTCAAGATGCTCAGTTCCTTGAGGAACGTCGTTATATCTATGTAGTCAAAACTAACGTGGGGAAGTTTGTAAAGGTTTTGAACCACGAATGTCGGTAGTACTTCCGTATCTGTTTCCTTTATGATCTTGATAATTTCTTGCAAACTCTTCTGCTCAGATCCCTACGTAGAAATTTCTTAGTAGCTAGGTAAACAATCGCTCTTGCGTTTTCGATTTCGTCCGAGTTGTAGGCACTCAAACTTATCTTAATAATCCCGGTCTCCGGTAGGGTGTCAACCTTGTGGCTTATGAAAGCCAGCAACTCGTTACTAATTATTTTACTGCACCGAGAACACTTAGTAGTCGCGGTAATGCTCGTACTTGAATTCGTGGCTCGCGTGCCTGGAGGAGAATGCAGCGTAGCCATGACGCGTGTGTCGCGCTTAGCAGCGGACAGCGTATAACAAGAGTTGAAATCACAGTCCACTTTTGTTGTTTGTCGCGTTGTTTTTTCTTATTTTACATCGTAGGCCGTGAGTTCTGGACATTTTATATAATAGAAGTTAGTTTTTTTTCACTTTTACGTCTATTCTACTATTTTATTATCATTTTTACGTGAAGCAAATCTTTGTTTACACTTTTAACGCGGCGGCCATCTTAAATAATGATATGAGTTGCATGTAAAGATCGATTATTGTTTAATAAATCTTTTTTGGTTTTGTTGACACGCGAAGAAATGTCTAAATTCCTGAAATTTCGTTATAATTTAAAATTATTATGAGTGCGTCTTTCATCTGACATGATATTTTTTTTTTTTGTTTGATAATAAAGTCCTTATAAAGCCTGAAAAGTATGAAGGTAAATAAACTGACTATGCGTAATGCTAAGTATTATTGACTATGACTCAAATTTCATAAAAATGAACCGAAAGACAGCAAGCGACCGGTGAGCGAAGCGAACGAGAGTCTATGCATTGACTGGCCAAATTTGCTTTCGTCTGTCCGTATGTATGTATTTTTATATGGATGTTTTTTCTTACATTTCCAGTTGATCCTGATGTGCGCAAACATTGGGTCTGCGTAGTCCAGCAAAATCGAAAAGACGAAACATGGTTGGCATCTAAATTTTGCGTCATCTGCTCTGCACACTTCGAAGAAGATGATATTTACTTCAAAGGTAAAAAAAGATATCGGTGTCTTTAAAAAAAAAACTACAATAGAGTATTCTCCATAGTTACCAAATAAATAAGTTTTCTATTGAATATTATAGAATTAAAGGTCCTAATTAAGAATATTTGACTTAAATTACGAATAAAAATTATATAATATTTTATTTTCCTAAATGAAAATAAGATTTTTTTAATCTGTACATCATTGAAACGAAACGTCTCAGCGACCAATCACAATCCCCGTGACGTCACAATGTAAAAAACAAAATGTCTTGTTCATTTTCAGTTAGTTAAACGACGACGAGATTTGCGCGTTTATTTTCACGTTTAATTATTATTTTATTTGATTATTTCGTGTCGCAAGTGCAGTTAGCCTAAGGAAATATGGATCTTGGTTTCTCAAAAGCTGATAGTGCGAATTTGCCAAAAATTGATTCTTTTATGATCGCAAATTTCTTCGCATCAAATCATGACTTGATGACTTGACTTGACTCTGTTCTGCATAATTTAGGAACGTGAAAACTTCACTGTAAGTAGAAAACTATCCCTATCCGATAATTTATTGAATTCGTAAAAGATTACGGTTTGATTCATGTAATTAGTCCTATTTTTGCTATAAGTAATATTATTAACCTAAGTATGTTACAGGTACATGTTATTTAGATTGTATAGGTTATAAACCAAATATAATCTCAGTTATTATGAGTCTAACACAGATTTGGTACCGTTGTTATGAAGAGTTTCTCATGCAGGGGTTATCTGTGATGTTTTATTTCTATTTTTTCAGATCATCAAGGCAGTCATGTGGTGATGATGCTATAGGCTACGTTCAGTTCAAGCGTGACACTACTTTGTGCACAGTAAAATGTAAAATATGCCCTGAGCACAAAGTCCGTCGTCCATCATATTCTGCTAGCTTGGTAGTAGAAGAAAAAGAGGGTGTAGTTTTAAGTGTCCAGTGCCATAACTGCCCTGCTTCACAAGGAGGATGCAAACACGCGGTAGCTTTTCTTATGTGGGTCCATCGGAGAAGCGAGGGACCACCATGTACATCTATTGAATGCTATTGGAAGAAGTCAAAGTTAGCAAAAGTAGGAAGCACCTTGAAGTTTATAACAGTGAGAGAAATGAAGGGGAATTCTTCGACAATATTTGAAGAGTTTGGTGATGTAGTCTTAAATGAATTTTTGGAAGAAGGCAAAAAAAGGAATTTATGTACTACACAAATCCTTAAATATCAACCCGACTATAAAGTGCATGACCTACTTAAGTTCTCCATGCATTATTTGAGCATCAAGTATAAGAAAGAAAATGACTGTGAAACATTTTTAAACAAAATTATGGAGGTTTTTTCTGACGAAAATATAAAATTAGTTGAAACTCTGTATCAAGCACAACACAAAATTCAAGCATGGCACGAGTTAAGGTATAATTTATTTTAAATATTTAATTGTATTTTTAAATTGATTTGTCCTTCCATCAACCTGCAATAATTTAACTAATCAAAGTTTGTGTTCACATTCATTTATTTTATTAAATAAATGTATGTATTAACAAAACTAAATTCCTATATTCCTAATAGGTACAATATATATTTCAATTAAAAATTAACTTAAAACTACTTCATCTATATTAAAATTCATTAATTCATTATTTTTTCTATTCCTTTATTTTGGGTACCCATTCTGCAGACCATCCTAGTGTGTGATATACATGTGTATAAGTGGCCACCAAACAGTCATTTTAAACTTAAAGAAACTACAGATTGTATTTACTTTTCAGGTATGCGAGAATTACAGCATCAAAAGCATTTGATATTTCAAGACGCAAAACTACCGATGGATCCTTGGTTGCCCTAATAATGGGAGCTAAAGTGCCTGATACTCCAGCCATGAAAAGAGGAAGATCATTGGAGGAAGTAGTAAAAAAGGAGTTGGAAAAAAAATATGGCAAGATTGCAGAATGCGGTTTAATTATCAGCCAGAAATTCCCTATGGTGGCTGCATCACCAGATGGTATTTTAAACGGTGACACTGTTATCGAAATTAAATGTCCAACAAGCCATAAAAGTTTCAAATCTTACATTTGTAACAACACAATCACAGAAAAGTTTGCAACCCAAGTTCTTCTACAAATGTATGTAAGTAATTCAAAAAAGGGTTTATTTTGTGTGGCAGATTGGGCATTTGAGCAAAATTCAAAAGTTCATGTTACACCAATAGAGCATGATGAGACTAAAGTTAATGATATTCTATCTAAAGTTGTAAATTTTTGGAAGAATAACATCTACAATTTATTGTGAGTAGTGCTGTTATAAAATTTATTTAAAAAAAATCTAAAACCGACTTCGTGTCACTAAAAAGTTAATAAATAATTTATTTTCATTTTAGCGACTTCAAAATTCAGAATTGGGAGTAAAGGATCTATAAAATTATTGAAACTTACAATCCTATAAGTATTCTTATTGTAATCAGTAATATTTGTTGCCGGTGCCAGTTACTGGTTAAACGAAATCGACGCTTGTCAAAGTCGCAGTTCTACTCAGCTATGGATTTGTTCTGCTATGCTGATAGGTATTGTAGCGACTGGCACCGACTCCAAATATTACTGATTTCAATAAGAATACTTATAGGATTGTAAGTTTCAATAATTTGATAGATCCTTTACTACCAATTCTGAATTATGAAGTCGCTAAAATGAAAATAAATTATTTATATTTTAGTGACACATGAAGTCGGTTTTAGATTTTTTTGAAATACATTTTATTTTCTACTTTTTAGTTTCATTAGTTTTTTTTCATTTCATTTTAATCAAATCTAAGCCTATCAGAGAAAACCGCATCAAAATCGGGCTGACAATTCAGAAGATATAGTGTATACAGCAGCGCCCCCCCGTGAGTTATCATCGTAATACATAGTTTTGTATGGAGGTCTGCGGCGTTAATAAAACTCTACGAAAGTCCACACGAAAATTATTTTATTAGAGTTCGGTTCCACAAGAAAATCAGTACAAATCAATATAGTGTTCGTAGTACAATAGCTTATAGTGTTTTAGGAAAAAAGTACACTAGAGTAAAGCGCGGTTTCTTTCACATATGTGTTGCGCGCGAGTTACAAGTCCAGACTCCCGCTTCGGGGCGCTAGCGCGGTGAGCCGAAATTCCCGCTCCACTTAAAAGGGGAGGAGCCTTGGTGGCTTGATTCGAAACACCAATAGGAACGCGATGCTTTGGAGATTACCATAAAAGGAGACGTTTTTGCTCCCTACGTCTTCTACGTTCCGCGTTGCGTGAAAATATTAAATAAGGCGCGCGATAAAAGTGGGTTCGCAATATACTCCCCCTCTAGTGCAGGAGAACGACCTCGCTCATGTACTAGCAGTCAGTATGCCACTATCTTCTTACGTCCTCGAAACCGCGTACATGAGTGATTGGCACATCTCTAAAATTCTCACCTGTAGTAATCCGCACCTCTGGTGATCGTTCCTGGATACCTTTTTGACGCTTTGGGCGACCTCGATGGCGCTTTGGGTTAACTGGGACCGGTAGTGGTGTATTGTTTTGCCCAGATTCGATGAAAGGCGCCAAATCTTGAGAGTGGTATTTTCCAATACTGTCGCCTTCATCTTAAGTAAATAAGGCGCGCGATAAAAGTGGGTTCGCAATAATAGCTAAAAAGATGTACTTACCCATTAAACTTCAACACAATACAGAAAACTGTATCAAAATCCGACTAGTAGTTTTGGAAATATGGGTAAAATTGGTTTGCATAAACTTTATTAATTTGTTGGTTTATTGGTTTTTTCTCAAAAAGTACTGAACCGAATGATAAACAATTTTTATGGGACCATCTCGGAAACTATCCTCATCGAATAAAAAAAGAATTTTTGAAATCGGTTGATATACAACGGCGTAATCGCGTAACATCCCCACAAAAAAAACTTTCAGAAGACTTGATAACCTCCTTTTTTGGAAGTCGGTTAACAAAAAATACTAGAATAAAGGCTATTTTATTTTTTGTGTAAACATGGTTTTTATAGGAACTTTCTACAAATAAAAAGACCTAATTTTATTTAAACTAAATTGTGGTTTAATTTCTCAAATATTTTTAATTAAAGAATCTTGTAGATTAACATGCAATAATAATGCAATCATCCAAGAACTTTATTAAATTACTATCAACAACTGCATGGGGTTTTAGCATTGAGAACTCCCTCAGACGTCGGATGATTCTTTCAATATGTATCCGTAAGCTTGCTATCTCCTTAGTTTTTCGAGCTTCAACTTTGGTAAAATTTGACTTATAGATGATACACTTGGAGGTCTCACTAAACTTAATCCTTTTTGTAAAAACAGTAGCTCAATATGCTTAAAACCTCTATCAGCTAGTATACTTGCACCAGGTTCCAAAGCATCTAGAAATGTGCAGTTTTCAACCAAGCATACATCACTGATCCTGCCACCATAGCCTGGAGAAATGTAGTTAATAATACCATCAGGTGTGCTACTTATAAGGTATTTTATTGTGTTGGCCTTTTTATAATCGGACCATGTTAGAGCTTGATTGACAGATTTTAATGGCTTTTGGATCTCGATTTCCAGGCAGTCTATAATGCATTTAACATTTCTGTACTTATGCCTAAAAGCGATAGGCAAGTTCTGTGTTATGGCAGTTTTGTTAGATTTTATAATAAAACAATGTAAAGCCTTTGCAATATGTGGTACATTTTTCTTAAAGATTTTGCCGGCATAAGAAACTGACATGCCAAACTGATTAGCAAGTTCAACAAATTTTGTGTCCAATCTAATTTTTTTAGGCATAACAATATATGTTCAACCGGAAT
This sequence comes from Macaria liturata, assembly GCA_964023185.1. Classification (NCBI taxonomy): domain Eukaryota; kingdom Metazoa; phylum Arthropoda; class Insecta; order Lepidoptera; family Geometridae; genus Macaria; species Macaria liturata. The sequence goes on along the minus strand of OZ026826.1, from coordinate 9,416,199 downwards.
ACTAGTGTGTTTTTTAATAATATCTAGTAAAAAATAACATTGTTTTGGTACACCAATGTAAAACCTAGGTTTATCTTGTATTAATCTCAAAGTATTTGCAGAGATGCTTGGTGTAAATCCTCTCTTTCTTGTTGCTGTCTTATTGCAGCTAGTTCAGACTCAACATTGTTTTTATATTGATCTTCACTGTCTGATGTCATTTGAAGAGTTGAAGACTGAATAGATGGAGAAGAGTCGGTTTTATGTTGCAATTTGGATGGTGAAGATTCTTCAGAGCTTGCCAATGTCTCCTCTTTAAAAAAAATCTTTTTATTTTACTATGACCAACTTTTAAAGGCCTAACATGAATTGGAGATATTGCAACAGAGGTAAACTGTATTGCTGTAGATGTTGCTTTGTGTTTGCTGAAACTGCTAGTTTGTATGTCCTTGCTTCTATATTTTGGTTTAATATTGACTTGTACTAAGTTCCGCTAGAGGGCGCGCCACGTTCACATCGTCTCCGCGATTATTAAATGTTTAAAAAATAACTAGTGCTTAAAAATTGTTTAAAAGTTGACGATTGTTATTAGAAAGCGACTATTTATAAGTGTGAGTGTTATCTAACCGAAATAACTGTGCAAAATCTAAATATTCACAAATAAAAATACAATGTATGAGTGATAAATACAACTGCTGCAAAATCGAATGAAAACATTATAAGATTATTATTTCCCGTAACAACGGAATAGTGATATAAAAACAGTGATATCTGCAAAATATTTTTGAAAAAAATGAAATAAAATTCTAAAAACAATAACATTTTTTTTGCAATAAAACAATATAAAGGCTAAAATAAACTCAATATATTCCCGTAAGAACGGAATAGTGGTTAAAAAGTGATAATAAAGTGGAAATATCAATAAAGTGAATATAAATAAGTAAAATATCAAATTAAAACCAATCTACCTTATTTAATTACAACAAATTGGACTTTGACCCCTGCAAACTTAACGGTCATAAGTGACGAATGTACAAAACTACTTTGAACAAGACACAGCTCAATACCGAAGCATAATTTCGAACCGTTGCTTAACCTCCCGATAGTCGAGCGGTAACTACCATACGTTCAATCCGAAGGCGAGTGGATTCAAATCCCAACTTGCAAATTATTTTTGTGAATGTTTTCGTTTGATCATAAGTCGCTATACGAATAACAGCGTAAAATCTATATAATTACGCTCTCTCCAACAAATTGTGAAATGGCAGACCACAATATGACTACTATGTTGAATGCATTGAGACTTCAAATTAAGGAAGACAATGAAGAGATTATGAAACAAGGGGAAGAAAACATTACTCAAAAATTATACTTAAAAATTGAAGAACAATTTAGTCAATTCAAATCAGAGATAAACGAAATAAAATGCACTCAAAACAAACAAGAAGAAAGACTGGACAATATGGACAAGATAATGCGTCAACGAAACATAATTTTTTTCGGTTTGCCTGAACAAGAAATAAACTACACTGATCTAGAAAACATAATATTACAAACCGTTAAAAATAAGATGGACATTGAATGCGAAAGGAGAGATCTAGAATATGTGGGAAGAATCGGAAAGAAAAGCACTAAAACCAGACCCATTAGGGTAACCTTTGCAACTTTAGGTACGAAATTACAAATTTTGCGGAAAAAATCTTGTTTGGAGGGAAACGATTCATATATAAAAGAAGATTTCCCACCTAAAATATTGGAAAAAAGAAAAACTTTGATTCCTCAACTCATACAATACAGAGAAAGCGGAGTTTCAGCTATTCTGAAATACGATAAAATTATCGTGTTAGAGAAACCTACCAACAAGAGAGCTCTATCTATAAGCCCGCCGGAAAAACCAGATCATAACAGAGGCACATCACGGAACCAAAATAAACAAATGCAGAAAAAATACAAACAGATAGCCATCGAGCGGCCGCGTCAGAGCGGAAACATGAACGCCCAATCCGTTCCAAGCACCTCAATTGCAGCATTTTTTAAAAAGAATCAGCCTGAACAACAACTCCCTTCAAACACCGACGAATAGCAATCAACTGTGGCACCCAGCAACAACAGCAACAAAAACACAAAAACAACACAAAGCGGAACACAACATCAAGCAACAGGAACAACAACCCAAACAATAACATCTAAACGCTCCCAATACGTTTGGTCAACGCGGGAGTTTGAAGACCATAACCCTCCATGTTATAAAAAAATAAATCCTCAATTAAACCACAAAAATAAAGAATATCTTAAAATATGTACCTACAACGTGCGGTCCCTCAAAAATGACACCAGAAAAATACAATTCGATAACGCAATACAACATTTAAAGTACGACGTTATGGGTCTCTCAGAAGTTAAGATAGCCGGCGAAAACATAATAGAATATAGCAATTACATATTTATGTACAGAGGCGATAAAAAAGCTAGAAACGGAGTTGGGTTCATAGTAGCACCTCATATGAAAAAGTACATAATCGAATTCAAAACGTATTCAGACCGAGTAGCAAGACTTGATCTGAAGTTGGACGACGAATCCATTATAAATATCATCCAAGTATATGCACCTACTGAAAAAGCAAAAGAAAAAGAAGTTACAGAATTTTACCGCCTACTACTTCTAGCTCTGGGTGGTACAGGAAAGGATACAATTATAACCGGAGATTTCAATGCAAAAATAGGATTGCCGATACAAGAAGAAAAAGAAGTCTGTGGACTCTACGGATATGGAGAAAGGAATGAAAGAGGTGATATACTGCTTAACTTCTGCTGTGAAAACCGTTTAGTTGTCACAAACACTCTTTTCAAAAAACCATCAAAATTGAAATGGACGTGGAAATCACCATCAGGTAACACACTCAACGAAATTGACTTCATCCTAGTTAAACAAAGAAAAAAAGCCTATAACGTTGAGGTAATATCTACAAAATTTTCCACAGACCACAGGATGGTGAGAATAACATATAATGTACAGATTCAGAAAAAATGTCGATCAAGATTTGGCCAGAAAAACAAGAACTATACCCCAATCGAAATAGAGTCATTGAAAAATCTAATGTCTCTGGAAGCACAAAACACATATGCAGAGACAAAAACCATAAATGAATCATACCGAAGCACAGTAAAAGCAATTAAAGAATGCGTCACAAAATTACCAGAAAAAAAGAAAGACGAAGAACCACCAATAATCAATTCTGCAATAAAAATATTAATTGACGAAAGAGAATTACTAAAAAGAACACATCACCGGACAAAGCAACAAAGAGAAAGACTTAAACTACTGCATAGGAAAATTGTGAAATTAATAAAATCAAATAAACAAACATTGAAAATGCAAAGTTTTGAGAAGGAACTGGAAAGTCGCAGCTCTACTAAATTTACTCGGAAGAAGTATGATTCAAAAAAGGAATGGATACATGCTATCAAAAATAAAGCTGGGAAAAAAATCACAAACAGAGGGAATATTATAAAAATTGCTACAGACTTTTACTCTAGTCTTTACTCGGCCTCGACAACAGATGTTTTGGAACGAAATGTACATAAATTAGGAACGGTACCCTCTTTTATGCAACAGGAAATAGAACGCGCTATCAGAAAACTCAAGAAAAATAAGTCCCCAGGCGAAGATGGTGTTTCATCGGATACAATCATTGCCATGCTTGAACCTCTTGCATCCCAGTTGACCAAACTATTTAACCAAATCATGGAAAAACAAGAAATTCCAGAAGACTGGAGCTACTCGATAATCACTTTGCTCTATAAAAAAGGCGACCCAAAACTGATGGACAATTATAGGCCTATAAGTCTACTCCCGACTTTATATAAGCTATTTTCATCTGTCATTTTATTTCGCATAACAAGCGCCCTAGACGAGCAGCAGCCACGGGAACAAGCGGGGTTCAGGAAAGGTTTTTCTACTGTGGATCACATCTTTACACTAACACAATGTATAGAACGAAGTAGAGAATACAATAAAATCATATACTTGGCTTATGTAGACTACACAAAGGCGTTCGATTGTATATCACACAAATATCTATGGGAGAGTCTGAGAGAGCAGGGAATCAACGAAATTTACATTACAATCCTGAAAGAAATTTATAAAAATTGTCAAGCGAAGATCAAAACGGAAAGCATTGGTCCCGCTTTTAAGATAAAACGGGGTGTGAAACAGGGAGATCCCATATCCCCAAAAATGTTTACAGCTATCCTTGAGTCAATGTTTCGTAGATTGGATTGGTCTGCATACGGACTTAATATCAACGGAGAGCACCTCACACACTTACGGTTCGCCGATGATATTATAATCATGGCGGAGAAATTTGAGCACATGCAAAATATGCTACTCTCCCTCGACACTGAAAGCGGAAAAATAGGCCTACAAATGAATTTATCTAAAACAAAATTGATGACAAATGGCGACCCCAGACCTATCGTGCTTAACGGTACCAGCATCGAATATGTAAAAGAGTACATCTACCTAGGGCAACAGATATCATTCGAAGACTATACCTCAAAAGAAATAGATAGAAGAATCGCAATTGCATGGAAGAAATTTTGGGCAAACAAAGACATATTCAAAAGCAAGATACCAATACATCTCAAAAAAAGGTTGATGGACAACACTATACTTCCATCTCTTCTTTACGGATGTCAGACATGGTCGTTGACCAAAAAGTTAACACAAAAAATCGCCACTTTCCAGAGAGCCGCAGAGCGATCGATGCTGGGTCTAAGACTAATAAACAAAGTAAAAAATGTCGATATTAGACAAAAGACCAAAGTCATAGATGCAGTATCGATGCTCTGCAGGCTTAAATGGAAATGGGCCGGTCATGTTGCCAGATTTACAGATGGCCGGTGGAGTGAGCGCATCCTCCACTGGCACCCCCGAGACGGCGCGCGCGCGCGAGGTCGCCCGCGCGCGCGATGGTGCGACGACATCGTCCAGGTCGCGGGCGCGACGTGGACTCGAGCGGCGCAAGATCGAAACACATGGCACAACATGGAGGAGGCCTTCACCCGTCTCTGGGTGCCCTGACAGCGCACTTGTTTCAAATTGTTATATTTTAGTAATTACCTAGTTATTTTTACAAAAGACTGTTTAAAAATTTTAAATTCAGTTAATTATTATCTATATGTATATTTAAGTCAAGGCAAATAAAGGCTTTTTTATTTTTATTTTATTTTATTTTATTTATTTTATTTTATTTATTGACTTGTACTATTTTACTTTCTGATTCTGGAAACACTTGGGTTGATGTATTTTTGTACTTTTCAATGAGATCTAACTTTTTATTGATTTCTTGAACATCTGAAAGAATAATAATTATTCTGAACCCGTCATTTCGAAAAGGGCACGAGTCACATTTTTTTTTAAATTCTTTTTTTGGCGGCATTTTTTTAACCTAATCATTTCACACATACCCTGCGAAAAGGGCACATCTTCATATAAACTAAGTCAACTTAAAAGGCAAACGAAATTCAAAGTCTGTTCGAAAATGGCACGGGTCCTGGAGTGCCCTTTTCAAGTGAAACGAAACGCAGCTGTCAATTGTGACATAACCTCACTTTATGTTCCACGAAAATGGAGAATCGTGAGCTTGCGGAAACTGCTTAAGTATAAATCAAGAAAAAGAGTGTCTGGTGTACGGAACAAAGAAACCTATAAACATAATATAATTAAAAAAGCCAAGCTTGCCGGTGAGGCTCATAAAAACCACAAAGGCAAAGACAAACAGGAGCTGATTGCAAGTTAGTTTTTTGTACAATTTCATTCTGATCATTATATCGCTTATTTATATTATAAAATTTATTGTTTCTTTTATTTACAGATGTAATTTAAAATGTATGCAGTTAATATATGAAGAAGACAAGCAAAGTACTATCCATTTTGTAAACAAATTTGATAATAAAAATGCTCATGACACCTACTTACAGGCATTGATTGAAAAGAAGGAAATACATAGAAAACGGCCTCGATCTGAAGAACCTAAGAAGAGAGAATTTACTTTCATGTATCATATTAAGATAGAAGGCGTAAAAAAAAAGGGTTTGCAAAAAAGCATTTTGCAGCATCCATGCAATTTCCCTAAAACAGGTCAGACGTTTATGTGACTGTTTAAAAACAAATGAGCAGCCCATAGATCACAGAGGCAAATCAGAAGGATCACGGAGCAATGCATTGTCTGGTGAGATATTAACCAAACTACGGGAGCATGTGGAGTCATTTCCAGTTAAATGTGTGCACTACTATAATAAAGATGCATCATCTTATTATTTAGATGAAAAACTTAATGTGAAAATTATGCACCAATTATATGAAAAGAAGTATCCAGATCATGCAGTAAAATATAAGTTTTTCTTAAAATATTTCCATGAAAACTTTAGCTTATCATTTGGTAGAAAGCAAATTGACGTCTGTGCACTGTGTGAAGAGTTAAAATTTAAACTAAAAAATCCACATATTAATGATAATGCAAAAAGAGTCTGCTGATATTGAGATCCACAAAAGGCAAGCGAATAAGTTTTACAAAAAAATGCAACAAGTGGAAAACATGTGCAAGAATGATCCAACGGTGTATGGAATTGCATTTGATTTTATGCAAAATTTGCCACTTCCACATATTCCAGTACAGGAGGTTTTTTATCTACGCCAACTTTGGCTGTATGAGTTTTGCATATATGATCTAAAAACTGGTAAATCTGTCTTTTATTCTTATTGTGAAGGAGTCGCCAACAAAGGTCCCAATGAAGTGGGTACGTTTGTGCTGGATTATATAAAAAAGTATATTGGTAATGATGCCAATGAACTGTACCTATTTTCAGATGGATGTGCTGGCCAAAATCGGAATCATGCCATGGTCCGTATTCTTTTATCTCTGGTAGCTGATAAAAACAACAATATAAGTAAAATAGAGTATTACATACCCAAAAGAGGTCATTCATTCCTTCCCAATGATAGAATGTTTGGGACAGCAAAGAGGCACATTAGAAAAAATGACAGGATTTATACGCCAACTGAATATGAAAACCTTATAGCTGAGGCTAATGAAAAATTTGAAATAGTAAGACCCAAAACTGAAGATATTGTAGACATAAAAAAATGGTGGCCGAACCATTATAAGAAACTGGTGTTATCTGTAGATTCCTATGGCAGAGGAGTTCCCAAAGATAAAAAGGTGACATTTTCTATTTCCAAGGTATCACATTTCACGTTTTCCAAGGATACACCAGGTCTTGTGACAACACGTGAGTCCATAGACTGTTTAGTCAGTCATGATTTTCAGCTCTTGCAGAGGACGGGCACCAAGCCACCCTTACCAACAAGTAATACTCCTGCATATACTTGTAAAGTTCCAATAAATGAAAAAAAAATGGCAGATTTAAGAAAACTTGAAAAATACATACCTGCGGAGTACCAAAATTTCTATGCAGAAGTCTATGCGTGGCCTACAACTTCAGCAAACAATGAATATCAAGAAACTCAAGATGATTAACTAACAGTTCTTCAGATTTGTATGTACTATAAAGAAGTCATTTTGAAAAGGGCATGAATCCAAAAATTTAAATTAGAAAAAAAACTGTATTCTAAATGTGTTTTAAAAAAAATAAAATATCACAAAAATATCTATGTCTTTTTGTTTATCTATTCCTATGTTCAGTTTATTTCACACTTAAGACTTTTTTTACAGGCAACAGTTTTTTGTTGATCCTGTAAAGTTTTTGTTTAGGGACTCGTACCCTTTTCGAAATGACGGGTTCTTATTAATATTTTAATAAAACTCTTGAATGTCAAAAAATAAAGGCAAGTTGATGCACTTTAGTTTGTACTAAAAGTTTTAAAGGTAGTGAGTGTCACGATCATGACTTGTGAATAATTCAGAAACACTTGTTGAAGTTTTATGTTGAGAAGTTGATAAAGTTATACAAACATAGACTATTAACTTAGCAGACCACATGCTACTCATATTTCCTAAAAAATATATATTTTGGATTGTTGCGAGGGGTTATAATAAGACAGATATTGATTTACCTCCAGTTCCTATGTTACTATGTTTTGATACATTCGCGCGCGGAGCTTTGACGCGTCTGGCAACGGCGAGCGTCCTCGCCGTTGCCAGACGCGTCAAAGCATGTCGCATCGCTCCGTATAAGCAAGCGAAAACAAGTTCGAACAAGTACAGACTTGTGCTCCCCGCGGGCGGCGCACGCTCCGACATGCAGCCTGCGCTCGACCCCGCGGCCGAAGAAAGCGACATGACTATCAGGAGCGAAGATGTGAGCGACTTGTTTGTTGGACGCGAACTACGAAAGAAGTGGGTCAGTGAAGAGAAAAGGAGTCTGCACCAACAGCTCAGAAGAAAATTCATGGACGACGGTGACAACAACACGGAAAACAAAAATTACAAAGCGTGATGCAGACAGGAACGAAGGCGTTCCTGTCTGCATCACGCTAATTTTGTAATTTTTAGCTAGCTTTACTACGAAATCAGTTTGACTTCAACGGAGATACTACCTAAGCAGTTTGGTTTAGCCAAAATGTTTAAAAATGAAGGTATCTCTAACATAAATCAAGTTAAATATGTTAATCCGTACAAAGTGTTGGTTCGGTTTGAAAATGAGGAAAGTGCAAATATTATGTGCCAATCAAATGTGTTCAACACAGATGTCATCAAGGCAAGAAAGACGATGGAGGTATACTACTCCAATGGTGTTATTAAAAATGTAGATATAGATTTAACCGAAGAGGAAATTATGAGTGCCTTATCGTCGGAACAAGCCATTATATCTGTATCCATTATATTAAACGACTAAGGCTGGAGTTCACCAAATGTGCCTAAACCGACGATTACTAAATCGGCCAGTTAAATTATAACTACTGTTTAAACTAAGGTTTAAATATTTACTGTTCACCAGTCAAAATTAATCCACAGTTAGAAAACTGCGAGATTACCAACCGCACGAAGTTCACTTCAGAACAAGCAGGTAGAAGTTTTTGAACCTTATTATGCGAGTCAATACCGAAGACAGTCGTCCGGTATACTTGTATGTTTTATGACTGCTTTTGAACTTGGAAGCGTAAACTAATAGACTGCCAAATTAGAAATAGTGTAATACGTAACTGGGGAGCTTTAAAAGCATGATTTTTCGATATGGCCTGGTAATTTGTTCCATTTTTATGTCATTGACAAATGTCAATATAATTTCATTCAAGCAATCTTAGGACCGGCTATAGAAGGCCTCTCAAATAATTGCGACAGTGATGCTCTCTCAAATGTGAGTACCTTTTATCAATATCTTGAATTAGAGTCACTTGTTTTTACTTAGCATTTTCTAAAATTTGGGTTGCGATATTATTTTTTATTGAGTTTGTTTTTATGTTTACAGGACACTGCTGAATTAGTTTCATCGATGGATGATCTACATGAATGTGTGTATATTATAGAAGATAATAATTTCATAGAACTGCCGCAAGATAATAAGGTAAACATTTACTAAGCATTTTTAATTCATCATTTCATTTGACTATAATTTATTGAGTAATGTGCTATAGAAGATCATTGATATACTGTGAAGATTGTTGTTAGTGTATAAAAATGTATAATCTGTGCTTTTTTAAGAATGATTCAATGTATATTTTGTTACAGGAAAACATCCAGAGAGTAGAGCAGGACTCAAAAGTAGAGCCGATTGCTGGTACTTCAAATAACATTATCTTCAAATAATATTATTCTTCTCAAATGAAGTCTAAATAAAATAAAACTATGTATGAAACATAAAATATTATAAATAGTTTCAGAGGTTAATGAATTGTTTTTGTTGTCTTACAGATAAATGAGAAATAGAACTCCTGGACACCAAAAAATTTGAAGACTCCAGTTTCGGATGCCCTAAAAGTGTCAACCATACAAGAAGATGCCCAATGGCTAAAAAGAAGGCGACCAAAATATGAATGTCTCGGTGACAATTTAGTTGAAGAAAAGATTAAATTAATCAAAATTCTTCAAGAAAATGCCGTAAAAGAGGGAGCTATTAGGATTGCTGTTCTAGAAGAGCAATTGAAACAAGAAAAATTAAAAACACAAAAACTTATGACTAAATAACATCCATCCAGTTCAGTTTTAATTTTTATTTAAGGATTGATTTGTTTTAATTTTTTGAAACTAAGGCAATCTCTTATATTTCCAAAAAAAATTCTAGAATAAATATTTTGATACCTTAAATGATTTTAAATTTTTATTTGTAAATACCTACTACACAAAATATTATTTACCAATTTTTTAAGAAGCATATATTTTTTCTAAATTAAATTAAAAGTATTATGTAGAGTAATGGTCAAATCATTTTAATTTCAATCAATATTGACATAAACAAGATATTTTTGTAGCAATAATAATTAATTAGGTGAGACTTTGATAATAATTATTTATTAATGCTCTCCTCTTTGAATTTATATCACTTGTCTCAGGATTATCTAAGGAACGCTGTTGTCTGATTACTCCTTGGCCTAGTATTTCTTCCCATGGTGCTGGTAATTCTAGGTTCGGGTCATCACATGGCACCTCATCTCTTTTTATTTGTAGTATATTGTGCAGTACTCCGGTAGCCACTATGATAGGGATTATATTGTGTAGATCAACTCTGATTCCTAGTGCTAATACAGGAAAGCGCCTTTTCCAAATACCAAATAACCTTTCAATTGGGTTCCTTGTTCTTATTTGGGATTCATTATATAGAGCTTCTGCTGTTGATGTAACAGTATTCAGAGGCATCATTATATAATCCCTGTTCATATATCCACTATCAGCAACAAGACACGAGTCGGTATAAGTTCCCAATTCAAACATAGCATTTCTTCTTGATGCACTGAAGATCCTTTCATCGTGGGAACTGCCTGGCCACCTCACTACTAAGTCTGTCAGTAAAAGTCTGGCATTACAAATTGCTTGCACATTGATCGACATAAAACCTTTCCTGTTTCTATAAATTTCTGCATGATTTCCTCCTGGAGAATATATTTTAACATGGGTGCAGTCCAAAGCTCCAATTACTATTTTATAAAACTCTAATTGAGTTTTTCTGATTTTTCAGATGTTAGTGGAAAACGTATGTAAATGTGGCTCAGAGAAGCTATCGCTGCAGACACTCGGTGAATAACTCGATTTGCTGTTGACCGGCTCACTCCACTAAAATCACCCATAGTCAATTGATGGCTTCTTGTAGCGTGGAACCGTAAAGCCAAAAGTAACTGATTGATGGGTGCCATAGAGTTGTTTCTGCAATAAATAATAATAAAGATGTACACATACATAAAATAAAATATTATAAAATTAATTTAAAAAAATTAGGTATTCCATCAGACTTCAACTTTGAGGGAGCATTCAATCTAGATCAGCTATCTGAAAGTATGATTAATTTGCAATCAAGCAACAAATTTATATGTTAGTGAAAGACCCTGGTCTAGCAAAATGAACAAACAAACAAACAAATATTTTATTGATAATTTGTTCGAATAACATGTCAGATTATGATTAAAATTAAAGATGTAGTGAAGAAGTGTGACGTTCGACGCGACACCTTTGCAATGGCTCTTACAGCACGTTTCTGCATCCGGAAGGCGCGCAGCCTATCAGCGGCGTGCCCCCAAGAGTTCAGCCCCCAGAGTTCAACCCTTCACAGATATTTTTATCCCTGTTATCAGCGAATATAATATTTTTTTTATTTAGGTGTCCGAGCCTTCGCTTGACCCACTTATTGAGATAACATCTTGGATTTTACGTGTGGCAACACTATTTTGCTCTATGGCACCCCTTCCATGCGTCGAGTCATGTCGGCTCGACTCGGTATCGATCGGCTCCCCCCTCCCGCACAACGCTCGCGCAGCGCCGGGCGGACTCGCTTCCTCAGTACGTCTTGGATTTTTGACGTGTTAACACTACTGTGACTCCTACGAAAATGTAAGTGAACATTAATTGTTTTCATAACCTTTATTTTTTTTAATAAAGCAGAGAAGCCCTGTTAAAGTGCATTCATAGAAAAGCGGTTCATATAGACATCTCGCAGGTATTTTGGGATATATGCAGAATAAAGGCCACCGCAGAGATATTTCATTACATTGCAGTTACCTTTTGGCCTACCTGCGTTTTGGGCTCGTAATATACGCGATACATTCTGAAAACTCTAATCAGATTGCAAAGTAGGTATAGTAAAGTATAAGTACTCGTGTACCTATACAATTTTAAGCTTATTAGCTAATTTTGTCGTAGGCAACAACTTTGCCGTTAGTCTTAGTACTATAAAACTATTGTTCTTAGTTGTGCTGCTCGCTTCAAGACAAGCACATCCCCAACGCCTGCTCCGCATTAAATTTTGTTTAAAAAGTGATAAAAAGTCGCGCGAATGCAGTGATAGTTATAGTGCCTTGTAGCCAAAAATACGTGGAACACAGTGGCGGAAATTGCAACTCATAATACACAAGGATTGAAGTGATATAAGCAAATTAGTTTCAAAATAATTTGCAAACGGCCGAATTCGCACCTATCGGTTGACGCGGGCGCATAGCCGGGGTCAACGACCGGCGCCGTCCGCCCCCGCGCACCGCAACCCCGCGCGGACCGGTGCTGCTCGCACCACACCTACGACGATAGCTTCGCGCGAACGCCGCTCTACGCGTGAGTACACGCGCACTAAATCGACGGTAAGCCCCCGACAAAGCTGCCGCGAGTGCCTGCCACATTTCGCATAGCATAGATTCATAATGAATTGCTCTGCATGTTGTGGTAGGTTCGAAGTGGGTGAAGAACATATGTGTTGCAGTATTACTAGTTGTAGCAAAGTATATCACACACTTTGCAGCGGCAGCAAAGATACGTCCGAGGAATCGCGCAAACAATGGGTATGTCCTGAGTGCAAATGCGCTCTGAAAAAAGGAGGGGACAATACACTAACGCCAGTAGGCGCATTGAAAAAACCTCGGGACCGCTATGTCACACAAAGAGTGAAAGCAGCCCCAGAATCGGGTAATACAGTACCCAATGATGGAAAATTAGCTGACAGTAATGCGATATTACGTGAATTAGCGAGAAACCGCGAGGAAATGACCGCAATGAGCGAACATCTTAGCAACGAAATGGAGACGTACGGAACAAGATTAAGCCGCTCCGTCCTGCTTATAGAGCGTTACGAAACCAAACTGAGTGAAGCAACCTCAACGATTGCCAAGTATGAAGTGAAAATCAGCGAGTACGCATCTTTAACGCAGACACTTTTGGATGCATTAAACAAGTACGAGGCAACCAGCCGATTGACCATCGACGCTTTATCAAGCCACTCGGAGCGGTTAACTCAAAATGCGCGTCAGGAACCAACTGCATTGTTACCGCAGCCAGCGATGAACGAGGCACCAGCCCCGCTGACACAGGAAGCAGCCCCGACCCCAGATTCAATGGTGAGCGAGCGACGTGAGAAGCCGAAGCGTAGTCGTCGTGCGCGTGCAAATGTGAGGAACGTAGATCGTGACACAGCAGCTTCATCCGCCCAAATCACACCCGAGTTTCATAGCCCCCGCCCGCAGCGATCACTAGATCGCCTCCTGTCGGTCGAACTACCCTCAATGCCGGTGCTTCCATCTCTCGAGTCCAGCCAAAGTGTAGATGTCGAATGGCAGCAAGTTCAACACCGCAGAAACAAGCCAAAGAATCTCCGGCGGCGCACGGTCGTGATTGGCACCGATACCAGTGAATCCGAGCTGAGAACCGTTGAACCAGTGCGAAAAATTCATGCCTGTTTTTTCAGCGCAGAGACCACCGTCGATAACATTATCTCGCACATGAAGAAGAAGAAGGAGCATGAATCGTACGGTGTAGAAAAACTAAAGCTAGTTCACAACTACTATTCATCTTTCTGCATCACCGTACCAAACAGCTATTACAACTTCTTCTTATCCGCTGAAAACTGGCCCCTTTGCGTTAAAGTTAGCGAGTGGTTTCGAGGGAGCAGCGGGCGGCCCGGAGGCGCGCCCAGGAAGGCGCCCCGCGCAGCAGCCGCGCCCGCAGAGCGCCATCGCTACCGACAACCAGCCTGCCGCCAACCCGTGTGCTCTACCGCAGCCCCCCGCGGACCATCTACTGCAGGACCAGCGAGCTCCTCCCGCACCTCCAGCATCTAGTCGCGTTTGTTCTAAACAAAAAACTCTTGACTTGTGTCACCAAAATATACGATGTATAACTAACAAAACGAAAGATCTCGAAGTACTTATGACAAGGGAATTAGCCTGCGATGTAATTGTAGTTACCGAACACTGGTTACGGAAACACGAATTAGTGTCTGTTACACTTTGTAACTTTGACTTGTTAGCCTACAGTTGTAGAGACAAAATAGCGCACGGTGGAAGTTGTATTTACGTTCGGTCGGGTATCTTAGCGGTTAGAAGGTAAGATTACTGCGACCTCGCAAGGGAGCAAATTTTTGACATATGTGCTGTGCACTTACTCGATGACGACATACTAGTAATAGGCGTGTACCACTCTAACGCGACGAGCGACAGTGATTACCTCGAGCTGTTTGAATCACTTTTATGCAAAGTAGCAGACGAGTGCATAGACTGCGTCATCTTAGGTGATGCCAACATTAACCTTTTAGAAAATTCAAGCTCGCAGAGAGAACTACTAGACATTCTAGATAGTTTTAAATTTACACAGCTGGTCAATAGTCACACGCGAGTTGACCCCGGTGGTAAAAAATCGCTGTTGGATCACGCGTACACGAACATGCCTGCTAAACGTGTTACGTGCGTATCTGTCATCGATACGACCCCTCTCAGTGACCACTTCGCTCAGCGCCTCACGCTGACTAGTGAGACTACACCGATCTCTGTGCCCGTTCACCGCATGTGTCGTAGCTTTACCAAATCGAATGAGCAAAATTTTATCGAAGCCCTCCGTTCTGTTGACTGGGAACAAACGATTCAAAGAGCTAACGGTAGCTGCCAGATTCTTTGTGATAAGATTACGAACACTTTAAAATACACATTCGGCGTATGTTACCCGCTAAAAAAACGACTGTGTAATAATAATAAACACTGGGTTGATGAAGATGCGCGGAATTGTAGATACCTATTACGTGACGCCCATCAGCTGAAAATGACATTTCCCTCGGATGATACGCTGTGAGACAAATGTGACGCACTAACTACTTCGTATCACAGTATGTTAAAAAACAAGCGCGTCGAGTTCTTCTCCGAGGTAATAGGAAATAACCCACGACGTATGTGGCAGGTCATAAACTCGGAGCTTGGTCGTAAATCGCAAGAAAGGGTGGATTTTACTGACTCAGTTCGAGACCCCCAAGGCCAGGCGTATGCCACTAAGAAAGATGTCGTGGATGCTCTTAACCAGGAGTTCGTCTCAGCCGCAAAGAAGTGTGGCGCGCCAGCCGCTAACAATATCGGTGCCATGGGTGTGTTAGCGTCGGGAGCCCTTGTGAGTGACGTATCCATTAGGCTAGAGCCATTCACCACTGCTGAGTTAGTGACGCTAGCAACTAAACGTATCGCTCCTAAAAAAAGCACTGATTTGTACGGCATATCAGCTAGCGTAATGAAAGTAGCGGTGGAAGCGGTGGCACCCATTGTAAGCCACCTGTTCAACGTGTGTTTGAAGGAAGGCACTTACCCAACTGCTCTGAAAAAAGTGAAAGTCTGCCCGCTCTACAAAGGCAAAGGCCAAAAAGCTGACCCTAAAGCTTACCGACCGATTTCACTGGTCCCGGCCCTCAGCAAGCTATTGGAGGCAGGTTTGAACAGGAGGCTTCTGAATTACGTGGCGGCGCGCGATATCTTGTCCGAGAGGCAGTACGCCTACAGGGCGGGCCGCGCTACCACAGATCTGGCGCGCGAGGTAGTCTGGCGAGTGCTGAGCGCGCGCGAAGCAAGATTGCAGGTCGCAGTACTCTGCTGTGACTTATCACGCGCCTTTGATACTTCTAATCACGGACTTATAGCTGAGAAGCTATGTTTTTATGGTATCAGAGGCCCAGCCCTGTCAATACTGACCTCGTTTATGTCAGAGCGCACGCAGGTCGTAGTAGGCGACAGAGGCCGCGCCGTTTCCTCGGAATTAGAAAACGAGATGGGTGTCCCACAAGGGTCGTGCTTGTCAAACACGCTCTTCAGCTTGCTTTTGAACGATCTGGCAGCCAGCATAGATGGAGCTGATATATATAAGTACGCAGACGATGTCGCCGCCGTGGTATGTGCCCCTAGTCACGAAGAGCTTGAAGCCAAGCTAAACCTCGTTGCGAACGACCTGGATAAGTGGTTTAAATCAAACGGTCTGGCACTAAATAGGGACAAAACGTGTTTTTTGTCGTTTTGTCTCAACGGCCATACACCAAAGAGGTATTCTGTAAACGTTGGCAACACCGCTATACAGCAAGTCCGCTGCACGAAGCTTCTAGGCTTCCAGTTGGACGGCGCGTTGACGTGGGAGACACACATTGACGATTTATGTGGGAAGCTCTCGAGCTCGTGCTACGCCCTCCGGCGGCTGGCGAGCACCGCTACCCGCGACGTCGTGCGCTCCTGCTACTTCGCGACCGTCCACAGCGTGATTACGTATGGGCTGGAGTTGTGGGGCCGATCGGCTGATATAAACAGAGTGTTCTCTATGCAAAAGCGCGCTGTGCGTGCTATTTGTCGAGCCAAAGACGACGCGACCTGCGTAGAGTTGTTTCGTGAGCTCGGCATATTGCCACTGCCTTGTGAACTCATCTTCCAGGTAGCCCTTTTCACTCAAACGCACCTGCACTTGTTCCCTCGCAGGGGAATTCATGGCAAGTACGGAATGCGCAGCGATAGTAAGAGAGAGCAATTAGTAACACCGTCGCATCGTCTTGCGAAGTCGGAGAGGTCCGTGTACGTGATGGGTCCCGCGGTATACAACCGTTTACCCGCTACCGTGCGTGATGTACCCTCCACCGCGCGCTTTAAAACCAAGCTTAAAGCTTGGCTGCTTGAGCAGCAATTTTATGACCTTGACACATTTTTCAAGATACCAGAAATGTGATGTATAAAATTATTATAGTGATAGATATCTAATAGACTGACATGTAAATGACTTAAATGTAAAAAATAAATGTATGACTTGTAATAATGGAATTATGAATAAATGTATTGTATTGTATTGTATTGTATTGTATTGTATTGTACTACCTGCTAACTTAGACAGATAGAGGCGAAAACTCTCCGCACGCTACCTCGTTCATCATCATCAGCCTAATGAGACCCACTGCAGGGCATAGGCCGCATAGGCCCGTTTTGCGCTGTTCTTACCCAGATGTTTATATATGTTAATGCTACCACCTTTCCTTGGTGGAAAGAGACGCAACAATCTCAGTTTTAATCAAGAACTTGTTAAGCTGTGGCTCTGTTGGTAAAAATATTCAAATATGTAATATATGGGCCTGGAACACAGATAAAAAACGATCATGACCCAGACGGACACAAAAATAGTCATCTACATTAACTTTGGTAGCCTACAAATACATCAGCAAATGCGCTCATAAGCGCGCTACAATCCAAGTCGATAGGTATAGCTTTTCCTTAGCCTTGTGCATTCTGTTTAGTGCTTAAATAAAATATAGTTAAGATATTTTCTTTCACCAAAACTAGTTCCTTGCATCCTACATCATCTAGAGATGATTAGAGGACTCTACCTATTTGTTGTAAAGGAAAAAGAGGAAAAGACCATCTGCAATGCGTTATAGATAGACAACAATATATCTATCTAAATATCAATATTTTTATAGCTATCTTCGCTTGTCTGAAAGATTTTTTTTTTTAACTTGAACGGATTTGCACTTGACCATAGTTTACCTGATAGCAGGCAAAGGCTATGGCCTAAGATGGAGCGTGCTTACCCGATAAGAACCGATTCACTCTCGCTTTGAAGATCGCTGGATTATAGTGCGTGGGGAACATAGAGTCAGGCAGGGAGTTCCACAACCTTGCGATTCGAAGATTCGGGCTGTAACGCTCTGACGAATTTTGATCAGCAGAAAACAGGCATCTTCTGGAAACCTCGTGGTAAAGTCGACCTTACGGACTGACAAGCTCACGTGAAAGAGATGGATAGACTCATTAAGTTACGGTTACTAGTACAAACTAGCGGAATATACCCGCTACTTGTTAAGGAATTGATTGTGTAATATGTCTTTTGTGCGGCTTGTCAAACTGGTTTTGACGGATGTCTCTTTCATGTGGCAACTTTGTCGCGTCACTTCTTCCGGTCCTCACTTGCCCTTGATATGAGCTACAAGCACAAGCCATAAATGTGAGTGATTAATATTGTATTAATTTAATTGCCAATCCGTCGTTTATAATGATTATAAATAGTATGAATTGGATTTGCTGCGTTTCACTGCTCTCAACCTAAAGATAGGACCCCAATCAGAACATATCAGAACAGGTTATGGGCCCAGTAAGCAATCACGAATGAAGCCGCCATTTTTAATAGTAAAAGCAAATGAAGCAAAAAGCGTGATGCGCATTTTTATAGAGTGTTCAGTGAAAATTTGTAGAAATACATTAAAAGTTAATAGCAGCAGATCCTTACTAAGTTTATTAATATTTGTTTCGTTGTAGACAATAAATAAAATGGACAACAGTGAAGGCGAAAGAAATGTGGCCGATGTCAGTTCTAACCATCAAGGCGGACGGCACATTTTTGGATATGAACCTTCAAATGGCAATTACGGTGGCTTACATGGAATAGAAAAACTTGAAGGAACAAGTAATTAGGAACGAAGGAAGGAACAAGTAAGTAATTCAATGTAATATTAATTAGTAATTTTTTTTTGACGAGACATGACTGATGCCAACACCTATTATCATTATAATAAGTAAGTTGTAATTCTGTATGTCAATAAAATCTATCTATCTATCTATCTATCTATTATCATGGGTGGAAATTTTCCATGAAAATGGCTTTGAAATTGGAAGGCTTGTGGCCATGTGTCGTCGGAACAGATCTGGATCCTGTCAAAAATGAAAGAGCGTTGGCTCGTATATGCTTGAGTGTAAAATCAACGTGTTTTCAATATGTGAGGGAAGCCACGAGTGCTAAGGCAGCTTGGGAATCATTATCTTCTGTATTTGAAAACAAAGGACTTTTTCGGAGCGTCTTGCTGTTGCGGCAGCTCCATAGAGTGCAATTAGGCACTTCTATGAGTGAATACATTGACAATGTCATGTCACTGGTTCATCAACTAGCTGATATAGGAAAAACTATAGAAGACGCTGAAGTCGCTGAAATTTTACTAAGCGGCCTGACGGATCAGTATGATGCCCTAGTGTCTAATCTGGAGACAACCTGCCTTACAACTAGAAGCATATCAAGTGAGTTTGTTCGCAGTCGCTTGTTACAAGAAGAATTTAGAAAAAATGGTAATGAAACCACTTCGGCTTTTGTAGCGAAGCAGTCATCATCACAGATAATTTGCCATTATTGCAAGAAGGCTGGCCATAAGAAGTTCCAATGTTTCAAATTGAAAAGAGAGAGAAACAATTAGAAGCAAGAAAATAAAACTTTTTTGGCGTTTCTAGCTGGTGAAAGCAAAGATGACTGGTATGTCGACAGTGGATGTTCTTCTCATATGTGCAATGACAAAGAAAAGTTTAAGAATCTAAAGGACTCTAATTCAAATAGTGTTAAAGTTGCTAATAATAGTACATTGAAATGTAAAGGAATTGGAGATGTTCCATTGCACCATACAGCGGTAAGGCAAATTAATAATGTTTTGTATGTCCCACAGCTTTCTGCAAATTTAATTTCTGTGAGTAGATTAACACGTTTGGGCTATACTGTATGTTTCGATGACAGTAGGTGTTATATATATCAAGGGAAGGGCAAAGTTTCTGGCAACCCAATAGCAACAGCCTCTCTTGTTAATGGACTTTATAAACTAGATATAAAAGTAAGTAGGGATGAAGTAAGTAAGTCTTTGCAAACAGTGCATTCTTCCATGGCCCTGTGTGATAGGCAGGGATCACAGAGTGCTAATGTTGCTGCTGTCTCTGCGCCAATTGACATATGGCACAAGAGACTTGGGCACTTGAATCAACAGTCTATGTCAGTCCTTAAAAATGGTGCTGTAACTGGTGTTAAATTTCAGAATGAAGTTGCAGCTGATCAGTATTGCGTACCTTGTCTTGAGGGGAAGCTGGCTGCTAAGCCATTTCCTGCTGAGGGTCGCCGTGCTGAAAAACCATTGGAGCTGGTACATACTGATGTTTGTTCTATGGGTGTCAGCAGCCTTGGTGGTGCGAAGTACTTCGTCACGTTTACTGATGACCATACTAGGAAGAGTTTTGGATACTTACTTAAAGCGAAGTCCGAGGTAATGTCTGCTTTTATTAGTTTTAAATCGATGGTGGAAAAGCAGCTGGGTGTGCCTATTAAAGTTTTACGTTCAGACAATGGGGGTGAGTATACGAGCAAGGAATTTTTGAATCTTTTGAGGAATGAAGGTATCATTCATCAGTTAACAGTGCCTTACTGTCCGCAACAGAATGGAGTAGCGGAACGATTAAATCGGACACTGGTGGAAAAGGTGAGGTGTATGTTGCATACAGCAGGTCTACCACAGAGCTATTGGGGTGAAGCCTTAATGACTTCTATTTACCTCAAAAATAGGTGCCCTACGGCAGCACTAAAGGGTGAGACACCTGAAGGAGCTTGGACCCGGTCTAAACCAGACCTTAGTCATCTCCATGTTTTTGGCTGTATTGTTTTTTCTCTCATACCTAACCAGTTGCGTAGTAAGTTAGATTCTAAAAGCAAAAGGCTCATTTTTGTTGGATACTCGGAATCTACTAAAGGATTCAGACTAATTGATCCCCAAAGACCTAAAAAGGTAATAATGTCAAGGAATGTTGTTTTCATAGAAAACAAATTTATTAAGGATTTTAACTGTGATAATAAGGATAGTGATAATTTGATATTTTATGATGTGTTGACAAATAATAATGATGAATTAATATTAAATAATAAAAATGATGTGTCTAACACTAGTCAAATAATTGCTGATACTGATAATATTAATATGGAGTCTAATGAGAATTTTAATGGAATATGTGACACATCAGCAAAATAATAAAATATCTAGTTGCAATGATACTAATGAAAATTCCTCGGTAATTTCAGGAGACGGTGAGCTGTTCTACTCGCCGTGCAGCGTGCGCGATACGAGCACAGACTCGTCGCCAGGGGAGCTTCCTGGTGAGCCAGGTTCGCAGCGAGAGGGCGCTGCGGATCCGCTCGCGCAGCCTCTGACGTCGCCAATAGAGGAAGTTGCGTCACAAATAGAGGACGCACGACCTATTCGTAGCACACGGGGTAAACAACCTCTGAGGTATGGTGACTACAAATTAGATTTTGATTCTGATACTTCAATGCTAGCACATGATGTTGGGGAGCCTTTTTCATATACAGATGCTATGTCTTCTTCGGACAAGCTTGAATGGCAATCAGCCATGCAATCTGAATATGATTCATTAATTAATAATAATGTGTGGAAACTTGTAGATAGGCCTCCAAACGAAAATGTTGTAAAATGTAAATGGGTTTATAAGAAAAAACATGATGCTTCAGGTAACTTTGATAAATTCAAGGCTAGACTTGTTGCCAGGGGTTTTACTCAAGTCCAAGGTGTAGATTTTCATGAAACTTTTTCACCTGTGGTTCGTCACTCAACAATGAGAATATTATTTTCGTTAGCTAATGAATTAGATCTTAATATTGATCATATTGATGTAACTGACAAAAATGACAAAAACTGACAAAAATGACAAAACATGCATGTTAGGAGAATGCTCAAGCTGTGCAGATAAATTTATACATTGTGAAAATGACGACATGATAAAAAAACATGTGACATGGAATTTATGGGCACTAACAACACACCAATATGGTGAACCTGAAAATAAAAAAACAACCAAAAAAATGACTAAAACTGTAAGGGAAGGTAGCGTACAAGATATGATAGATGTGTTTAATAAAGATTTTAAAATGTTCAAAAAACATGTATACAACGTCCAGCATCAATATATACAATACAAATACTGCTTAGAAAACCTCAAAGACAATGAAGTTCTTATACATATTGATTTTTCTGAAAATTGGACCACAAAACATTGGGAAGAAGTGCAAGCGATGCATTTTGGAGCAAGTAAAACTCAAGTGACACTTATACAGGAGTGTATTACACAAAAAATACAAGCGCTGCTTCATTTTGTACCATTTCGCCAGATAATCAACACAATCCGGAAGCTATTTGGGCACATTTGGAACCAATTCTGAATGAAATAAGGTCAACTCATCCAAATATTGACCAAATCCATTTTTTCTCAGATGGGCCTACCACACAATATCCATAAACATGAATTCACAAAAAGTAAATATATGATATTTGACTTTGAAAAATATATATAAAAATGCGCAACAAACTTCGCGAAAATTGCCGCTTTAGCGCGGCACACAGCGTAAACACGGCTTGCACTGCTTCGGCATACGAAAGGTTAAGGTTTGCCTGTGAATAGAAAGCTTTAAATATCTGTATACTATTTGACGTTTACATTCTCTATGACATTATTTTTAATTTTATTTCTCTTGTTTACTTTTTGTGAATTCATGTTTTTCAATGATTTTGTTAATAATTTACTTTATATCAATTAATTAAATAGTCAGTTATCACAGTTTTATAAAGGATTTTAACTGAACATATTTAGCTGTTAGTATTTAATATGTAATTTTGCATGCCGTAAGGTAGAATATGTTATTACTTATCACAAGCATTACATCTGCTATAATCTAATAATTGTACACAACATTGATTTGATTTGTACTTGTAATGTAACATAAATAACAAGACAACAACACAAAGTTAAGTTGCATAGTTATATTAAGTTCAGTTTCAAACACGACTGGTTGTGAAATTACTGATTATTTTATTACCTACACATTGATTAAAACTCCAGTAAAAAACAAAGTTATTACTTGCCAAATCACTTAAAATCAAATCCTTCTTTTTACAAAAATAATGCGATTTGCTAATGTTATAATTTTGCTCTGGTGTAAAGTTTCAAAAATGTCGCTTAATACAATTATGTAGCCCGGAACCCGTCGATATATTCTTATGATTTCAGTTTCCAAGAAATGTTTGGAATGCCAAATACCCTTGGTGCTGTAGATGGCACTCATATTGCTATAGCAAAACCACCAATAAGCCACCCAACCGCACCAGGAAACCTGTACTATAACCGGAAAGGCTTCTATAGCATAAATTGCCAGATTGTGAGTTTTACATCAGTACTTCCAGAATATATTATAAGTAGCTGGTCTCATTTAATGACAAGAAAAAGTTATACTCACTTTATACATAGGTATATATTTTAGGTATGCAGAGCAAAGGGCAAGATAATTGGCTTGAACCCTAACTTCCCTGGGTCAACTCATGATGCAGCTATATGGCGTACATCAGACATTCAGAGATTTTTAAAGAATGAGCAATGGGTTCTAGGTACCTATCTAAATATTTGACTATTATTAGGTGATTAATTATGTTAGCATTCATCATTTTAAGAATTGAAACAACTGTGTCATATATTTTTATTTATAGGTGACAAAGGGTATCCATTGGAACCCTGGATCATGACTCCGGTAATGGAGCCAACCACGCCGTCTGAAGTACGGTACAATGCAAGCCATGTGAGAGCCAGAAATGTTGTGGAGATGTACAATGGACGTCTGAAAAATAAGTTCAGATGTCTTCATCGTCATCGCTATTTGCATTATGACCCACAAAAGGCAGCAAAAATTATATTATCATGCTGTGTTCTGTACAACATGTTCAGTGATACATTCTTTGGTAAAACTATTTATGTCCATTTCTGGAATAACTTGCTGCTCTAATTTTAATATGAAAAGTAATTCAATTTGTAGCTTATGTTAGTAAGCCGTAGCATTGCCTATTGTTATGTATGTTACTTTATACTGCTTTTGTGCTGTAACATTAAAAAAAAATAACAGTTACCTAAAAAATACAAGTTTAAAACCATATCATATCTAAGCAATTGCTTATCCAACAGTTTAAAAATTACTATAAAAACTTATAAATTGTACAACACAACATATATGTGTGTGTGTGTGATAAGTTTACACATATGAGATAAAAATATACACGGTAAAAAAAGAATTGTCCCGTCAATAAAAAAAATATTGTTAGCAATTCCAAGACAATATTTACTTAATTTAACAATATATTGTCACTCTGAAAATTTCCATTTCCTTCAAAGTACAAAAAAATATTGTTGATTTATTGTCTCAAATCAAGTAAATATTGTCAGGTAAACATTTTGAAACTTTTAGTACAATATAACGATTAATCTTGTATTAACAATGCTAGATTTGTTAACTGGGCACTATTATATTGTTAAATCGACGATTTACATTGTCCTATTAAGAATATAGTACACTTTGTAACATTAAGATAAAATAATTGTCAAACTAACAATGTCGTTGTTCTTTTAAAACATGTCAAATAATTCGATCAAGATTTCACAATTACTCATTTTAAAACATGTACTTTCTCATGAAAAGTCTGACAACTTCTCAGACGAAGATTAAACATTTTCAATGCAAGAATATGTTATATGGTAACTTGGATTAACAAGTAGTTTTGATAGAAGATCAAATATTTCTTAGATCAACAATATCAATTGTTCAGCCAAAACGTTTTTAAATTTTGTAATAAGTTCCACATACACTTGTTTCAAAACAAGAATATTATATAAATAACGCAGCATATTATTAAATGAAGATTAAACATTTTCATTGCGAGAATCTGATATGGTTAATAGGAATTACAAGCGGTTTTGATAGAAGATCGATTATTTCTTAGAATAACAATATCAATTTGTTCAGCCAAAATGTTTTTGATTTTGTAATAAGTTCCACATATACTTGTTTCAAAACAAGAATATTATATAAATAACGCAGCATATTATTAAATGAAGATTAAACATTTTCAATGTCAGAATCTGTTATATGGTTATTAGGAATTACAAGTGATTTTGATAGAAGATCGATTATTTCTTAGATCAACAATATCAATTGTTCAGCCAAAATGTTTTTGATTTTGTAATAAGTTCCACATACACTTGTTTCAAAATAAGAATGTTACTTATATAAATAACGCAGCATATTATTAAATGAAGATTAAACATTTTTAATGTCTAGAATTCTGTTATATGGTTAGGTATTAGGAATTACAGGTGATTTTGATAGAAGTTCGATTATTTCTTAGATCAACAATATCAATTGTTCAGCCAAAACGTTTTTAAATTTTGTAATAAGTTCCACATACACTTGTCTCAAATCAAGTAAATATTGTCAGGTAAACATTTTGAAACTTTTAGTACAATATAACGATTAATCTTGTATTAACAATGCTAGATTTGTTAACTGGGCACTATTATATTGTTGATTTATTGTCTCAAATCAAGTAAATATTGTCAGGTAAACATTTTGAAACTTTTAGTACAATATAACGATTAATCTTGTATTAACAATGCTAGATTTGTTAACTGGGCACTATTATATTGTTAAATCGACGATTTACATTGTCCTATTAAGAATATAGTACACTTTGTAACATTAAGATAAAATAATTGTCAAACTAACAATGTCGTTGTTCTTTTAAAACATGTCAAATAATTCGATCAAGATTTCACAATTACTCATTTTAAAACATGTACTTTCTCATGAAAAGTCTGACAACTTCTCAGACGAAGATTAAACATTTTCAATGCAAGAATATGTTATATGGTAACTTGGATTAACAAGTAGTTTTGATAGAAGATCAAATATTTCTTAGATCAACAATATCAATTGTTCAGCCAAAACGTTTTTAAATTTTGTAATAAGTTCCACATACACTTGTTTCAAAACAAGAATATTATATAAATAACGCAGCATATTATTAAATGAAGATTAAACATTTTCATTGCGAGAATCTGATATGGTTAATAGGAATTACAAGCGGTTTTGATAGAAGATCGATTATTTCTTAGAATAACAATATCAATTTGTTCAGCCAAAATGTTTTTGATTTTGTAATAAGTTCCACATATACTTGTTTCAAAACAAGAATATTATATAAATAACGCAGCATATTATTAAATGAAGATTAAACATTTTCAATGTCAGAATCTGTTATATGGTTATTAGGAATTACAAGTGATTTTGATAGAAGATCGATTATTTCTTAGATCAACAATATCAATTGTTCAGCCAAAATGTTTTTGATTTTGTAATAAGTTCCACATACACTTGTTTCAAAATAAGAATGTTACTTATATAAATAACGCAGCATATTATTAAATGAAGATTAAACATTTTTAATGTCTAGAATCTGTTATATGGTTAGGTATTAGGAATTACAGGTGATTTTGATAGAAGTTCGATTATTTCTTAGATCAACAATATCAATTGTTCAGCCAAAACGTTTTTAAATTTTGTAATAAGTTCCACATACACTTGTTTCAAAACAAGAATATTATATATATAACGCAGCATATTATTAAATGAAGATTAAACATTTTCATTGCGAGAATCTGTTATATGGTTAATATGAATTACAAGCGGTTTTGGTAGAAGATCGATTATTTCTTATCAACAATATCAATTGTTCAGCCAAAATGTTTTTAAAATTTGTAATAAGTTCCACCCTATTTGTTTCAAAACAAGAATATTATCTATTTAGATAACGCAGCAAATTATTAGTTCAAAATTTAACATTTTAAATGCAAGAATCTGACAGAACAACTTGAGCCAAAGTCGATGTAGTGGGGGTAAGTACGCGCATGTACACTTCCGGACATATTTTATTGGTCATTATTGGCGTTTGTAAAATAATAGCTGCGCCCTGCGTTTTTGCAGCCAGACATGCGATTTGTTTGCGGATGCATGGCCCGCTATTATGTTAGTATGTTTGAGTTTTTGCGAGAAATAGGTTAGTAAATTTATATAGATATGTATACAATGATTTGACTGATTATGTTTTTACTTAATTTTGTAAGTATCTGACTGACATGTATAATAATTTTATATTGTCACATTAATTATTATGTAATTGTATTTTTTTTTAAACTCGATAATTTTATTATTAATGTAATTGGTGTAATGCCGTTATGATTAAATAAATAATAATAATAAATACCCGCGTTTATCCGGGGTAAAAAGTAGTCTATGTCCTATTCCAGAGTATACGCTATCTTCATACCAAATTTCATCAAATTCGGTCAAGCCGTTAGAGCATGAAGGAGTAGCCGTTAGAGCAAACATACATTCATACAGTTACATACTCGCAAACTTTCGGATTTATAATTTATTGCTATTCTGTAAAGTTGTAATTATTTTTATTTAAGTAAACGAGACAAGTTTTAGCCACTAGCTCCGCAACCAATAAAAACGTAAAAACTTAAATATAAAGTTTACAAACTTTAACAACAAAACTTCTAAACTCGAAATAGCCTATTGACACTGCACGCAAGTGTAGTCGGATGCTAGCGGAACGTGCGCGCAGCGCGGGGAACAGCGGCCAACCGATCAGAACAGACCGATTATTTTACATCACAATATGTGCTCAAACAGGCACTTAAGAAAGTTAATAACTTCAATTCAAGCACTATTTTAACCTTTTTATATGTTCAGTATTGATTTAAAGATAATATACCCATATTAGACAGTTAATTTGTGATTCGATTTTGGGAAATTTGTGGTCCGAGGAATCGATTCTTCGATTAATCGATTTGAGATCGCCATCCTTAATTGATAGTGGACGGGACGACGAGCGACGAGCGTCGAGCACATGTGCAGTTTGTGCAGTGCGGTGGAATGAAAGAAGTGGAATTACTATTTTGTTGTGTGTATTTGCAAGCATTATATTATGTATTAGTGAGTTGCTGATCTATATAAATGTTACCTAGGGAAGTTTATTTCTTTTTAAGTTCTTTTCTCATGTAGGCTGGGCTGGGCTAATTTAAGTCGAATTAAAAATATGGACGCCGGCGCCGCTGTTGATCTTGATACGGAAGAATATGTTGGTCAGAAAGCCATTCTGGAGTTGCTTTCTAAATGGCAAATGCCGTTAGAAGTTGTGGAAAGTTTTAGAAGTAAGTAAAATTATTAATGCTTACCTACCACTCACACGTCCAAAGACAAGTAAGTAACTTTAGTTGTAGGTATACAGGCACGTGAGTATTTTTTATGTAGTAACCTATCTTCAAACATACTTAAAGTCGCAATGAGATTTTTATTATCACATTATAAACACCATTGCATAGTGTCATATATTTAAGCAGTAGGCACTATGCAATCAAAAAGTTTTTGAGGTTAAATGTGTAGCCGATGAGCCCAGTATAAAATAAAAAGCCTTGGTAGATGATAGTATTTATTTCTCATTCATTGCATAGAAGCAAAGAGGTAGGTAGATATAAAGTAATTTGCTTCACTCGCGTGGTACCTATTTACTGAAAAGTAGCTTGTGTGGTACTTGTTAATTTTCTTTTTTTCACTAACTAGCGTTTGACTAATAGCTCACTATGATGGTCAAGAATGGTAGGTAATTATTTGTCACAATGAATGTGTTCTGCGCGGTCTAATCAAACGAAAGCAACCCACACCCTGTGTAATAATCACTTGTTGGTCAGGACAATGGGTCAGTGATAAGCGTGTAACTGCCCAGCTGTGGACAGCGAGCAGCGGGAGGTGGGCCAAGTTGCCCTTCCACATCCTGGACAGCAGGATGCAGAACTCGTGCAGTGTAACAAATTCTCTTACCTATCCCGTTCAGTGTAAACTGTGTGTGACATACACACAAAATTATGAAACATGTAATAACAGTGTGACCTGAAGTGCTTTTTTTTTTCAGGAAACAAAATAAGTTCAGAACACCTTCCTAAACTAACACAATCCGAATTGAAAGAACTTTGCCCAATATTAGGTGTTCGTCTGGAATTAAAAGAGCATATTGACACATTTCTAGAAAGTGTTGCAGACGCTCTAACAATAGCATCTAGCAGCAGTGAACAATCCACATCGACATTAGTAGCTGCTGAAGTTCAAAATGGGAATGTTTCACTGGATAGTATCAACTATATTTTAAATTCAGACTTTGAAATCCTAGACTCAGGAAGAGTGATTGATTTTGACCTAAAGACTCTTCTCTTAACTTCACCTCTTGGCAAGTCAGTTCTAAATTATTATGGTACTTATGGGAAGTTAGACGCCACCCGAAGAAATAGACTCACTAATGTAATTGCACGTCATATGTACACACATGCTGTGAATCAGTAAGTGAACTGCAATTTATTTCAACTATTGTTGTATTAATTTACTTATTACTTATATCAATAATTTAAATTATATCATTTTCTAATTCAAATTTTAGAAAGCTGACCTATGATGAGTACAATTTTTTTGGCTGGAAAAATAATTACTCTTTTTCCAACTGAAAATATTGGGACATATTTTGTGCGGCCTATACCTAAATCACAATCAAAAACTGGCAAGTCAGTATTTGCTAAAGGAAAGCTGTTAGATAAGATTCGGAATCTGCTCTACAAGTCTGGCGAAAAAAGAAGAACTTCCACATCAAATGAGGCTGGATGCTCTAAAATATCTAAAACCAGTCACATTGATAAGTGTAAGTATACCTACCTAAATGTAGTCTGTTATTTTTATCCCGCTTAATCATCATCATCAATTGGCTTGGTCAATCCCCTAGGCAACAGCTGATTGATATGTATGCAAATAAGTTAAGTTAATTGATTTTATTTATTCATTATTAATTTGTTGAATTGATTATTAATTTATTTAATTAATTATTATTTTTATTGATTGTGGAATTGAAATGCATAAGATTATACCTTGCTCATGGAGTGTGCCCGGAATGCATGCAAGATTGTAATACCTAGATATAATTTATGTAATGATGTGTAACAATACCATTGCTAATAAATGAATTATGAATTATTATGTATGTGTATATAATTGTGTAAATTCCAGGTGTTAATGAAGACATTGTTTGGCTAAAGAATAATAATGAACCATGGGATGTTGTTATGCAGAAATGGATGAACACATATAACGAAAGAATACTTTGCGAGCAAGACAACCTGAGAGAGTTTCTAGCAAAATGGCCAGTACTAAATTACTTAAGGAGTGAAGTATTGGTAAGTTTCTGTTGATTATACCTGTCTACCACAGAATCATAAAAAATATGAATGTTGCCCTTCACTTTGTCCTGTATGCTAGTGCTGTAAAGATTAAATGAGTAAGTCAGTAAATAAATAAATAACCATGGACTAACCTGGACTGCAATAAATAGTAGCAATTTAAAAAAAGTAGACATAAAATATGTCCATTGTTTAACTAAACACGCTGTTCCCCATAACAAATTGAGTTAACATAAAGTGAGTTACATGTTATTCATTCCCTCTCACTTGCATAATCCACATTTTTAATTTAGTATTACTGAGTGAGATATAAATTGTACACATAACTTCATTGATTTAATACTAGCTGGTTTTGTTACAGATTAATCTCGATTTTGACCGCATGTACCCTGAAAGAGGCACAGCATTCTACACTAAGTGGGTTCCATTTTTTGACAAGATTCGGGCATACAAAAAAGATTCATTGTCAGACGGAGTTGGCAAATTGCTTGATGAAGCTTTAGGGACAGACTCAAACAACTCAGAGCTAGGTATGTGTATATTATATTTAACTTCAGATCAGCCATTTGTAGATACATAATATTAGGAAGGTAAAGAAGTCTTAGTTCTGAATTAAATTTGTTTACAGCAGTATCCAGTATCAAAAATCATCTATTTTGGTGGTTTAGGCGGAAATTTTAATGAGTAAGTTCAGATGGTGTGTGCATAGTCATAATCATAATCATGTGTGTGTGTATAATAAGAATTATAATGGGTGGGGCGGTGTATGATCCTATTTTATTGCATGATTCAGTCGTTGATTAACATTACAGAGGTATTGGTGCATGGTGCTTGTTTATTATATTATTATTCTGATTTTGGGAAATGGGTGTACTGAATCTAACCCATAATGAGAACTCCAAAATAAGGAAAGCGGAGCTGAAAGGGATCGCCAATATATATATTATTTTTTAAATATCATCTTTATATACTATGAGTTCAAGGTTTATTTCTATTTGCTACCACCATCTTTCTACTAATCCTGATGCATAATAACATGGTTGCTGCAGCTACTGCTGGTGACTGGGACTTGTCTCGGTCCACAGGTATTGTAGTGAAAATGTTTCAGACACTACCAGTCGTAGCGATTGGGATTTTTAGTCCTATTGTTACTGACTGATAGTGGTGAAAATTGTAGTGGCAACTGGGACTAAACCATATTTATATTGTAAGATTTTGACATCAGTCAAAATATTTATATCCTTTCTTTTTTTTCCAGACTGCAAGTTGCCGATGCAAATGACACTCTTGGGGCACTTAATCCCGCCAAAAGGACGCATTGGAAAAAAATGGAAGTTTTCAACAGCTGAAGCCATAGAAGGCTTGCTGATACATGTCAAGGTAACACATTATCAAGTTATTAAAGGCACATACTCTTAATGAAACTGACTTAAGTAAGTTTAAGTTCTCATATTTCTATTATTATTGGTTCACAGAATCCAAGCGAAATAGAAGACGCAATTACATCCCAACAAAAAAAGGCACTTGCGAAAAAAATAACTGTACAACCATATGTTTTGGTACAGGGTGCAACACTAGAAACCATACAGAGCACTTTCATAGTTGTGGAAAAACTTAAATATTCCTTCACATCTGCAGGAAAAGCATTTGACACTTTATTCAAATTATATCACACGTTCAATTGTAGGTACCCAGCGCCTTCTGAACACTTGTATATGCTAATTCAACATTCTGTTTATGGAATCTCAACACAGCACGATAAAGTGATTCCATACATTGTCGATGTGATGAATCTTACCTAAATCTCTAATTAGGTACACTTGAATATAAAATTGATAAGATGGAACTAAATTGTACTGAATGTGGTAATACATTTTCTGAATTCAAACAATATGTTTTCCATATCAAAGTTCTTCATAATATCTCTAATGTTTTTTCATGTCCCATTCAAGGGTGCAGTAGAATGTATCATACTGCTCCTTCTTTAAAATATCATTTACGCTCACAGCATACTTTTGAGGAACAAAAGTCTAAAAATAGATACCAGACGCAAATGGAAAACATATTCGTGTGTGTAAGTCATTTTTTAAGCTTGTTTTAAAGGTATCGGACGGACGCCTTACAAGGGTTCTGAAAAATAAGCCTCTTGGCGATCCGGCTCCCATTGATAAAAGAGGCAGGCACAATCCGTCGAATAAAACTCCAGAAACAAAAGTAAACGATGCAAAGGATTTCATCAATACTTTTCCGAAATATGATTCTCACTACACAAGACACAAAAGTGAAACGAGACAGTACTTGCCTCCTCACTTAAATTTATCAATAATGTATTCTGAATACAAAAGTAAGGTTGATGGGCCAGTTTCAAAACACATATTCGAAAAAATATTTAATGAAAATTTCAACCTCACATTTCATGCGCCAGTAACTGACTCATGTAAGCGATGTGACAATTTTAAAGTAAAAATTGACGCTTGCGATAACAATGAGCTTTCTAAAAAAAATGAACTTATACTGTCGCCAAAGAGCTTCATTTGCGAAAAGCAGAATCTGCGATGAAAAATTTAAAACTTGACATGCAAAATGCAAAGCAGGATAACGATACTACCGTCATAATCTTTGACTTAATGAAGACTCTCCCAACACCAGTAATTTCAACTGGTATTTGCTACTACAAGCGTCAGTTGTGGACCTACTGTTTAGGCATTCACAATGCTGGTACAGACGAAATATTTATGTATGTCTGGGATGAATCGACAGCATCCAGGGGACCACAAGAAATAGGTTCATGCCTTCTAAAATTTATCAGAGAACATGTACATACAAAGAGCCTAATCATGTACTCTGACCAGTGTGGCGGGCAAAACCGCAACATAAAAGTTGCAGCGTTATCTATGCATATTGTTTCTAGTCCTCAATTTACAGTGGAAAAAATAGACCACAAATTTACCGTCAGCGGACATTCTTTTTCATCTTGCGACCGGGCTTTTGGCTTGGTGGAAAAACAAAAGAAGTATTTCCCAGACATATACGTTCCTGAACATTGGAACAATGTGATACTAGCAGCAAGAAAAAAGAAACCTTTCAAAATTGTGGAAATGAAACGAGACGACTTTATATCCACCAAAGTCTTGGAAACTAATATCACAAACAGGAAGATCGGCGTTGATCGAAGTAAAGTTGAATGGCTTAAAATACAGTGGATTATGTACCATAAAATCCATCCATTCTCGATGTTCTTCAAATACTCCAATGAGCCAGAAGTTCTTTTCGCGGAGGTCAATTTCAGCAAGAGGTCATCCCAAAATACTTCAAACTTTGAACTAGAGATTTTATTTCCAGAGGGAAGAAAAATCAGCCCTGAGAAAAAAAAGACCTTCTATGCCTTTTGGAATATGTTCCACCTATCTATCACCCTTTCTATCAACAACTCAAAGTCTCCTCCAATGCGGGGAATGAACTAGATGGTGCAATTAGTGATTCTTCGACTGAGTAACTGACTGGCTAATTTAATACTTTGATAAGTATACCTAAGATAGTTTTAAGTTAAATATAATGTATACGTTTAAGATAAAACAATAGTTTAATAAAAATTACAAAGTAGTATCTTTACTACTTTTACTACTACTACTTTACTACTAGCTAGTTCTAAGTTTAATTTGTATTATTTAAGTTGAAAAATGGCAATTTGCATTTAATTAATAAAAAAGGTGATAATGTTCATACATATTGGCCTATTATTTATACACTGTTTATAAATATATTATCAATGCTAAGAGCCACAGTGGCTTATCTGCAAAAAAAATGTACAAATAACAAAAATATTGATTATTTTTATAGTTCATCTAAATTTTATCAATAACTAATATCATACTTTACAAATTTTAAACACAGTGTCTATATATTTTTTTTAAATTACATTTACTTAAAATTTCACCTCAACTATTTTAGCACATATCCACATAATTGTAGTTTGTGTTTGGGCCGCTCTGGTTCTGGTGGCCTCAATTTACAATGCACCAAATAGTGAATGCAATTCGGTTGAACCAACGTTGACCCAGCAACTTACAAATAACATCGAAAATATTCAGATCAAAGCAAGACGTGAGAGGATCAGCATACACTCGAGGGCATATACGGTTGGATGGGTAACCAGAAAAATATTTCAAAAAATTTAATGCCTTAAATGTAAAAAAAACTTGGTCACATCTGATGAAGAAACCAATGTTCACGAATGGATAAAGGTACGTGAATACATGAGTATAAAAAAAAGAAAATTAAACTATCCAACCGAATCTGCCGTGAGACATTTTGGAATTATAATGAATTTAACCAATGAATATTTAGAAGAAAAAGCGTATCATAACAATATCTGCAAGAACATTAAACAAAAAGTTATGTCTGAATATTCTTTTGATTTCCTCGATTGTGAATCTCATAGAGAGGTTGTACTTGAATATTTTCTGAATATATCAATAAAGATTTTTATTTTCAATTGGTGCAATATTATAAATAAAATATTAAAAGGAGTTGACATAATTCGCCTTGAAAGGTCATCTTTACCACAAATGCAAAATAAGGCGTTGTGCAAGTACAGAAAGAAATTGAAAAATAAAAAACTCAATAAATAATTTGTTTTTTATTATTTATGTGTACCTACTACCTACAATAATACTAATTTATTAGGAAGGGAAAACCTACCTAGAATTTATTATAAGCGAATAATATGTAGGTAGGTATATGGGAGGGCTATGTGGACTAATATAGCCTGATGATGATGATGACTATATAAGTATTACCTATTTATTCTGTAGCTTGACACTGGCATAAATATAATGCGCAAGCCATGCAATGCTCTATGAAAACGATTAAAAAAAAACCTGTCATCTTCTAAGTTTGCAACGGTACAACGTCGATGTATGACAGATGACTGTCTGATACTTGTATCTCTTATTGGTCTGTGCGTGGTATTATTTTATTGTAAGTAAAATTAAATAATAATCATGTCGACCGCCTCAAACGAGACTGCAAAACGCAAGAGAGATCGTGCTTTTGCCAATAGTGAAAAGCAGCTGCTATTTCAATTAGTTGAAAACCATTTTTCCGTCGTGGAATAAAAAAAAACAGATGCTGTGAGCATGAAGAATAAAGCTGAAGAATGGCGCAATTATTGAGCCAACACCAACACAGGAGATGGTGATACTTATTGAAAGCGAACCAACAGTTTCAGTATCCACAGATACTATTGTAAGTATAGACAGTATAGAGTTAAAGTATCTACATTTTTATTCTCACAGATATGTATGTACATACTTTAAATGTTTTCAGGACTGGTCTGAATATACCCCCAGTATGTTAAGAAAACCAAAACATGAATCTCTGGCTTTCATGTTGCCTCAGGAGTTAAATGTTTCAGAGGACTGTGTGTGAAAAATTAATTAATGTTCCAACTCTAAATAGGTTAGTAATTATCATACAGTAGTATAAATTAGTTATGTATGTATGTCTGTTCTACATTTCTACCCAATACAATCCTGTCTTATGAATCTTTAGGAACTGGATCTATAGTGAAAATGTTAATCCCGGAGCCCAGGATGCAAATTACAGTATCTGTTGATGGCTAACTGCCATCCTAAATAATATGCACAAATATTTTTAAGCTCTTCACTATTCTCTGCCTACCCTTCTGGGAGGCAGGCGTGAGTCTATGTATGTATGTCTACACTATGACATGATACAATTGCGCCTTTGAATCTACAGCTAGTTAAACATTTCACCATTGTCATCATAATCCTATCCTATTCCTTACGTAGGTGAAACTGTGAAAATTATAGTTTTGTTTTCATTGTATTAATATTATTTTATCATCTTGCAGGACCCACAAAGTTAAAGTGGCATCAACCAGTCGTCGCAGACCAGTGTACCACCAAGCTGAAACTCTTGTTGGTAAAAAGTTAAATACCTTAAAAAAAATCTAACTATCATGCAGAAGAAGAGCATAAATTAAAAATGTCTATTTTAAAAACTCAGTTAGAAAGAGAAGAAGAGTTGTTACGGGAGGCAAAATGTAAAACCCGCCAGGAAGAAATAAAACTACAAATATTAGAATTAGAATTAAAAAAAAATAGTGATCAAAATATACATAATTAAATATAACAATGTTCTTTTATTATGGCATTTCTCTTAACACTATGGTAGCCAACTTCTAAAAGAATTAGCAATTCTAGCAAGCACTAGTTTTATTTGGTTATTCTTCAGTACCAATAACTTATCCTTGCAACCTGAAACAATAATAACTTTGTAGGTAATATGTTCTCATGCCCAAAAACAGATGCAGACCCAACCACTTCTAATACTTTCGTATCAGTTTCGTTAAGATCTGCACCTATCCCTGGGCCTCCTCCTGTAGCGTTCATAGACCTCCGAATCTTCCGAGCCTTGGTTTTTGTTTCGGAAACCCATACATTCCATATCTGTTGAGAATTTTTTAAAATCATGTTATGGATGACAAAGACCAACTAACAATATTACAATAATTGTTGTGACGTCGCAAGAGTAAGCTAATGCAGAAGTAGGTAATAAATTAAAACATACATGCTGCCATTCCTGGACCGTCCTGCTGCAGCCTAGCGCGTTGAGCTCGCTGGCCAGGTTAGCCCAGAATTCGAAGGCTAGTTCTTCTGCCTGATTGCCCGATAAAAGATCAATTGTTTCATTAATAATATTACATACAAGAAGTTTCATAAAAGTTAACCAGAAAGATGAAAGACAAGTAGGTATTTCTTACCTCTCACCACTTCAATGTTGGAGTGGAGTCGCTATAACAGCACCTCTCTCTGCTTGTTGTTAGCTCTTTTTTTATTCACATTCATTTTCTTTATACAACTACAACAAACTTTATTAAGGTCTGGAGGAGTGTCTTTGGCGTCATTTTTGCAGCTCAAACTTCTATAAAATTCGTGCGCACTCTCATGAATAAAGCACAACCAATTTAATAAATCCTTTTTCTTTTCTGTTGAAATTGCAATCTTGGAGAAGTAGGCTTTAGAAACCATATCTATTGTTATCATATCGTAACATTTTCCACGTTTAGAACAATCCATTTTAAGGTAATCGGCATCCTTGATTTCTTTTTTGTACATAAAACAAGAAACGTTTTCTTTGGTGTACAAAACAGTTCGAACTTCAACCCACAGGAACTTTTCATTGGTTGTATTTGATTTTCTTAAAGTCAGACTTTGTTTCAAAAAAATGTTAATATCATAAAAATGATCATGAGTCATTTCAATAACTGTAAACTTTGCTGTTTTGTTCGAAGCTGTACGCACTAGTTGATACCAATCTCTAGGTAGGTGAATATCCATGCTGGTTTGTTTTTTTTTACGCTCAATCAAGGCATGGTCAGTGTCAGCCTCCATATGTGTATGGCCAGGAACGAGAAATTTATGTTCAATATCAAGAGAACGTTACAGTAGAAGATTGTGATCAGAACAGCATTGTGGAATTCTTTGAGAAATTGCCTAAAGTCGAATCTCATTATTGTCGAAAATCAAGTACAAAAAAATATTTGGAACCTATATGGAACAGCATTACAGGATATTTGTATGCGGAATACTTGCAGTTTTGTCAAACGAATAACAAGAAACAATTCGGCCCTGCTTCATTTTCACGTAAATTCACGAATTGAACTTATCTATTTTCAAACCCCGGAAAGACCAATGCAATAAATGTATTTCATTTAAAAACGGCAATATTGAACCATGTTACTATGCTACTCATTTGAAAAAAAAAAGTGCGAGAGCTGAAAAATCATATCATTTTGATAAAGAAAACTCTGGACCTGACGTCATTGTATACACTATGGACGTGCAAGCCGTGCTGTTGTGTCCTAAAATGCAAGCATCAGCCACTTAGTATAAAACAAAACTAAAAGTTCACAATTACACACATTACAACTTAAAAACAAAGGAAGTTTTTTGTTACTTATGGCATGAGGGCAATGGTGGTTTGGATAGTAATGTATTTGCGTCTATATTGACTAAACATCTAGTGTCTGAGCTACAAAAAACAAAACCCACAAAAAATATTTTATGGAGTGATGGTTATTGTTATCAAAATAGATCAGTGAAATTGGCAAATGCATTATTGGAACTGGCTGTCGAACAAAATGTAACAATCGAACAAAAGTATCTTGAAGTTGGCCACACTCAGACGGAGGCAGACTCTATCCGCAGTGCCATAGAAAGAAAACTGCCGCCTCACAGGGAGATATATATTCCCGGCGATTATATTAACATTAAGAGGAGTGCACGAATAGATCCTTATAATGTTATCTTTTAAAACTATGATGACTTTACGAAATTTGAGGGGGGCAGATATTCGAGTATCAGACCTGGGAACACCAAAGAGATCCAATCGTAACCGACATTTGCGCCTTGCAGTACTTACCTGAAGGTAAAATAAAATTTAAACTGAAATTTAATGATGAGTTCGAATACTTACCGAACAGACAATCTAACAAAAAAGATGCAACATTGCAGAAAACTCCTCTGTACACATCGCCCTTGCCCATAGACCTGACGAAATTTATCCATTTGCAAGAAATGAAACCACTGATACCTGTGGATTATCACGCATTCTACGACTTGCTCGAACACAATTGTTCCTCAACCTCGTCTTCTGGCTGCACACATATCCAAAAAAAAAAATCTAGGTTTTAAAAATTGAGACGGACGTTAAGTTTAATTGATTTAGGTGTAATTTTTCAACAATAAAGATTATTTTTTTTGCCATCGCTCGTTTTACTTTTGCCATGTAATTTTGAAGGTAGTCGAAATATACTTAGAAGTGTAAAAAAGAATATTTCATAATTATTCTAAATAGTATTCTTTTTATTTATTTAGAAAGTAGCTGAAACTGACTAATTTCTGAGAAGCAATACATACTATGTCATCCTGTGATTATGAATACGGATAGAAATATATGTTACAATAAATTAATGTCACCGTATTTCACTATGTATTTTAGTTATAATTTAGTGCTTCACATTTATTTATTAGATAATATACTAGATTAAATACTGTAATAGCATTAGTTACGGCAAAAAAAAACGTTATTTGTGTCTCCTGTAAAGTACATCAAAGTTGACATAAGAGCATATTGCAATATCAACGACGATATATAAGAAAAAAAAGTTTGAGTATACTTTAAATCGATATTAATTTTCATATTGGTTTGAATTGCAGCTAGGGGGCGCCGTATAATAATAACCGACTTCAAAAAAGGAGGTTATCAAGTCTTCTGAAAGTATTTTTCGTATTTATTTTATTTGATGAGGATTGTTTCCGAGATGGCCCCATGAAGTTTTTTTTCATTTAGTCCAGTACGTTTTAAGTAAAAACCAATAAACCAATTGATAAAGTTTATGCAAACCAATTTTACCTATATTTCCAAAATGACTACTCGAATTTTGATGCAGTTTTTTGTGATTTGATGAGGTTTGATTGGTGTATGGTTGGCAGCTCACCAGGGGGCGCTGCTGTATACTTTATATATTCTTAATAACTAGCCCGATTTCGGTGCAGTTTTTTTGATAGGCTTAGATTTGTTCAGTAATGAGACAGTAGACATGAAGTAGTTTTTTTTAAATTGTGATTACTCTCTTTTTTCTGCCTACAACAACTTTTTGCTAGACTCATAATAACTCGATCTCTTTTTTTTTCAAACTAACAAGCTTTTGTTTTTACAGAAATAATCTATTCCAAGCAATAAAAACGAGGGCAATAAATGAGAATACTGCCCTTAATGTAATATACGAAGAGGAAGCCTCCAGGTTCGTTATTTTTCCCTAAATGTAATGAAAGCATTGGCTTAGCTTGCGGTGTATTGGAACAAAAAGAAACCTGGGTAAATTTTATTTAAGAGAAAGACAGACATTGAAGTAAACATTATAATATCCATATTGTTGAGCAAGACTCGCCATCTAGGGAGCCTATTGTACTAGCATCTGGCTAGATTACTTTGCTGATTTACAGTAGCTTGTCATCTACTTACATGTAACTGTTTTTTTACAGATACCCGGATGCTTGTTCACATCTGTTGTTCGATTCCATAATACCGTCTATGAGGAAATGGCGTAGGACTAATCAACCTCCTGTGCCTACCTCTATAGAGGGATATGGCAATGAATTAGCGCGACACATACCTACACAGTAATATTTTGTTCGCCACTGTGGCGGCGGGTGGTGCCACGGCCGTTATTTAAACGTCACCCTACTTTAAACAGACCATCCGCAGTGCCGAATGTGCTATAGTTGACGGGACATTTTTGACAGTGCCAGCTGGTATTCGAGCGGCACAGATTTTAACCTTGCATGTGGCGATTCAGGGCCACTACTTCCACCCTGTAGTGGCCCTGATGTAGAACAGGCGGCGAAATCTGTATGAAATAATACTCCATCGAGTGCTGGTGGCGGCCGGTCACACTTCCCTCCAGATTATATCAGATTTTGAACCGGCTCTTCAAAATGCTGCTACAGCTGTGACGGGGCAGCCAGTTCACGGCTGCTTCTTCCATTTCGTGCAGGCGCTCCTGCGCAAAGCATGCCATTTGGGGTTGCAAGTGTGCAACTTGCTTGGGTGGCGGCTTGTGCAAGCATACGCCGCCCTTGCATTTCTGCCACCTGCGCAAATCCCTTTGGGTGTTGCTGAAATGGAAGAAGTAGCTGTGATACTGCAGCTGCCTTTTAGCATGCAGTTTCACAGCTATTTCATACAGCAGTGGATGGAGAGGGTAAGATCTGTTCGAATTTTAAGTATTCAAATAAAAAGCTTGCCTAGAAAGTCTATAATTTTATAATTAGGTATTTACTCCTAAAACACATCTTAAATTTGAGGTATTATTCGCCAGTCTTTTCTATGGTTTTTATAACTAACTGTGGGTGTCTACAAGTACCTAGAAGGCACCTACCTAAATCCCTGACAATAAATGATTCATTTCATCTCACAGTTTGTATGAAAATATGCGCAGGGTTTAAATAATTTTTACATCACACAGGTCGCTCCAGACAGATCTGTTCACTCGAGAATCCTTCAAACTACATCAAATGCGGCGGAGAGTTTTCATGCGAGCCTGAGGCGATCATTGGGGCCCTCGGCAAACATCTGGCGGTTTACCGGTACATATACCTATATGTTTACCTTTGATTCATTTTGCAGTCAAAATCAATTATGTAGTTTCTATAATAGTACTAGTAATTGTTCGAACGTAGACCTAGTGAGTCCCTAACTTAATTGCAGCTGCGAGCAAGATCTTCGTATAATAAAGTTGGCGTTCCAGTGAAACAAAATGCATCATAATAAAAACATTGTCACAGTGCTCTCAATTTAAAGCTATACTTACATGTAGATATTTAAATGGAGAACTATGTGGTGCTGTCAGATAGGCGCTTTTATTGAAAAGACCGTTTCATCCAGCGGTTCCCTTTGTTGTAACGGCTTGGGTACTTTATGTCTACTTTATCAAAAAGATCACTGGCACAAAATGACTTCTTTACCAAAATGATCACTTTCCATAAAATAGCTACTTTTTTATAATGTCTACTTTACCGAAAAGATCACTCGCATAAAATGTTCCTTTACCAAAATGGTCACTTTCCATAAAACGGCTGTTTTTCCATAATGTCTACTTCTTCCCAGCCTAAATTTAAACTCCTAAAATCTTTGTTTTCCAACAAATACTTTGTTGATAATGGCTTTTAATAAACTTTTATCGAACCAATTGAAAACTCCTTGAATAAAATCATAAATATCAATTAATACTGTCAATTCTCCTGCCTTCCTGTCATGTCATTTCTTATGGGTTAGTTCTAAGAATAATAAAATTCTATTTTAAAATATTATACTAAACAGTAAAATATTCATACAAATATGGATTTTATATTTTTAAAAAACCAGAAAGGACATGACAGTTTGTTGCAAGAGGGTTATCGATACAACTTACGAAAAATAAATAAAAATTCTACTTTGTGGAAATGTGTGAATCGGAATGATTGTTCATCGTCGCTTACATTGGACCTTACTAAAACAAATATATTACGGCAAAAGCCACATACGTGTGAAAGTGATGTTATAAAAAATTAAATATTATTAACAATCAATAATTGCAAAAAAGAGGTGTGTACAGATTTTGGACCAATGTTAGCAATAAAGCACAACCAATTTAATAAATCCTTTTTCTTTTCTGTTGAAATTGCAATCTTGGAGAAGTAGGCTTTAGAAACCATATCTATTGTTATCATATCGTAACATTTTCCACGTTTAGAACAATCCATTTTAAGGTAATCGGCATCCTTGATTTCTTTTTTGTACATAAAACAAGAAACGTTTTCTTTGGTGTACAAAACAGTTCGAACTTCAACCCACAGGAACTTTTCATTGGTTGTATTTGATTTT
The DNA here is from genome assembly GCA_964023185.1 of Macaria liturata. Classification (NCBI taxonomy): domain Eukaryota; kingdom Metazoa; phylum Arthropoda; class Insecta; order Lepidoptera; family Geometridae; genus Macaria; species Macaria liturata. Next base: position 9,373,430 of record OZ026826.1, on the reverse strand, counting down.
CTTAAAGTCAGACTTTGTTTCAAAAAAATGTTAATATCATAAAAATGATCATGAGTCATTTCAATAACTGTAAACTTTGCTGTTTTGTTCGAAGCTGTACGCACTAGTTGATACCAATCTCTAGGTAGGTGAATATCCATGCTGGTTTGTTTTTTTTTACGCTCAATCAAGGCATGGTCAGTGTCAGCCTCCATATGTGTATGGCCAGGAACGAGAAATTTATGTTCAATATCAAGAGAACGTTACAGTAGAAGATTGTGATCAGAACAGCATTGTGGAATTCTTTGAGAAATTGCCTAAAGTCGAATCTCATTATTGTCGAAAATCAAGTACAAAAAAATATTTGGAACCTATATGGAACAGCATTACAGGATATTTGTATGCGGAATACTTGCAGTTTTGTCAAACGAATAACAAGAAACAATTCGGCCCTGCTTCATTTTCACGTAAATTCACGAATTGAACTTATCTATTTTCAAACCCCGGAAAGACCAATGCAATAAATGTATTTCATTTAAAAACGGCAATATTGAACCATGTTACTATGCTACTCATTTGAAAAAAAAAAGTGCGAGAGCTGAAAAATCATATCATTTTGATAAAGAAAACTCTGGACCTGACGTCATTGTATACACTATGGACGTGCAAGCCGTGCTGTTGTGTCCTAAAATGCAAGCATCAGCCACTTAGTATAAAACAAAACTAAAAGTTCACAATTACACACATTACAACTTAAAAACAAAGGAAGTTTTTTGTTACTTATGGCATGAGGGCAATGGTGGTTTGGATAGTAATGTATTTGCGTCTATATTGACTAAACATCTAGTGTCTGAGCTACAAAAAACAAAACCCACAAAAAATATTTTATGGAGTGATGGTTATTGTTATCAAAATAGATCAGTGAAATTGGCAAATGCATTATTGGAACTGGCTGTCGAACAAAATGTAACAATCGAACAAAAGTATCTTGAAGTTGGCCACACTCAGACGGAGGCAGACTCTATCCGCAGTGCCATAGAAAGAAAACTGCCGCCTCACAGGGAGATATATATTCCCGGCGATTATATTAACATTAAGAGGAGTGCACGAATAGATCCTTATAATGTTATCTTTTAAAACTATGATGACTTTACGAAATTTGAGGGGGGCAGATATTCGAGTATCAGACCTGGGAACACCAAAGAGATCCAATCGTAACCGACATTTGCGCCTTGCAGTACTTACCTGAAGGTAAAATAAAATTTAAACTGAAATTTAATGATGAGTTCGAATACTTACCGAACAGACAATCTAACAAAAAAGATGCAACATTGCAGAAAACTCCTCTGTACACATCGCCCTTGCCCATAGACCTGACGAAATTTATCCATTTGCAAGAAATGAAACCACTGATACCTATGGATTATCACGCATTCTACGACTTGCTCGAACACAATTGTTCCTCAACCTCGTCTTCTGGCTGCACACATATCCAAAAAAAAAATCTAGGTTTTAAAAATTGAGACGGACGTTAAGTTTAATTGATTTAGGTGTAATTTTTCAACAATAAAGATTATTTTTTTTGCCATCGCTCGTTTTACTTTTGCCATGTAATTTTGAAGGTAGTCGAAATATACTTAGAAGTGTAAAAAAGAATATTTCATAATTATTCTAAATAGTATTCTTTTTATTTATTTAGAAAGTAGCTGAAACTGACTAATTTCTGAGAAGCAATACATACTATGTCATCCTGTGATTATGAATACGGATAGAAATATATGTTACAATAAATTAATGTCACCGTATTTCACTATGTATTTTAGTTATAATTTAGTGCTTCACATTTATTTATTAGATAATATACTAGATTAAATACTGTAATAGCATTAGTTACGGCAAAAAAAACGTTATTTGTGTCTCCTGTAAAGTACATCAAAGTTGACATAAGAGCATATTGCAATATCAACGACGATATATAAGAAAAAAAAGTTTGAGTATACTTTAAATCGATATTAATTTTCATATTGGTTTGAATTGCAGCTAGGGGGCGCCGTATAATAATAACCGACTTCAAAAAAGGAGGTTATCAAGTCTTCTGAAAGTATTTTTCGTATTTATTTTATTTGATGAGGATTGTTTCCGAGATGGCCCCATGAAGTTTTTTTTTCATTTAGTCCAGTACGTTTTAAGTAAAAACCAATAAACCAATTGATAAAGTTTATGCAAACCAATTTTACCTATATTTCCAAAATGACTACTCGAATTTTGATGCAGTTTTTTGTGATTTGATGAGGTTTGATTGGTGTATGGTTGGCAGCTCACCAGGGGGCGCTGCTGTATACTTTATATATTCTTAATAACTAGCCCGATTTCGGTGCAGTTTTTTTGATAGGCTTAGATTTGTTCAGTAATGAGACAGTAGACATGAAGTAGTTTTTTTTTAAATTGTGATTACTCTCTTTTTTCTGCCTACAACAACTTTTTGCTAGACTCATAATAACTCGATCTCTTTTTTTTTCAAACTAACAAGCTTTTGTTTTTACAGAAATAATCTATTCCAAGCAATAAAAACGAGGGCAATAAATGAGAATACTGCCCTTAATGTAATATACGAAGAGGAAGCCTCCAGGTTCGTTATTTTTCCCTAAATGTAATGAAAGCATTGGCTTAGCTTGCGGTGTATTGGAACAAAAAGAAACCTGGGTAAATTTTATTTAAGAGAAAGACAGACATTGAAGTAAACATTATAATATCCATATTGTTGAGCAAGACTCGCCATCTAGGGAGCCTATTGTACTAGCATCTGGCTAGATTACTTTGCTGATTTACAGTAGCTTGTCATCTACTTACATGTAACTGTTTTTTTACAGATACCCGGATGCTTGTTCACATCTGTTGTTCGATTCCATAATACCGTCTATGAGGAAATGGCGTAGGACTAATCAACCTCCTGTGCCTACCTCTATAGAGGGATATGGCAATGAATTAGCGCGACACATACCTACACAGTAATATTTTGTTCGCCACTGTGGCGGCGGGTGGTGCCACGGCCGTTATTTAAACGTCACCCTACTTTAAACAGACCATCCGCAGTGCCGAATGTGCTATAGTTGACGGGACATTTTTGACAGTGCCAGCTGGTATTCGAGCGGCACAGATTTTAACCTTGCATGTGGCGATTCAGGGCCACTACTTCCACCCTGTAGTGGCCCTGATGTAGAACAGGCGGCGAAATCTGTATGAAATAATACTCCATCGAGTGCTGGTGGCGGCCGGTCACACTTCCCTCCAGATTATATCAGATTTTGAACCGGCTCTTCAAAATGCTGCTACAGCTGTGACGGGGCAGCCAGTTCACGGCTGCTTCTTCCATTTCGTGCAGGCGCTCCTGCGCAAAGCATGCCATTTGGGGTTGCAAGTGTGCAACTTGCTTGGGTGGCGGCTTGTGCAAGCATACGCCGCCCTTGCATTTCTGCCACCTGCGCAAATCCCTTTGGGTGTTGCTGAAATGGAAGAAGTAGCTGTGATACTGCAGCTGCCTTTTAGCATGCAGTTTCACAGCTATTTCATACAGCAGTGGATGGAGAGGGTAAGATCTGTTCGAATTTTAAGTATTCAAATAAAAAGCTTGCCTAGAAATTCTATAATTTTATAATTAGGTATTTACTCCTAAAACACATCTTAAATTTGAGGTATTATTCGCCAGTCTTTTCTATGGTTTTTATAACTAACTGTGGGTGTCTACAAGTACCTAGAAGGCACCTACCTAAATCCCTGACAATAAATGATTCATTTCATCTCACAGTTTGTATGAAAATATGCGCAGGGTTTAAATAATTTTTACATCACACAGGTCGCTCCAGACAGATTTTCTGTTCACTCGAGAATCCTTCAAACTACATCAAATGCGGCGGAGAGTTTTCATGCGAGCCTGAGGCGATCATTGGGGCCCTCGCCAAACATCTGGCGGTTTACCGGTACATATTCCTATATGTTTACTTTTGATTCATTTTGCAGTCAAAATCAATTATGTAGTTTCTATAATAGTACTAGTAATTGTTCGAACGTAGACCTAGTGAGTCCCTAACTTAATTGCAGCTGCGAGCAAGATCTTCGTATAATAAAGTTGGCGTTCCAGTGAAACAATATGCATCATAATAAAAACATTGTCACAGTGCTCTCAATTTAAAGCTATACTTACATGTAGATATTTAAATGGAGAACTATGTGGTGCTGTCAGATAGGCGCTTTTATTGAAAAGACCGTTTCATCCAGCAGTTCCCTTTGTTGTAACTAGTGTTGATTATCACTTTTAATAGGTAGACAAGCTTACGGGACGTGAAGCTATGTTTTTAAAAACTAATTTAATTAAAACACTAGGCCAATTTTGAGGCTTTAATAAACTAAGGTTATACGATACTGAGGACCTAGAACGAACTTAAGATACGTGTGCTCGATACGGAGAGCTTAAACTAACTGCCGAGCCGGCCTTATCGATACTTACAAGTAAACTACGCTACCTGGGTGGCATGACGCCACCAGACGCAGCTTTAGCAGAGTCGTATTACACAGACTGCTGACGCTGACGCAGCTTCCAGGTATTTAACCTAATATATTGGAGAGAGGCGGGAACTTAACTCCTCCCTCCCTAAGGGCCGGGTGACACGAGGCTAGTAAATCAAGCTAGTGAGCCAAGCTAGTGCTGCCAAGCTAGTAAGCTAGTGACACTAGCTTCGTGTAGACGGAACTAGCTTCGTTTACAAGCTAGTAAGCTAGTGTGGAAGCTAGCAAGCTAGTGCCTCAAGCCAGGATAGTTTAATAGCTTGGGGTTCTATTTTTCAAGCTAGTAGGCGCCCCCCACCACCCGTTTTACTATCCTGGCTTCGTTACTAGCTTCGTGTCAACCGCGAAGCTAGCGAACCTAAGCTAGTGTGCAGTCGGAGAGCGTGGTGAGAGTGCGTGCAATTTGTTAAAATGCCGAAATTAGCGGACGAAATTAATTTAAAATTCGTTCAATTGTACAGAGAAGAGGAATGTTTGTGGAATGCAAGTATTCCATCTTACAAGGACAAGCAAATGCGAGACTCGTCACTAGAAAAAATACGCGACATACTAAATAAAGATGGAATAGAAATGTCGATAAAAGAGATTAAAAATAAAATTAAAAATCTAAGAGCTACATATTGTCAAGAATTAACAAAGATAGAAAAATCTGAGAGGTCTGGAGCAGGAACTGCAGAAGTCTATAAGCCAAAAATTATTTGGTTTGAGGAAATGCATAATTTCATAAAAAAGGTGGCAATGAAGAGAAAAACTTCGGTAAGTTATTTTAATATTATTTACTCTTTACAATTATTTACCTTAAAAGTACTTATTGAAATATTAATAATCGTCGGCATTTTTAATTTTTCTTGTAGTTTTGTCTGAATTAACGAATCATTCTTGCTTGCCATGGTACTGCTCCATCATTGTTTTCAATTTCAAAAAGTCTTTATTTCACATAAGTATAAATATACAGTTCCACTGTTATCAGGTGCTATAATATGAATATGCTTGCCATCAATAGCACCGTAGCAAAACGGAAAATTCCACCTGTTTTTAAATCCATTTTCTATTTCTCTCCAGCCTTCGTCATTACTTGGAATCTGTAAAAGATATGTTGTTTATAATAAGTAAAATGATTGTTATTTTCTTTTAGGACAGTCAAAAATCAGAACCAATCAATACTGAAAATACTTGTGACATTAATGACACATTGACATTATTGAACAGAAACGAGAATTCTGATAATGTTAACAATGTTGAAAATTTGTCAACACAACCATCTACGCCTACATCAATATCTGCAAAAACTACAGCACCATCTGCAAAACTACCTACTGAAATTCCTAGTGCACTAGTTCCAAAAAAGAAAAAAATTAATCAAGTGGCAACACTGGTCAACGAAATTCGGTCGATTCAGAATGAATTAAATAGTACACCCGCATGTGGATCACTGTCACAACAAAATGAGCATGATATTTTTGGTGCATTTGTAGCTAGCCAACTTAAAATGTTATCGCCTCTACAGGCTATTATTGCTCGGGACGGAATCAATAGTGTATTATCTCGTGACCGAATTTCAGATTTAAATATGGTTAATACAACATTGTCATACAATCACGACGACTCTTCAAACACGACAGTCAATAGTTGTAAAACAGTTGATGATAACACGACTTTTACAACAACCGCATATGAAGTACAACCAGCTTCAAACACGACAGATGAAGTACAAATATCTTCTACGGAAGTTTTAAATGTCATTGCCGAAGCACTTAGAAATGCATAGTCAATTATTGATTATTAGCCTCGTTGATAAGAATTTTAATTTTGGTTACTTGTTTAATGATACTTGATTAATGTTACTTACTTGAATAATTTTGCTTACTTGTTTAATGATACTTAATTTTCTAATAAATAAACATAATACAAACCGTAATGTATTGTTTCAATGCCTCGTAGATTTCGACACAGACTTCTGGTATAAATTTGGAAATGGAAGATCTTGCAACTCGATAAAAGTGACTGAGCCTTCTGTAGTTAGTGCCAGATGAAAGAAAATCTAGTGTGATCTCCAGTTTTATTTTTGCTGGTAGTGCCTGTCTCATAATTGTATCCATTCGTTGTATTTTTGGCTTTACCAGACTCAACAGAATATCAAACAAATCAGGCGTCATTCGCAAAATACTCTTATACTCTCCCAAATCTTCATTGCGAAATTCTTCCAAAAGTAAAGCAGATGATCCACGTTTATCTCTTCGAAAAATCCACGGTCTTGTCCACACCCGTTTTTGTAGTTCATCTTCTAGTTCGTCTAGCGCGAAATGGCACAGTTTTCGAAGCAACTGTTTTAGTCGAATAGTGTTTTTTTTTCGTATGCAGTTCATTTTGGACGAGTGGTCACCTCAGCAATCCAGTAAGTACTAGCTTAAAAAAATCTAGCCTCATGTAAACAGAACTAGCATGCTTCAAGCTAGGTCAGCAAGCCAGGACAGTTTGGTAAAAAACTAGCTTGCTATCCTAGCTTGAAAAACTAGCCTCGTGTAGCCCGGGCATTAGAGAGGAATTATCGGGCGCACAAGTTTGGGGGCGCTTACGATAATTTCTCCAAATTACACATGAAACGTAACATATTATCGTTATCATTACAAAAATCACTATACCTAAACAGATATAAACTATGGCACTGAGGCTAGTCTTTTTCTCTATTTAATTCACTTTCGTACACTTTACTATTACGCTGCGCGTACGCCATGTACTTGACGTCATCGAAGTTGATCTCGTGCATGTTGAGTGCGCGTGCACCGGATAGATTCTCCGTCGTCGGGAACGGCGGCAGGCTTATGATGGGCAGCGGGGCCGTCTCGTCCAGCTCGTGGTACGCGTGGTGGTGTCGGGCGGTCTGCTCAGCTACCGTGACGTCACAAGGCTCGTCAATGGTCATTACGTAGGTGCCAAACACAGGATGCTTGGAGGTCTCATCGTTACATCGCTTCGTCAGCACCGTGGGCGCGCGTGTGAACAGGATCCAGCTGTCATCATCAATCCGCTGAAGCTTAACGGCTTCCAGGTGTACAGGAAACTGCTTGCAGCTGGTCAGGTGCGTGTCATAGCTGAGGAGTTGCTCTTCGCAGGTAGGACCGCTGTACGGTGCTCGGTTGTCGTCTGTGCACAGGAACTGGTCTCCGGCACCAAGAGCGTGGCATTGTGTCACGATCGGTAAGTACACTGTACCTTTCGCCAATAGGTAGGGATACTTAGGAAAAATGGCCAAGGTTTGGTTCAAGGGTTCATGGAATACAGGAAGCATGTACAATTTGTAAAACTATACGTAGTAACCGTATACGAGTGTAATTTCTAAAATAAATGTTACTTGATTTTTCTTTACATAAGATTTTACAGAAATAGTTTCCTCTATTTGTACTAAATTGATTTCAGTAGGCTCGTATACCAGTTTACCTACTTTATCTATGAGTTGGAGATGACGTAATAACTGTAACTAAAAATGAATTGTTGGACATATCACGTTATTGAAGCAAAGAGGCGATATGATTCACAAACTGTCTGTTAACGAACATATTGGGGTAGCTATTTTAATTAAACCAAAATCTTCTGAAAGGCTTGGATGCAGTTAAAAAGGGGTATGTCTAAAAAATTGGCCTCGAAGGCTTATAATGTACCTAGAGGAACTATCCAGTCGCGATTAAGAAAGCCTTGCAAGAATCTTCCAGGTCCTGATCCAATATACTGCCGTCGTAAGAAAGAAGGGCACAACTAACATTTTTTCCAAAATTGAGTTACATACATATTTGGAATCAGGAAAAAAAGGCTTATCTGCTAAATTTTTTGTAAAATTTTAAGAACAAGATTCACGAAATAACATTAAGCTCAAAGGGCACAACTGAATCATTTTTTGTATTGTAGTTTGTAAAAAGAGCATATCTGACGTAGGACACGTAAAAAGGTCACAAATTTGTAGTTGGTACTTTTATTTTACTAAAATATTTTTAAACTGACTAATTGAAAAGGCACAATTATCTTGCATTAAAATTGTTAAGGCTTAACTGTGACAAACGTGTCGTGTTTTAAAATTTACCATAGCATTTATTTATAAAGAAAAAGCACATCTGCCAGTTATGCCTTTACTATCTAAACTACAACTTAATAGTTTATTTTAAGAAAGTCACATCGGCTGTTATGCCTTTCCAACTAAACATGTTTGAGTGGCGGTGAAGTGCGGGGGACGAGATACGTAGGAAACTGCGCCAGTTGTGCCTGACATATCACGGCGAGACCATGCTTGTCAGCGCGCCGCTCCGGGTAAGTTTATTTTAGTTTGTTTTTAACAGTGCTTAATTCATAATTGTAATGCACGAATGATCTAGGCTAGGTATGTATGGCATCGAATCGGTAAACGCCCGCACGTCACACAATAACAAAGTTGTTGTACGACGCGCGTTGTGACGTTGCGATGCTGTGCATTCCTACTTTATAGACTATTTGCGCGATATTTATTTTCTAAGTGTTTTATTTAGCTAAAAATACAGTGATACCAAAATGTATAATGTCAAAATGTACTGTTATTCTTCACTTTATTATAGATTACTTTTTACTTATTAATCATCTGGAAAGGGACAAATAAACTAAACAAGTATACTCATGTAGCGCCGCCATATTTTCTGCACTTTGCGTAGCGTTCTCTACCTAGTCTGTGACACTTTTTGGTTGGGGTATTTATACCTATTTGATGAAGTTTGTGTTCAGTGCGTTCTCGAAATTCCTCGCCAATTAATCAAATTGAGAGTATTGTTTTTTTTCAGCAATAAGGAGTCACGAGCCTCAAAATTAGTGACTGCTGCTTTAGGAATTGGCAATAATGCAGTTGACGAATGGACACCCGCACCGTCATCAAGTGGGATTCAAAACTCACTGCCACTATCGTGCTCACAGGATATTTGGTCTGATTTTGATTCTGATGATTCAGTATTAGACAAAAATTATGAACTACCAAAAACACATGAAAAAATGGACAGTGATGATACTGATTCCGAATCTGACTATATACCATGTTCACAGCCAGTTCTAGGAAAAATCATTTTAGAATCACCGGAACATTCAGATGAAGAAACAAACCACGTTCAATTGACAAAGAAAGGAAACATAAGAAAGCGACAAACATATAACATTAGTCTCAAAGATCGAAAGCGACAAAAGAGAGAGGAAAAAATATTTAATAAATATTTTGTTAAACCTGGATGCCATGAAAATGTCTTTAAAAAAAAATGTTCGACGCGCTTTTCAGAGGAATATCGCAAAACAGTAAATCGTAATTTTTGGAAAATGTCTTGGATGGAACAAAAATATTTCTTTTTTCGTCAAATGTCAAACTATACTTCGTGGTATTTACGCGACGGATACAGTTTTGGTTTGTGTTGTTTTTAAGTGAATTTTGCATAAAGTTATGTCTAGACGGGAAAAAATGTTACGCAGTCCCACTAGGGCAATCATATTTAACACCATTGAGTTTTGTCAAAGAGAAAAAGTGGCAAAACACACCAATGTTGACTTCAGTCATGTAACGGAACGTGTGGCAGCAGTGACCGGTACGGTAGTTTTATATTATTGCTTATTTACTTCCTAGTAACCTCCGGTTCCAGATATCTCCAAATGTATTTAACTAAAAGAATTTAATTTAACACGTTGAACGCCGTGGAGGTCAACATATGAGCGACACTGTAATAGCCGATAGGGCCAGGAGAAAATCCGTATATATTTAAAATTTTACACATTGTATTTATTGCATTACCGGTACGGAAATAAGCTAAAACTTAGTTATTGATTACAAAAAAATCATTTTAGCGTTTAAATTTGTTATAATTTGAGTGTCACTCATATGTCGTCCCCCGTGGCCTATGCGAAGAGAAAATCGCATGTCCGTAATGGTTCCTCTACACGTCGCCGGACGCATCTGCAGACGTCATCTGCCGATGCGTCCGCCGACGTGTAAACGGGGTAATTTGCGCGTCTGTTGTAGGTATTTAACGTCCGCAGATGCGTCTGCCACTTATCCGTTTGTTGTCGGTTTTTGTGGCACGGATCAAAGGGTTTTGGCGCGAACGTCCGGCGTCCTGTCCACACGTCTTACGACGCATCAGTTTGCTCGGAGTTGCGATTGAATGTGCACGCGTACTTGTGCTTTAATTTACTTTGCGCAGCATTCGTGAAAACTTATGAAATGGCTAACAATATGAGCACTGAGGAAACTTTTAAGTTCATTGAGCTATATCAAGCTGAATACAGTTTATGGAACCCTAAAAATAATTACCACAAAAATAAAAATGTTGTAGGTACCTAAACTATTATTATAATTTTAATAATCTATGTATGTATAGTCAAGGAAATGTATTCGTGTACCTTTTTGACTATTATAATCTTATTGTTATTGCGACGAGAGTGAAAAAGGTACTTACGCGAATACAATACATTTCCTTGACCGTACCTATTTCAATTAATTTATTCTATTGAGGCTACTGTAAAAGTAATTGGACATTTAACAGTAGTCTAGTTAAGTATTAAACAGTTAATTAACTTAAACAGTTGATGATTTTATTTATTTTTCAGGTTAATGATTCGTGGAAACGTATCGCTGACGCGATGGGTGTGCCAATACACGAACTAAAAAAGAAAAAAGAAAATCTACTAGCTACATTCAGAGCAAATTTAAAAAAAATAAAGGCTTCTATTACCTCTGGGGCTGGAGCTGAAGATGTCTACCGTCCCATCTGGATATTTTACGACGTAATGGCGGCATTTTTGATGGATGTGTATGAATCGCCAAACTTCATGAATTCGGAGGATAAAGTAAGTAAAACGAATACCAAATTTCTATTATCTTATTTATTTCAGAATACTTAACTGCTCGTAACTACTTAATCTTGTAACTGTTGATTGTTGTTCTCTTGAATATATTTCATAAATTTTAATCTTGTATCAACTGCGCTTATAGGAGCTCTTCGAGCTACAGGTTGCAATGGATTAAATGTTCCCGTGTAATTTTGTCTCCAAGATCCTGGTTGTGTTAATTCTCCATTGACATACTTATCTACTGAATTCGGGGCAGTGTACACATATCGAGAAGTTCGACTTTTTCTTAAGAAATTGTGCAACAAGACACATGTCATTGTAATTGAAGATGATTTTTCGATATGTAGTGGTATAGGCTTCTTAAAAATTCTAAATACGCTAGACATTATTCCAAAAGTATTTTCGACTGCTACTCGTGATCTAGATAGTTTTTGATTGAATACTCTCTGTGGAGTTCCAACAGCATGATGCCCGGGAAATGGCTTCATAATATGTGTACTCAACGCAAATGCAGCATCAGCTAAAAATACATATGGTAATTCAGTGTTACTATTAGGTAAGCGACTAGGAGGTGGCAAGTTGATTTCATTTGTGTAAATTTTTTGTCTTAATACACTTTGATTATAGACTCCACCGTCGCTAATCCGTCCTTGGCAACCTATATCGGCAAACATAAAACAGTAGTCACTTTCAACTAGCGCTAAGAGTACAATGCTGAAATGTCCTTTATAATTGAAGTACTCCGTCCCGGTATGAGGTGGCGGTAGAATCATTACATGTTTCCCATCCAAAGCGCCGATACAATGAGGAAAATGAAATCCTCTTGCCTTTGAAAGCCATTCATCCGTAGTTTTAGGCATCTGAAAATAAAGTTAAAGTATTATCTATAGGTATTTTTTATTTTGAGCAAATTAATTTAACCTTGCTAGTTAGCTATTTACTTTAACTTCTTTACATTTTTTTTAATTGTATTTGTTTTTTCCCAGACACAAACTGATGAAGAGGCTAGCCCTTCAAAGATGCAGGCTAGTGACATCCCACCAAAACCTAAAATGGGCAACGACGACGACGCAGAAGTCCCTGCTACCCCTCAAAAGAACCCAAGCATTCAAGCACAAAAACGTCGTGCTTTCAATCCACCTGAATTGCAGGAAGCCGGTAAAAAAATGAATACTGCTGTAACCCCTCATTTCATTTCGTTCATTTAGTCTAAAATGGCTAAATGTCGATACGTTGCGCAGTCGCAAAACAAAGATGCCTATGCGTCTTTGTGTTGCGACTGTCAATGTCAGTGTCGAATTGACATTTTTTTTCTAACCTGTCAGAGAAACGTGAAAGGTGACTCAACAAAAAGAAACGCGCACGAAAAAAAAAATGTAGGCCGGGTCTAGGAGATGGATTCCACTCCTAGACCCGGGAACAAGCAGTTCGTTCCATTCGCCACGCTCCGTACATAGGAACTCCCTCGTTGTTGGTGAGTGTTCGAGAAAAAGAGATCAGTGAAAGAATCTGTTCACCGGGATTAATCTTCCACGTTTCTTGTCGTAGGCTGTTTGATATTTGGAGGTAGTGCTGGTCGATGAGGCCTTCGGACCTCATCCTAACACGCAGCCGCTGGTCTGTAAGGAGAAAAACCCCAGATTCTGGGTAAGTTTTACGACATAAGTGCGGTGCGCGCAGATACCATCTACCCTCTAATGCGGAACATATAATAAATGTAACTGTTTGTTAACAGGGTTTTTTAAGTTTCTCTCAAACACACTCCTTCTACAACTCATCTACGCGGTCTAAGGCTGCTGGCCTAGGCCGCCCACCATTCTACCTACTTCACTTCACACATAAACTCCCTTTTCTACATCGTGTTTTGGGCGCGGGGCGCCGGAGGTCACCAACCGTGTTGGGAGAGTTCGCGGCTTCTCCCAGCCCTCTATGGCGGGTGACTCCACTCGGACTCCGTCCCCATCACTAAGCCGGTAACACCAGACATCTATAATGTCTGGTGCCTTTATATTTTTTCTGTGATTATTAAATACTAAAACACATACTGGTTGCAACTAGATACCCTGGTGTAGGCTTTTCCCCTCGACCCTGAGGATAACTGTATAATTAAAAGACTACTCATTCTCTATTGCCTTGAGATAAGGCTGGCGCCCATATATAGATCTAATCATTTTTTGAACTACATGTAAATTTAAAGTAAAGAAGAAACCTAATCAAAATTGTAAAGTGAGACTACCACCTTTTGAAGAGTTAAATATACTTAAATTATTTATAATAATATTGTAACCTTTTATTTATCGACTACCTAATACCTTCTAGTTAGACTTAGGTAGCCAAACCTCACGGATAACGCCTTTTATCTACCTTCACACTTACAAGCGTTACAGTGGCACTCCAACTGGTATAAGGGTCTAGTTGCAACCTTAGGCTTAAACTTTAAATACTAACTTACAATAAGTATGCAATTATAAAGAAATTTGTGTTGTTTTATTATTTCCTTTAGCTGTAAGTACTTTTGTGTTCTTGAATGTGTAATTATTGAATAATATGTGTATGTAATAACCAAAAAGTGATAAATTGTAAAGTTGCAACCAGGATATCATAATTAATAATTTTACAAAATCTACTAAGCTAAACACAACACTCAAATGACTATGATTTTAATAATTCAATTAATAAAGACAAATTTACATATTTAACTGCACAATATTAGTCTGTAAGTTTTAGTAAAAGTAAGCGTGCAGTCGCTCAGGAGCAACTAAAGATGTTATTTAATTGTACATAGGATAGGTTGGTAGTCCAGACTTCTGGAAATTTGTTGTTTTTAGTTTTATTAACCTATAATGGTTGTTACACTTTGTTGGATCTTTTTAATGGATATTTTAATTTTTGGTCTTCAACTTGACAATTTACGTTCCGAGTTTGAACGTACTGCGTCGACCAAGTAAAACATGGAAGACAAATTAACTGATGTACCCAAGGAGGAACCTTCTACCTCCGCTCAGAAAAAGAAAAGCGGAAAGGGGGCTAAGGAGCGACAACAATTGAATTTCAGAAAGAGGATGAACGCTAAACAAGCCAAGGAAGGGAGAGAAGCAGCTATGAAACGGTTAGGCATATTCGACGATTCTACCGCAGAGCTAGAACGAGTCATTGAGTCTTTAAAAGTGACGGTTCAGCCAGTGACGATACCTTTGCCAGCAGCCAGCAGAGGTGTAGGTTTTGCCTCGGTAGCGGAGTACAGCCGCATGATAAGTGCGTGGGACAGAGCAACGGTCCAGGAACTTTGTTCGATCCACCAGTATTATAGAGTCGAGCTCAGCCTTTTCTACTTTAAGCTGTACCTTGCGCGTTATGCTCAAAACGAGCGCTAGAGTTTTCCCATGTCTCAGCCTTTTTTGTTTAATGAAGATTGGCGTCAAATACTACAGACCGTCAACCAGGTCCCCATTCCCTTCTACAACATAGTTTGTAGCCTTGGAAAAGTAGAGGGAAGCGTTGTTTGGAACGCGTTTCCAGTAACTGAGAACCCGCAGAATGCGGAACAAGCGGCTTGCTACTTGTATCCCGTCAACGTACGCGGTACCCTCGACGTCATGGCTAATGCCGATACCCCTCTGATTATGCGTCAGGGGTTTCGAGCGTTAAATCCAGTGCCGGGCGTGCGCTGGGTTGATGATTTAATCATCAATGTTGAGGAGATTTGGCCAGAGAACTATGGCCCTGATCAGTTACTTGCGGATACGCGTGCTTACAGCAATTTGCTTACACGAGCAGGAAACCGGCTGCCGAAAAGTTTCCTATCCAATTTTATGTGGAACTCTACTGCGTCGAAGACAGGTACCGTTTGTATGTACCCCGTACCATCAAGACTGGAGGCACAATGGAGGGTGAGGCCCCCTTTAGTGCAACGAAGAAATCGCCGTGGCGCCGACGGTGAAGCCGTCCCGATCGAGGATGTTCGGCCTCAACAGGAGTACATCACTGACGTGATGCACAACATCCCCAACGTCTTCAACTTCCGAAAACTTTGTTATCTTGCGGTAGCTGTTTCAGTAGTTTACGGCTGAGGGCAGCCGTGAATTCACTGCGTGAATTCTTTTCTGAGGGGGGCCTTGTGTAACCCCTCATTTCATTTCGTTCATTTAGTCTAAAATGGCTAAATGTCGATACGTTGCGCAGTCGCAAAACAAAGATGCCTATGCGTCTTTGTGTTGCGACTGTCAATGTCAGTGTCGAATTGACATTTTTTTTCTAACCTGTCAGAGAGACGTAAAAGGTGACTCAACAAAAAGAAAAGCGCACGAAAAAAAAAATGTAGGCCGGTCTAGGAGATGGATTCCACTCCTAGACCCGGGAACAAGCAGTTCGTTCCATTCGCCACGCTCCGTACATAGGAACTCCCTCGTTGTTGGTGAGTGTTCGAGAAAAAGAGATCAGTGAAAGAATCTGTTCACCGGGATTAATCTTCCACGTTTCTTGTCGTAGGCTGTTTGATATTTGGAGGTAGTGCTGGTCGATGAGGCCTTCGGACCTCATCCTAACACGCAGCCGCTGGTCTGTAAGGAGAAAAACCCCAGATTCTGGGTAAGTTTTACGACATAAGTGCGGTGCGCGCAGATACCATCTACCCTCTAATGCGGAACATATAATAAATGTAACTGTTTGTTAACAGGGTTTTTTAAGTTTCTCTCAAACACACTCCTTCTACAACTCATCTACGCGGTCTAAGGCTGCTGGCCTAGGCCGCCCACCATTCTACCTACTTCACTTCACACATAAACTCCCTTTTCTACATCGTGTTTTGGGCGCGGGGCGCCGGAGGTCACCAACCGTGTTGGGAGAGTTCGCGGCTTCTCCCAGCCCTCTATGGCGGGTGACTCCACTCGGACTCCGTCCCCATCACTAAGCCGGTAACACCAGACATCTATAATGTCTGGTGCCTTTATATTTTTTCTGTGATTATTAAATACTAAAACACATACTGGTTGCAACTAGATACCCTGGTGTAGGCTTTTCCCCTCGACCCTGAGGATAACTGTATAATTAAAAGACTACTCATTCTCTATTGCCTTGAGATAAGGCTGGCGCCCATATATAGATCTAATCATTTTTTGAACTACATGTAAATTTAAAGTAAAGAAGAAACCTAATCAAAATTGTAAAGTGAGACTACCACCTTTTGAAGAGTTAAATATACTTAAATTATTTATAATAATATTGTAACCTTTTATTTATCGACTACCTAATACCTTCTAGTTAGACTTAGGTAGCCAAACCTCACGGATAACGCCTTTTATCTACCTTCACACTTACAAGCGTTACAGTGGCACTCCAACTGGTATAAGGGTCTAGTTGCAACCTTAGGCTTAAACTTTAAATACTAACTTACAATAAGTATGCAATTATAAAGAAATTTGTGTTGTTTTATTATTTCCTTTAGCTGTAAGTACTTTTGTGTTCTTGAATGTGTAATTATTGAATAATATGTGTATGTAATAACCAAAAAGTGATAAATTGTAAAGTTGCAACCAGGATATCATAATTAATAATTTTACAAAATCTACTAAGCTAAACACAACACTCAAATGACTATGATTTTAATAATTCAATTAATAAAGACAAATTTACATATTTAACTGCACAATATTAGTCTGTAAGTTTTAGTAAAAGTAAGCGTGCAGTCGCTCAGGAGCAACTAAAGATGTTATTTAATTGTACATAGGATAGGTTGGTAGTCCAGACTTCTGGAAATTTGTTGTTTTTAGTTTTATTAACCTATAATGGTTGTTACACTTTGTTGGATCTTTTTAATGGATATTTTAATTTTTGGTCTTCAACTTGACAATTTACGTTCCGAGTTTGAACGTACTGCGTCGACCAAGTAAAACATGGAAGACAAATTAACTGATGTACCCAAGGAGGAACCTTCTACCTCCGCTCAGAAAAAGAAAAGCGGAAAGGGGGCTAAGGAGCGACAACAATTGAATTTCAGAAAGAGGATGAACGCTAAACAAGCCAAGGAAGGGAGAGAAGCAGCTATGAAACGGTTAGGCATATTCGACGATTCTACCGCAGAGCTAGAACGAGCCATTGAGTCTTTAAAAGTGACGGTTCAGCCAGTGGCGATACCTTTGCCAGCAGCCAGCAGAGGTGTAGGTTTTGCCTCGGTAGCGGAGTACAGCCGCATGATAAGTGCGTGGGACAGAGCAACGGTCCAGGAACTTTGTTCGATCCACCAGTATTATAGAGTCGAGCTCAGCCTTTTCTACTTTAAGCTGTACCTTGCGCGTTATGCTCAAAACGAGCGCTAGAGTTTTCCCATGTCTCAGCCTTTTTTGTTTAATGAAGATTGGCGTCAAATACTACAGACCGTCAACCAGGTCCCCATTCCCTTCTACAACATAGTTTGTAGCCTTGGAAAAGTAGAGGGAAGCGTTGTTTGGAACGCGTTTCCAGTAACTGAGAACCCGCAGAATGCGGAACAAGCGGCTTGCTACTTGTATCCCGTCAACGTACGCGGTACCCTCGACGTCATGGCTAATGCCGATACCCCTCTGATTATGCGTCAGGGGTTTCGAGCGTTAAATCCAGTGCCGGGCGTGCGCTGGGTTGATGATTTAATCATCAATGTTGAGGAGATTTGGCCAGAGAACTATGGCCCTGATCAGTTACTTGCGGATACGCGTGCTTACAGCAATTTGCTTACACGAGCAGGAAACCGGCTGCCGAAAAGTTTCCTATCCAATTTTATGTGGAACTCTACTTCGTCGAAGACAGGTACCGTTTGTATGTACCCCGTACCATCAAGACTGGAGGCACAATGGAGGGTGAGGCCCCCTTTAGTGCAACGAAGAAATCGCCGTGGCGCCGACGGTGAAGCCGTCCCGATCGAGGATGTTCGGCCTCAACAGGAGTACATCACTGACGTGATGCACAACATCCCCAACGTCTTCAACTTCCGAAAACTTTGTTATCTTGCGGTAGCTGTTTCAGTAGTTTACGGCTGAGGGCAGCCGTGAATTCACTGCGTGAATTCTTTTCTGAGGGGGGCCTTGTGTAACCCCTCATTTCATTTCGTTCATTTAGTCTAAAATGGCTAAATGTCGATACGTTGCGCAGTCGCAAAACAAAGATGCCTATGCGTCTTTGTGTTGCGACTGTCAATGTCAGTGTCGAATTGACATTTTTTTTCTAACCTGTCAGAGAGACGTAAAAGGTGACTCAACAAAAAGAAAAGCGCACGAAAAAAAAAATGTAGGCCGGTCTAGGAGATGGATTCCACTCCTAGACCCGGGAACAAGCAGTTCGTTCCATTCGCCACGCTCCGTACATAGGAACTCCCTCGTTGTTGGTGAGTGTTCGAGAAAAAGAGATCAGTGAAAGAATCTGTTCACCGGGATTAATCTTCCACGTTTCTTGTCGTAGGCTGTTTGATATTTGGAGGTAGTGCTGGTCGATGAGGCCTTCGGACCTCATCCTAACACGCAGCCGCTGGTCTGTAAGGAGAAAAACCCCAGATTCTGGGTAAGTTTTACGACATAAGTGCGGTGCGCGCAGATACCATCTACCCTCTAATGCGGAACATATAATAAATGTAACTGTTTGTTAACAGGGTTTTTTAAGTTTCTCGCAAACACACTCTTTCTACAACTCATCTACACGGTCTAAGGCTACTGGCCTAGGCCGCCCACCATTCTACCTACTTCACTTCACACATAACCTCCCTTTTCTACATCGTGCTTTGGGCGCGGGGCGCCGGAGGTCACCAACCGTGTTGGGAGAGCTCGCGGCTTCTCCCAGCCCTCTATGGCGGGTGACTCCACTCGGACTCCGTCCCCATCACTAAGCCGGTAACACCAGACATCTATAATGTCTGGTGCCTTTATATTTTTTCTGTGATTATTAAATACTAAAACACATACTGGTTGCAACTAGATACCCTGGTGTAGGCTTTTCCCCTCGACCCTGAGGATAACTGTATAATTAAAAGACTACTCATTCTCTATTGCCTTGAGATAAGGCTGGCGCCCATATATAGATCTAATCATTTTTTGAACTACATGTAAATTTAAAGTAAAGAAGAAACCTAATCAAAATTGTAAAGTGAGACTACCACCTTTTGAAGAGTTAAATATACTTAAATTATTTATAATAATATTGTAACCTTTTATTTATCGACTACCTAATACCTTCTAGTTAGACTTAGGTAGCCAAACCTCACGGATAACGCCTTTTATCTACCTTCACACTTACAAGCGTTACACTGCTTTAATCACACTAAATAAGGCATTGACCAGTAAACAAAGCGCAAAAGAAGAAGATGAATGCGATTTATTTTGTAGAATGTTGGCAAAACAAATCAAGGAATATCCAAAAATTGAAAGGGAAGAAATAATGTACGAACTCCATGGTATTCGTCGGTACAACAGCATGATGCAGGGCAGATCATACGCTGTTTCTTCTCCTCAAAACATCATACTGAGTCGTCCTAGCACTAGCAATAGTGTATATTTATCAACACCATCACCGAATTATGTAATTGACTCTCCCTATTCAGTGGAATCGGTGCCACAAAATACGGTCAACCAACAATCCGAAGTAGTGAACATTATATCACAAGAAATTATTCTACCACAAACAAGTAGAGAAGTTTATGAAAACTTCGAAAATGTGATGGATAATAATAAAGTTACATTTTCAGATAATATTTAATTGTTCATTAGGTCTTAAAGTAATTTTTTTGTAAACAACAAACTTGTTGATTTTTCATTAACAATAAATAATTTGTATTAAAATAATGTAGTTTACCTTCACTAAATCCTTTAACACGGCATTGAGCGCCAAACATACTTCAGGGACAATAAGAGATATAATTTGGCTTGAAATTTTTAACAGGTAATGCAAGCTTCTGTAGCTGTCTCCAGTAGCTAAATATCTAAATGTTACTGCCAAGCGCACTTTCACTTGTAATGCATCCCTCCAATCGGTATCTTTTTTAAAAATCATTGGAGATATTTTTTGTAGAAGGTATTCAAAATCGCTGCTAGACATTCGAACAAAATTATTGAATTCTCCAGATGGCTCCAAGTAAAGTTCTGCAAGCTGGTTTTCCATGCTATTCCTGCAAAAAAAATCTTGTTATTACGTGTGTAATGTGCAATTACGTAAATTTGATTTGAGTCTGGACAAAAATTCCGCTTACTTCGTTCTGTTTCTATGTATAGCCAGCATCCACCATCTTCTTCTTTTCCATTTATTTTTAATAACTCTATTGCGATGCACATTTACGTAGTAGTTAAAAGATAAAGATAAAAAAATAAATAGCTGCGGCAGCTATGATCTCAATATCCATATTTAAACGTTGTGTCTCTGTCGAGAATGAACTTATACTGATCAAGCAACAGACGTGTGGACGGCTCGAGGTGATCCATCTGCGGATGCATCTGTCAGCGTCCGCGTACGTATCTGTAGTTAGCGGGGGCCGCACGGGTCGCGGTGTCGGGCACCGCCGCCCGCGCGCCCGCACCCGCGTACAGCTCACGAGTTTAGAGTGTTTATTTCGTTTATTGCGTGTTTAGTGCCACATTAAACGCGATACGCTCACAGCGCTATTTGGTTTTTGCTTATTTTATATATATAGGTATTCATACTGCGTTAATATTATAAAGATGGATGATTTCGGAGATTTTGAGATAAGTCAAGAAGACTTATCACACATAGACAATTTAGAAATAAATTTACTCAACAACAGTTTTCACGTCAGCTCGGAAGAGGAAGATTTGGATGATCAAACAATTTTCCGTCGTTTTTAGTCGTCGCCGTGTAATGGTTTTTGAAAGTGATGAAAGTGAGTTACACCAGCTACAAATTACTTTGAATACTATGAGTACTCCGTCGACATCTGCACGTACATGGACGCAACCAGCAGGTAATCAGCGTCAAATTATTGCTTTCACTGAGATTCCTGGTTTGCCTTTTAATCTCCGCTCTACTATGATTAACAAGTCAGACGAAATTTTTGAGAAAATAGTGTATGATACTAACGAGTTTGCTATACACAAAATAGCTGCACGAGAAGCTTCAAAGTCAGCACGCATACGCAATTGGTCGCCTACTAATGTTGATGAAATGAAAAACTTTTTTAGTTTGATATTATTTATGGGATTGGTAAAGCTTCCTAAAATGAGTGACTATTGGTCCAAGGACGAAATAATAGGACATGCTTTTGCACGAAAAATAATGTCTCGGAACAGGTTTGAACTGTTATTACAAATGTTACACTTTTCTAAAGAAGATGACGCTCACAAGACTGATCGATTACATCGCATTCGAACCCTTCTGGATCTAATGAACGAAAATATCAAGAATCATTACACTCCTGGCGAAGACCTGTGCATTGATGAGAGTGTCGTACCATTTCGGGGAAGAATTATTTTCAGACAGTACAATAAACAGAAACGACATAATTATGGTGTAAAGGAATTTAAACTATGCACGTTACCTGGATATACCTACAAAATCAGTATTTATGCGGGCAAACAAAATGATCAAGTCAATACTACGCCTGAAAACGTTGTGATGTCGTTGTGCAGTGACCTTTTGAACAAAGGACATACATTATACACTGATAACTGGTACACAAGTGTCAGTTTGGCTAGAAACCTTTTGCAAAATGAAACGCACCTCGTCGGTACAATTCGTAAAAACAGGAAAAATCTTCCTAAGGAAGTAATCAATGCTATATTGAAACGAGGCGAATATATTGCCATGGAGAGTACTGATGGAATAACTCTTATTAAAATGGAAAGACAAAAGGGACGTTTACGTTCTTTCTACAAAGCATTCCATCAGCTTTCAACCCGTCACGAAGAGAGGTAAAACCACTTTGAAGCCTAAAATCGTACTAGATTACAACAAAGCGAAAGGAGCCGTGGACTTATCCGACCAGATGGCCGCATATTCGACACCTTTGAGAAAGTCCGTCAAATGGTATAAAAAGTGGCCATAAATTTGCTTCTAAACACGGCCGTTGTTAATGCTTTAATATTATACAAGACTGTCACTGGGAAAAAGATGCAAGTAGTTGAATTCAGGAAACAGATATTGAAGGGTTTATTGTCAAAAAAGGTAGAACAACCAATAGAAACCTTGAGGCCAAGACGTATAAAGCACAAGCTCACGAAAAAAGAAGGCACCGCCAAAAATAATCGTCGTACATGTCAAAATTGTTATAAACATAACGTTGAGATAATGGGAAGGGCTTTGGCAAAAACAAGACCAAAAAGGTCGTTACATTTTGTGAAACTTGCCCAAATAAACCATATCTCTCTTACGACTGTTTTCATCAAGTTCATTAGAATAATTTTGTGATGTAAGTTTAAGTTTACCTGGCATTGATCTCAAATTAAGGCTTTTTAGTGGCGACGAATTTCCGTCACGACGAAGCAAATATTGTTTTGTTTAAGCTTACTGATAAATATGGATGACACCGCTACTGTCAAGGATGCGATCCCTAAGGGAAA
Source organism: Macaria liturata (assembly GCA_964023185.1). Lineage (NCBI taxonomy): Eukaryota > Metazoa > Arthropoda > Insecta > Lepidoptera > Geometridae > Macaria > Macaria liturata. Next base: position 9,350,520 of record OZ026826.1, on the reverse strand, counting down.
GAAAAGTCGTGAAACCAAGAGGTCCGGAAACTTTCGGACAAAGAAGGGAGAAGAATTCCACTCCAGCCGGGACATCTACATACGAGAACAGTTGTTCCTCGGATGTTCCAACGCAACCGGCGCCCTTCCTTCCATTGGCGAAGTTGTTACACGTGAAGCCATTCCGCTCCCAATCTCCACCAGAGGAGTTGGAACTGGTTCCGTGTACCTAGCCAAAACCGTCTCGAAACTCACTCCGGCCGTCGACGTTGATGTTAGAGCCATCTACCGCGCAGGCCTAGGACTAGCCGAAGCACGAATGTCCCGCCAGCAAGGCCTCTTCACGAAGACAAATCCTCATATAAATATATATCTAAATGAATATTAGCTAATACTATTTTGTTTTTTATTTAGTACACATATACATATCCTATTTGTAATCAAAATTTATCCAAACTGGTTTCGGCGTTATAGCATAATTGAACGCAATACTATCATACACAGTTATATTCTCACTACGTTGCAAATATGGCTTAGAAAACTTGTCATATTTTTCTAGGTATTATGTTTACATAAAAACCAACTGAACTGCATTAGTCTACAGGGCCATGGGGGTCACGTTATACCGAGATTTGCTTAGAACATTTGTCCGACGGCTCCATAGACACGTTTGAAATCAACTCCAGCTTGCGGTCACATGGTGTCCCCCGCGGCTCTAACGGAACAGATAAGTGTCGACCAAATGGTGCCCCCCGTGGCTCAAATGGAAACACGAAGAAAACGCACTGGCGTTCAACGTGTTAAACATGTGACAATACTTGTATGTTTTGATTCAACCAATGTTCTTGATAGTATGTTCTATGTTCTATATATATATTCATAGTATCTCAATGTTCTAGGTAGGTGTAAAGTGTGTTGATACTTTTTTTTTACTAACTTATATATTTTTTTCAGGTTTGAACAGAGATACTGTACCTAAAATAAAAAAAGAAGGTTCTACACACGACGGCGTATGGTCCACACCGGGGAAAACACGTAAAGGAAGACCAAAAAAAGTAATTCTTGATGATTTTGATAAGTGCGTAATTCGTAACAAAATTCGTGAATTTTATTCTGTAAGAAAGGAGGTGCCGACGCTGAGAAAACTACATCGTGTGTTAAAAGAAGACATAAGCTTCTGCGGTGGAATCACTTGTCTGCGCGAAGTTTTAAAAGAACTAGGTTATAAATATAATAAGTGTCAGTCAAAACGAAAAGTTCTCATTGAGAGACATGATATTGTGGTCTGGCGTGCTAAATATTTGCAAACAATGAAGCGATTGAGAGAAACAGGAAAACCAGTTGTTTATATTATGTAGACGAGACTTATATTCACACTGCACATGAAGTCAGTAAGTGTTGGCAAGGTCCCGATGAACCTGGAGTTTCTAAAGCTATTTCCTTGGTGAAAGATATATCGTCGGCTTACTGGTAAAACCGAATAAATGCACTTTTTGGCTGATTTGAGTTAAAAATGCAGTTATACTTATTTTTCCCGCTCTATCGGCTTGTAAAACCGAATAAACGATACGCCCTACCGTAGCAGAGATAGCCAGTTTGAATAAATCATAAATACTCTATTAAAAATAAAATTGTACTAAGTAATACAGCATAAATATTCTTATTGCACGCATCCAATCAATTTCTACAGACAAAGTAGTATAAATATGTTTATGTGTTTTTACTCGTGGTAAGTTTCATTAAAAAGCATTAACATATTTTTCAGATAAAAGTAATAAACGCATTTGCAGCTATTTACGGTCACATCTATACAGTTAAAGTAATATAAGGGCATTTAAGGGCCAAGAATTTACGAACGATTAAGAGCTCCATCTGCCACACCAATTATAGAACATTCTCTACCAGCGATTTTATGCATTTAGTTTGTCTAGGAGTTGTTAAAAAATGATCCGATGTTGGGTTGAAAATGGACCGAAAAAATGCAAACTAAATATTCGTAAAATAGATGAAATTTCTGGGCGCCTACAAATCTGCCGCGTTCATTACCCAGTTGAGTTTTCGAGACGTCCTCGGCCCCTAAAATTGTTTTAATATTGGAAAGCCACCGAATTAAGAGCCTTTATTCTCTACTTGGGACCTGTCGTTTTTGGAACATTTTGCCTAATAGCCTCTACAAACATTTTTTAATTTTGCACTGTGCCATATATATACTGTGCAATGACATATGTCTAGATGATGTCTGGCGATCATATGCCAACAACCTGTTGCATTGTTTTGTGCAAAATATTCGAGTCTTCTATAGTGAAGAATTTCTTGTTTATAATGTGCATAATCTCCTGCATCTGGCTGCGGATGTTTATAATTTTGGAGCGTTGGATTTATTTTCAGCATTTCCTTTCGAAAATTTTATGTCTAAAATAAAGCGACTGGTTCGATCACACAACATGCCCCTAGAACAAGTTTCTAAGAGGCTAGGTGAAAAGTCCAATAGTTATACAGTGCCTCAAAAATCAGTTAAAGTTAAAAAACATGCGGGTTTAATTAAAAAAAATCCGTTTAATGATTGTGTATTAAGTACGTCTCCATGTGATTCATGCTTCGTGACTTTAAATGGCGATATTGTTGTCGTCAAATCGATAAAAAGTAACTCTGAAAGTAGTTTGTATACTTTGGAATGTGATTGCTTTTTAAATAAATCGGATTTTTACAAGGAACCAATTGAAAGTAGCAAGTTAGGTATATTTAAAGTTAGTAACAACACACGCAGAAAAAATTTAAGCATGTCAAGTTTACACAAGAAATGTTTACTTTTGCCTAACTTTAGTGATGACGATGGTTCTTATATATGCGTACCATTTGTCAGCGTGAAATTGCACCATTAGGTATATTTAAAGTTAGTAACACGCAGAAAAAATTTAAGCACGTCAAGTTTACACAAGAAATGTTTACTTTTGTCTAACTACAGTGATGACGATGGTTCTTATATATGCGTACCATTTGTCAGCGTGAAATTGCACTAGACTTGCATGAGACTCGCGGAAACCCGGGACAGAATGGGGAAATCTGAATCTTTGGGGATTACAGGGAAGCCGTCTTAGAAAGGGTGAACGTCAGGATGGCTGCACCAAGCGAGATTTTACCAGTTAACCCATATTTAGTACCTAATATGTACTATTTAATGCCTTTCATAAAATAATTTGTACCTCTCTAAAAGTCAAGAAATATTAAAAACAAAGTGGTCAGCCATTCTGACGTCAGGTTGGTTGGACCACTTTTGGTTCTACCAAATGAAACATCATACCGGCCGGATCTTTACATCGAGATTTAGTACCTTATTGTACCTAAGAGAGATATCCTAAGTCAAATTATTCCACTTTGCCACCCCAAGCCCCCCTGGTGGGGCAGATTCCACTAGTCTAAAATGTTGGTGGATTTTGCCCCACCAGGGCTAGCCCTTTTAAGATTTTTTTTGTAAATCCTATAAAGAGTCAATGTGTAGTTTTAAAATAAAACAAACGACTATCTATAGGTTTTAACCATTCTATTACTAATTTCTATCATTGTCACAAGTCACTAAAATTGAGACATCATCAGTAATTATAATACCTACATAAATGTTTTATACATAATTTGATTTTCGAACTTAGCTATGTATTATACCTATGTATAAGTTGAAATTACGTAACATTTTTATTGACATAATATAGTTCAACGGGTTAAATTGGCCACCCAGGCATTGATATGATCAAAGGATGCATTTAATATTTATAAAAAACAGGTCATTATTTGCCTCTGAATCCAATTGATTAGCTTTTCCGAGCCATTCAAGCTTTCTGAAATATTTTTTTATGAATATATGTAGCTTAGACATTTTTGATAATTATAATCATAATTATCAGAGAGAGAGAGATCCAGGTCCAGACTACTTTTTACAAATAGGTATTAGGTATATGCATCCTTTGATCATATCAATAATAATAAAACCGCAGGGGCGACTTTATGGCGAGTCGTCGGTGAGTGGCGTCACCGCGTACCCCGATTTCCTGGGGGCTAAATGAGACCTCCTGCCTCCCGGCTTGCCTTGATTGGCCGTCCGGGAGTGGAAGACGCAAGAGCTAAGTACCTAAGCTCCAGGGTGGAAGTGTTAAAGGGCATAACGCCGCTAGTACCGCTCAGAGAACGCGCAGCACACCTCTCGACACCCTAAGCCACGCACACCAATGTTGCCCTTCCGGCGTCATTTTAGGCTGCCTTTTGTGGAGGGCCCATTTAGTGAGTGGCAAGTCATCACCCGCTATAATTTTTATGAATGAGGCATAACTGGCGGGTGCCGTTCCTCGTACAATAGACCAGTTTAATTAAGTCAATGAACAACTCAACACAATAGCCTGTAACATTAATACCATGTCTGCAATAGTTACTTTATATACCTAACATCCTCTATCTGTAATTTTTACTTAATTTTAAGTATAATATTGTAAAAGGCCTCTCAGTGTTGGCTACGGCCCCACTGATGCCTTAAAACTACCGGGCGTAAGTCCCGAGAATCTGTGAAGAGAAATAAATAATAATAATAATACAGTCACAAGTCACTAGTCTTGATACATCATAATATTAATGCAGCAATTATAATACATAAATGTTTAATAAATAAGTTTGTTTCACTTTATATTAAAGTACATTTCTGGAAGCCTAAGAAGCTTAGCTTTACATGAGTGTTCGCACAAATATTGTAGAGCGACCTGTCAACTTTGTGACTGGACATGAACTTGACGCAAATGCAAAGCAAACTTGGGCATCGAGAACTGTACTAACCCTTTGGACTGTTTCTCGCGCAGCTCTTATGGCGTAGTTTGAATTGAACTTGAAGTTGCTCTACTTAAAATTTATTATCTATTTATTTTTAAAAATAATTGACTTTTATAATTGGTGAATTACATTTTGTAAACGTTTTGCTTCTGGTGTGTTTATTAGTATTAGTGTAATTAAATTTGACTTTTAAATTTTATTACCAAAAGAAATAACCGAAAAAAAATGGATGGAAAAAAGAAGAAATATCCTTGTGTCAGTTAAAAGAAAAATAGGACTAGAGTTGAAGTTATGAAAAGGAACAGACTAATAAGGTATGTTTAACACTACTTAACAATAATTGTTGTTAAAATAAACAAGTAAGTACTTATAATTTGAGGTATTGTTTGATCTATTAATTATGGGTAGGTATACAGTGTGCAGTTTTACCTTTAAACCACATACACTGTAAGTGTAATAGTATAAAAGTAGTCCACTTTAAAAAAAATAGCTATATTTTAGCCATGTATTGCGGGAAATGTACCATGCTTCTGCAATTAGCGCAAATGCGTGCACGTGTTATTTTCTAGTCCGGCCTTGTATTTGTGATTTTAGAAAATAGCAATAATTGATAGAAAAAATTTACATACAAATAATAGTCACGATTACAGACGTTTAGATTAGATTTTTGCATGCTGATGAATCGGTTAAAGGAAAAAAAACAGTCACTTATTGTTTACTGTAGTACCTACGTTTAATATTTAGCCAAGTTTTTTCACTCTAGATTTGATAATCAGTCACTGCACCTCTATTTGGATTCATTTAAATAGTACTATTACATTTTATTGGAATTGCCGTTATTGATTTACGTGACCATTATTCTTTCAGCTCCGCTACCACCACTACACGTCAACCGATGTCAAATATTACCAATACTTGCCCAGAAAATGATGTATTGCCATGGTATTTATTTACTGTTATCTATTTTATTAAATTATATACGCAAATACATATTAAGTCATATAATTATAATACTTTTCGTTTCAGTGATCGAAAGAACGAACCTGAAAGTTCTGCAGAGAGTCCGGAGACAAAAGATCAAGGTGCAGCAAACAACCCCAAAAATGAAAACTCGGTACTTACATATTTTTGAGTTAATATATCGTTATATATCGTTAGATAGTTATGCAATAACTATCTAACGATTTATGCACAGCGAAACCTCTTTCGCTTCCAAATAACCTATACACCTCCAAAAAGGTTTGCGTTTCATGCAAACTCTTTGGTGATTTTCCCGCGCAAAATCCACAGTTATGTTATCTGTGCCTATTGAATTATTTCTTCTCTCGTTTTCCGCGCACGCCCACATAAATTAAATATTAAATTCATTTAAAGAAAAACAAACACAATGGACTCCATTTTATCTAACTTAACCGCCCAATTTCCCATCCTTTTCGATCCTTCCGATGTTAATTTTAATAATTGCGAATTACGCATTCAAACTATGCACAATTTGTTGACAAAATATAATTTAGTTTCTCCTAATCCAATTTCTATGTCGCAATTAAAACGAAAATGCAAAGACTACATCCGAACAATCCAAAGCACAAAACACTCTAATACGGTAAGTTCCTTTTTGTATGAATTTTTAGTTCTCTCAAATACTTCCGAACTTATATTCTGTTCCCTTTAATCCTTCCAGACTTCCAACCCACTAATCCCTCAGATTCCGTCCGCTCCGGCCAGTGAATGGATGATCGTTTGTCTGCCTGGCATGTCTTCTCTGCCTCCCGCAGAAAGAGAAGCTGAATAGAAATATGGCCAGCAATTGAAATGTGGTGTAACTATAGTTTCTATTAGAAACTTTCTCAATACAACTATAAAAGTATTTGATTAAAATATTTGTTCTGAAATTTAATTTATGTTCATAAATAAACACTTTTAGTTTTGCCATTTAAAAGATAATATAAAATAAATATCGGCACATGAATTTGACACATAGATATTTATTAAGTTATTGCTTGTTTATTTCAGCGCCAGTCATCTGCACGTGGAAATGATGATTGCTTCGACTTTGATGTAGAACGTGAAGATATGTGTCATAAAAAAGAGGATTACGAGCTAGAGGGACGTCGTATTGTCTCTATTAAGTACCTCCTGCATTCTCTGCAAGCCGTTGCTGATCACAGTAGTGAATCATTTGGATGCAGATTTTCACATTTAAAATGCATCGGTTATTATTCGTTTTTGAGGTTATATTTTTTATGAAGTTAAGAAAACAGTTAAGTTAAAAGTTTACAATGTTAGTGGGATTGAAGTATTTCATAAAAATAAGTGTTTAGTATTCATATGCCTGTGTGTAGTTGAATATTTTTATTTTTAGATTATTTGGACCAAAAACCTAGTACTTCTAAACAAGGATGGATGAGTCCTACTTCAAACTGTTCTTCAATCTTAGGTGAATCCAGAGAGAAAATAGTTGCTGAAATGGAGCGCATTTTAGATGATAGCGATGACTCTGTACAGGACCCCAGTTACAAAGATCCACACTCATTGGGCTAGATGGCGCTGTGTGATATGTCCCGAGTTTTTTTTTTTTTTTTATTGATTCAACCAAGATTTATTTGAAGAATCTGCAAATAAAAGTGATGAAGTAACTGATTTTCTGGTATTTTATGGAGACAATACTGATGATATTGATGAAGAAGTTACAGCACTTAGTAAGAAAGACTTTTGCTGTGTTACATTCGACTTGCAGGCTGTATTACAGATACCCTCTGGATTAGTGGGACAGCTATACTGTTGTAGAAAGCTGTGCGTTTACAATCTGTGCATCTACGAAGCTGCACTGCCAAACGATGCTTATTGCTTTGCTTGGTCCGAAGTGAATGGGAAAAGAGGGAGTTCAGAAATAGGGAGTATTTTATATCACTACCTATCCACGTGTGTGCCTTCCAATGTGACAGACAACTAAAAAAACAAGGTGTGGTCCGACTTTAAAAATAACACCAAAAGAAAAGCCGCAAAAATATATCGAGGCGCCAGCGGCACTGGTGGAGGCCCTGCTTGCACACTCGTATTGAACGATGTGGAACAACGAGTGCTTCAATTGGTGGGTCGGCAGGCAGCCACAGGTTTGGTGGGTGTCCCGGAGCCAGGCTTATATGTTTATTTTTATTAATTTTACTAATGTTATTCCAATATGTTACTCCTATGTTTAAATTACCTCTAATTTCATCCTCACAAAGTCCCATTGACTTTATCACCAAGAGTCTACTGCACATCAACAGCTGGTCTATGTATCTTGATTCAAATTCAATTTACACAACAAATGGTTACAAAATTAATATCATAAGGCACTGAAATTTTTGAGGTAACACATAAAGCTATGTTTATGACAAATTGTTGAGATCAGTATTTTTCTACAAATGTGATATGATACTTTCTGCTTGTGTTGCATGCAGGTGTCTGATTTGCCCTCAGTGTTTCATAATGTTCAGTAGGTACAATTCTTTCTATGTTCATTATTTTACAAATAAATTGATCTCGAAATTAATCAATGTAAAGAGCATACTTGTATGTTAAAATATCAATAATTTATATATTTCAGCATGTCAGTGTGGAAGCAGGTGATGGAGTTCCATCCAGACTCCAGCCCAATGAAGAAGTGGTGATAGAAATTGGTGAGTACATCTTCTGAAATAAATCTATTCTGTTGTGTTAAAATAGAAGATAAATAAATAAAAGAGTATAAATAGGTACATCAAAGGTGTTGGTAACTTAGGTTTAGTATGACCTTTCTATTTCTACCTATGTAATAATATCTATAATTGACAAGTAAGGGCCTATACAGACAGACCACATTTCAACTACAGGATTTAATATTGGATTTCATATAAGTTTTGAGAAAAACACCATTAACACTAATTACAGAACTACTAGTTATATGTGTTGATAAAACTGTGACTGCGAGGCCCAGCACTTTATAAACTCAATATGTACAGTGTATGCCAATAAAATGTTATTGTCAGTTCCAGAACAAGCGCCACGCGCCATCACTCCGTTTCAGGCGATATTGGTGCAGCAGCCGGAAGTACCGACGCAAGAGTCAGCGCAGAGCCCGCCCGCGCCTCGTCAGGCAGCTCGTCTCCCCCGGCGTCGCCGGCACGATTCCTCCGCGTCACCGCCAACGCCGCCGGAAGTACCGACGCAAGAGTCGGCGCAGAGCCCGCCCGCGCCTCGTCAGGCAGCTCGTCTCCCCCGGCGTCGCCGGCACGATTCCTCCGCGTCGCCGCCAACGCCGCCGGAAGTACCGACGCAAGAGTCGGCGCAGAGCCCGCCCGCGCCTCGTCAGGCAGCTCCACGTCTCCCCCGCGTCGCCGGCACGATTCCTCCGCGTCGCCGCCAACGCCCAACTGCGTCGTAACGGCGCCGGCACGGTATCGCCACGCTCGCGCCCGAGGCGGCGTACGTTACTCCATTCACGCCGCGCGGACACTGCTGCGGAACGGTTTTTGCGGGCCGACGAGGGTTGGCGTCAAATAGCCACAGAGTTTGTTGCACAAGGTGCTCAGCAACAAGCACAGTGGCAAACGCTGTTTGCGAGAGGCCTAGACCTCCTGGAGCGATTCCTAAATCGTTTTTAACTCCAGTTTAAGCCATTTCCATGCCAAATATCATCCAAATTGGTTCTGCCGACCGAAGCCACTGGCATACAATTTATCATCTAAATCAGTTAGGCTATCTTGGCGCGAAGTTGCAACGAACATGTAGCTTATTTGTCACGCTACCTCTATACCAAATTCCATTCAAATTGGTTCAGCCATTTGGGTGTGTGTGTGTTACTATTACAGTTAGTATAATCCTATACCTTACATGTGACTGAAATAATGTTACTTGATAGTTGAAATCTTTATTAGTAATCACATAAACTCAAACTAAAATTTTTATTAAAACTAAATGTTATAAATTCAATTTGACGAGATATTGTAATTTGTGTAGCATATTCTATGATATTAGTACTTACTTATACCTATGTTACAACTTTACTTTATCAATAAAGATTCTTTATCTTTATCATAATGTAATTAACACTTAAGAGGGCATTCGGTTGCAAATTTTCTTATTATTATAATTATATTATAATTATTGTGTGGCATGAACAATACTAGCGACCCTACCACGCATCGCACGACCAAGGGTTAAAAGTGTTGCTTCTTCCGCCTGTGCTACTTCCACGCGATGAAATCCATGTGCATCTGTAATAAAACAAAATTTTAAGCTAAGCTAAGCTCTCGTGTTGACAAGTTTCTAGCAATTCTATGACCTCTGGCATGGCAGAAAAACTGCTTGTAAGTATTAAGACTTGTAACCGAGAACTACAATTAAGATGCCATCCAACCCATGAATAAATTATACACACCTATTTGTTCGTGCTGCTCTGGATCAGGTGCCCGGAAATCAATTGCTATATTGTGTAGCACACTACAAGCTGTGATGATTTGAGCACACTTTTTAGGTTTATAGTGTAGGACCCGGTCCTAGACCTACCTGGACCTAGGTTGTTGCGCCTTTCTTCGTCACGATGGACAACTTCCGCGGCTTCCGTCGCCTCCCACGCCAAATACATCCTCGGCAACATTATTATATTTGATTTTTTACACCGAAAATGTAATACTCACTGCAAAATTATTGGTGAGAAATGCGAAACGAAACAGTTTTATATTTTTCGATAATAGTAATGAAAACGTTACGTGAGTTGTCATTTTGGCAACTCATACTACCAAATTAGATATAAATGTATGAAACACGAAAACGAAATGTAGTTTTGGTTTACTATTTGGTGAGCTTGACACTTCATACTACCAAATTAGTTGAAATTAGTTCTTAAAAGTTTCCGCTAGAGGCGCTGATTAAAAATGTATGGAAAAACAAAAACTGTCGGATAGTTTACGTAATCGAAAACTCATACGAAAAAACTTATACTAGCCCTACAGGAGTGTAAACAAGTTAACATTAGAGTTACTATTGATTCCATTAGCCAAAGTTTAATATTTTAATAAGATGTCGTTTCAAATAGACAAATCCAAGTTATACCAAAAATTGTTTGAATTGAAAGTTTTAAAAAAAATCATACAAGTACGAAAGTACAAAATGTACAAAAGTTAGTTAACGAAATGTGGCGAAATTACAAGCAAAATCCGTCAAGGAACTAGATATTATTGTATCTAAGAGAATCGAAGAAGAATTGCATGCGGCGACTAGGAATAAATCCAATTTACTAATATTTTTTTTCTAAGTTAAGTGTCGAAATCATTTTAGGTACCTATGAGTACTAGGAATATTAGAAATTGCCAAAAAGTTTCTCTTTACTGATTAGAAAATATTACGGCCTATCTAAAAGTATAGAGATAATATTCATTATATAGATTTATCGATTGACTTATGATTGATTCCGTCAATTGGTCACAAAATACAGGATGTTTTTTGTTTTATACAATGTGTTTGGGGAACGATGTCGCAGATTTTAAGGTATATGGTCGAATTCATCGACAAATCACGCTTCGAAAAAAAAAACTAGGTAAAATGGCTTTTTATGTTATGGACACAAGTAACCGTAGGAGACAACTGTGGAATAAGCAAGTCTACTTCTCACAGGATAATACACAAAGTCACTGCTGCAATAGCCTCTCTCAGCCACAACTTTATCAAATTCCCTAATTCTATGGAAGAACTAAGAACAGCACAGTTAAGTTTTTATAATATAGCACGGTTTCCAAAGGCTTTGGGTGCTCTAGACTGTACACATATACGTATTCGTTCACCAGCCCCCGTAGCATGGCACGCGCGATAGCAACCGCGCGCGATATTTTGTCTATTTAGCGAGCATGGCTCGCCGCGCGATACATTTTTAAAGGACGCAATAAAACAATCACTCATGATTCAAATTTTAAAAAGTCGCAATTTTTATTGCTATATGAAAATTTCACCACACAAAACACGAAAATAAAGAGGAAAATATGTAATGTACGTCACAATGATACAAAAAAAGCATTTAAGACCTTGTTCTCAAACGTTTTTCTGTCTCTTTTTTTGCTTATAACTTATTTTTTTTTAAATTTTTGGCAAAAAGTTATATGAACATATTTGAAGGCAAAACGATTTGCTACAAATTATGTTTAACAATTTTTAATTAGCTTGGCTAAAAAACACAAAAATGTTATTGAAAATAAGAAAACAGACGCTTTCTCTAACAAAGATAAAGAAGCGGCGTGGGGCAAAATTGCCAATGACTTTAATGCTAGTGGCATATCTGCCTCACATCGGATCTGGAAGACTCTCAAATTAAAATACGAAGGGCTCAAAAAAAACACAAAAAAGAAGTCGTCTCAACAGAGACAGGAACTATATAGGACCGGAGGGGGGCCATCAAACGCTCCACAGTTTGATATGATTGACGAGAAGGTGCTGGGCATGTATCCGACATAAGCGGACTGCCATCACGCTTTGATTGTGATAACATTAAAAGTAAGTCTTAATCAAGGGATAGGCGAGACTGACACACCCTGGACAAACCTACCGTAGCAAACATACCGTTCATGCTTTACTACCAAACACAACACATATGACAACCATTACATGCACGGCTGGCATCCACACACACACACATACATACAACACAAAACAGAATAAACATATATACAATCCACAATGACTAATGTGAATAAGCAAGTAGCAAATTTAAGGGTCTTGAACAAGATGTACTTAGTAAATTATTAACCTTGTGATTTTTCTATGGTAGAATAGTTTCATGTAGTCACATCAAACACTAACAAATGTTATTATAAATTTATTGTAATCATTTTATTCTACTGGAAAAGCGCGAATTTCAAGTATGAATTAAATTCAATTTTGGATCACCGAGATACAGGTCTCGGCCTAGTTCGGGGTCCGTTGTTATACACATAATTAGCTATTGATTAATTCTATGTGAGTTACAAAATTTTATAATTTCTTTACGCTACATCAAATTTGCGTTATACTATGTACTAGTAAGCTCATCATTTATAATTTAAGATAATTAATCATTAAGTTTTATCAAACAAAATTGTAATGAATTATTTAATTATTATGTATCAATTTGTGCAAACCATGAATTAATGTTTTGGAAATAAATTATTTATATCTTTATCTTATCTTAAAAGTCTGAATTGAATTCCCATCATATCTGCAAATTGTATGGTGGCAGTATAGAATCCCGAAAGTAACACAGGCTACTTTCTGAAAAAAATGAGTCATTTTTTTTCTGGTGTGAAAGAGTGTGTTATTGTCTAGATGTCATACAATCGGTCAAACCTGATGAAAATGAAGCTGGATTAGAATAGAACATTAAGCAAGGTAAAGGCTTCATGTGTAGGCGTACATATGTTCAGGCGAGTATAATTTCACTCCAATATACAAGCAAGGCAAGAACAACACCAATGCTGATGCCTTATCTCGAATTGAAATCCACACCAATGACACATTGGAATTGATGAGAGAAATCGATTAGCTGAACTCTTTTATAGGTAATCCATTAGATTCCATAGCAGGTAACCTAGACGATTCCGTCACATTGACTGCCAACAGTTGTGATGAAATGGAACAAGTAAATCCTCTAACTGAAGGTTCTTCATCTTCATATCCAATCGTCAGCGTAAAAGAGCATAACGAGGATGGAGTGACAAATCTCAATGGACCTACGAGAAACAAAAAAACAAACAAATGAAAGGTGAGGGATATCTGGGAAGAAGAAAAAACGAAGAGGGAAAAATTGTCTACGATGTTCAAAACGCGCCAAAAGAAAAATCTCGGTGTGAACATAACAGTAGCGCCAAATATTTTCAATGCTGTAAACTTTCGGACGATACAAGATTACAGATTTTCGAGCATTTTTGGCGTCTAAATAGGGGAGCAAAACGTTGCTTTGTATAATCACTTGTATTGAAAAGCAGTACCTAATGTGCAAAAAAAGACTGAAAACTCTGACTCTCGCAGAAGTTCGTTTAAGAATAATTTAAAAGATAATGGGGCAACATTAAGAGTCTGCAAAAGTATGTTTTAAACACACTGAATATCGGTGAATGATCTGTTCACAACATTGTCCAACTAATCGCAATCCAACGTGCCATCACTTTTCTGCTGCTTTGAAATCAAATATTTTAGTAAAATTGAGCACGCCAGTTGGCAGAGGAGCTAATTGTGAGGAGGATGACAACGATGCAATCATCGACTTTGAAGATTTCTTTCAGCAATCGGGACAAATAAATACTGATGGAACAGAACTAACTACAGAAACTGATTCACAGGTGACAGGTGGTCCATCTGAAAGTTCAGATACACTGCTGGGTGATTATGAATTTCCTTTATTGAATTTGCCTGATGATGAGGCAAAATATTTGAAAATGGAGGAAACTTTATACGAGTCGTTTGAAAAGCAGCCTACAGTATACGTTGCAGGATATTTAGCTTCTGTAATAATAAAAAAGTTACCTTGGCGGTGCCAGAATTGTGTACATAGTTTAAAAATAGATGATTTGGATGTTAATAATTCAGCAGTATACAGCTACATCAAACTCCGCGAGTGGTGGCAAGATAAACAAAGCCTACCTACCCTACAATTAATTTATGTAAGCTCGTAGATTCGGCTACATTGTGCTTTGAAGCTCACATTAAAACAATTTTACACCAACGACATATTTCGCAACAAGCAGTTACCATAATGCTAAGCAAATTTGATAATTTGCTGTGGGTTTCTGATGATCATCGCGATCAGCTACTCCGGATTTTGCTTACTCGCCTGAGCCACCTATTAATCCGAAATGAATGTCAACGACTAAATATGTCATTTGCCGATGCAGAGGAGACATCTGCCAATATCATCAAAAAGGCACAGCAACAAGGAATCGCAAAATGAAATTTGTTCGATCAGTGCGTTAATCACAAACATGTTGTAATAAATAGTATAAGCAGACTTAAGGCATTATTTTTTATTTGTCTCGTCTATGTTGGTTTGTTTAATTTACCTTGATCATTTTGGCAGCTGTTATTTCTAGGTAAACATTTTATGTAAAATGCATTGAATTTGACGTAAAATGTAGAGAAACGACATACGTCAAAATGATCAAGGTAAATTAGAGAAACTTTTGAAGCCACTCATTCAAAAAACTAATTTTAGAGTCATAAAAGGCAAGAAATACCAACCTGTAATATTAATCGATATCGATAAAATGACGTGGATAGTTTCTACAGCACTATTTTGCAGGTTAGGTTGGCACTGCTGTTTGAGGTAGCAATCTTTTCTTATGTTGGTATTTGTTTGCCATGTAAATGACGTAAAAATAACCCCTATTAATTCCCTCAGAGCGTCATAAAATACAACCTACGAAGACGTCGCCGCGTCGTAGGTACCGACGTCTTCGTAGGTTGTATTTTGTGACGCTCTGAGGGAATTAAAAACCCATGCTGTAGGTCATGATAGCGTTAGGTGACAGGATGTCTTCATGTCTTACCTGAGGACTTTCTCGCCTCAGACCTGCAACATGGGCTTTTTATGAAAAAAAAAACAAACATTTAAATATAATTACGCATCAGTGTATATTATAATACTAGGTACTTAATAATATTACATTACTAATCATGTTGTAACACACTCAGGTCACTCAAACTACCAATTGTAAACATATCAGCGAAATTATACAGCTTAAACCGCCGGGGTTTCAACTCACATAGCGCCTCTCGGGATAGCACTCTAAGGTGTTTTATCAAATAACTTATTAGAAGTAGTTATATAGAAACTGAAGAAATACCAGGTACTTCTAGCGTTTCTACACATTCGCGACGTATAATTATTCCATCAGCTCGTAATCTAAGAGGATAAGATGGTCATAAATGGTCTTCAATGCCTTTTGAATCTTTAAATACAAGAACCCCAGCTAGGAATATCGAGCATATAATTAAGGGTTCAGCTGATAACGCGAAGGATATTACAGAACCGGTCGATTGCTTTACTAATTTTATAAGAGCTGATATGATTCGTAAGATACTCATACATACAAATGATGAAATTGGGATAAGAAGTGCGAAATATAAAGATAAAACTGCCACTATTGCTTCTACATGCGAAGAAGAATTGACAGCTTTATTTGGGTTGCTTTTATTATCAGCTGCAAAAAAAGACAATCATCTCACGAGCTTAGAGCTATTTGACCCTACTTTCAGTGGAACTCGCTATATATCAGTAATGTCAAGGGAAAGATTTGACTTTTTACTAAACTGCTTGAGATTTGATGATAAATCAACCAGAGATGAACGTAAAGCTCAAGATAAATTCGCGCCTATTAGAGAATGGTGGGAAGTGTTCATTCAGATATGCAGGGATAGTTACAAAGCTGGAAGTTATCTTACCATAGATGAGCAAATGTTGGGCTTCAGAGGCCGGTGTCCATTTAGAATGTATATACCGTCAAAACCTAATAAGTATGGTCTAAAAATGTTGATGCTATGTGACTCCAAAACAAATTACATGCTAAACGCTATGCCATATGTTGGAAGAACAGAAACGAATCGACGAAAAACTCACTCGGATCTTACTATGTCAAGACTTTGACTGAAAATTTGTGGGGTAGCAACCGCAACATCACCATGGACAATTGGTTCACTTCAGTCCCTTTGGCCCTACAGTTACTACAGGCACCATATAAATGTACAATAGTAGGAACGCTTCGAGCAAATAAACGCGAAATACCGCCTGAGTTGCTTCAGATCAAAGAAAGACCAATAGGTTCATCCGTATTTTGTTATGACAGGCAGTGTACGTTAGTATCTTACAAACCTAAAAACAACAAGAACGTTCTCTTGCTTTCTACCACACATAGTAACGGCACTATTGCAGCTTCTGGTAAACCGGAAATTATCGAGTTCTATAATTCCACGAAGGGTGCTGTGGATACGTTCGACCAAATGTGTGGAAGTATGTCTTGTAGTAGAAAAACGCAAAGATGGCCTTTATGCTACTTCTATGGCATACTCAACATGGCAATAATAAACTCATACGTAATATACGTGCATAATAATGTGAAACTAGGGCGAAAACCAATAAGCAGACGATGTTTTGTGAAGGATATTTCGGAGAAGTTGACCGAACCGTGGTTACGTAAAAGACACGAAATGCCAACTTTGAAGAGATGCCTAAAAAGGAAAATCGCCGATGTTTTAGGTGAAACGCCTACCATTGAGACACCTGGTCCAAGTGGTACTCAAAAAAAGGTTTGTGGTTATTGTGATTATAAAAAAAGGCGTATGACAAGGTTCCAATGCAAGCAATGCAAAAAGTATATGTGCATGGATCATCGCGGCCTCATGTGTGTGGAATGTGCCGATCAAATTTAATTTTAATTCAATTTTTCTTTGTTACTTTCCTAATTAAACATATTAAAGACTGTCATACTTAATTTATTTATTTTATTTACATTTACCCTAAAACCAGCCACTTAAATTTAGTCGTCCGTGGGATGAATGTTTATGAATAATGTTCCTCTTACATAAGGTTATGAATCTAGGGTTAAGATGCATTACAAACACAAACACCTATTAACCATTTGCTTTTTACATTACACAAAATGAAAATAAATGTCCCTACTTAGTTTTTTTTACCTACAGGATGGCCAAAACAACGAGGAAAAAAAGCCGAAGACGTGTAGGTGCACGACCGTACAAAAACTACTCAAACGAGATGTTGGACTTGGCGGTACAATATATAAAAGAAAAAAAAATGTCTTCAACAGAAGCCGAACGCCAGTTCGGCATACCGCGACGCACGTTATTAAACAAACAAAAAGAGAATCACCCAAAAAATGTAGGGAAACCTACATTGTTATCCGAAGAAGAAGATCTAGCAGCTAGATCCGCTTATGAGATCTTTCTTAGACGATAGAGATCAAGTGGTTGAAATCACATTAGATAAAAATAAAATAAAATCTGCCAATAAGAAAACTAATATTGGAATACCTCAAGGGTCATCTCTAGGGAATGTATTATTCCTTGTATTTTTAAACGATATGGCTTATTTAAATGTAAATGGCAAAATTGTGCAATATGCAGACGATACCACAATTATACTGAGTGCAAATAATGAAGAACAGCTTCATGACTGTATAATAGACACATTTAAAAAGATAAGGGAATGGTTCCAAATAAATGGACTAAAGCTGAACACGGATAAAACCAGCTTAATATTTTTCAATGCAGTAACAGCAAATCCAAAACCCATGTCTGTAGATTTAAGAGACGGTAATAAAATTAACTCTACTAATCTCGCCAAGCTTTTGGGTTTCGAAATAGACCCGGCACTATCATGGACGCAGCACATCGAATCCACCTGCAAGAAAATGGCAAAAGGTATATATGCTATGAAACAACTTAAAGGAATATCCACAGCAGAGAAACTAAAAGAAGTGTACTATGCGTATATTCACTCCATAATGACATATGGAATAATTATGTGGGGAAACTGTACCGAATATGAAAGGATACTAAAAATACAGAAGAGAGCAATACGGACACTAATAGGAGGAAAATATAACGAGTCCTGCAGGGAACATTTCAAAAATCTGGGCATATTGACATCTGTATCTGTATACATTTTAGAAGCGATTAAACATATAAAAGAGAACATGCACAAATGTAGATGGAAGAATGTTCATAGTAACCGAACCATACGAAATAACAAGCTACTTATAGAGTCAACATATCCAAGATTAAAAATGACAAAAAAGACACCAATGGCAAAAGGACGGGAACTTTTTAATAAACTTCCAGAGACTATAAAATCTATATCTAATAAAACCCAATTTGTAAATAATGTAAAATCGCTTTTACTTGACAAAACAATCTATAGCTTTAAGGAATTTTTTGAAAATGACTACAGCCAGTATGATGTGACAACTTAGATATATTTAAATAGATATTTTTTATTTTTTAATAAAATAGCCCTTTACAGCTATTGTAATACATTATCTAATTGTATAGATAACATTATAAATGAATAATTGTAAAATGACGAGATATAATGTTATTACCAATTTTTGTGACATTTAGTAGTGCTTAAGTTGGAATATCAATGTATCAATAAATTATTATCTATCTATCATAAGTCCATCAAATCTCAATTAATTCCTATCGCAGTGTCTAACCCTAACATTCAACTATTACGTATTAAAATCTTTAATTGTAAGTTTTTGGAAAACATTGTTGCTGTTTATTGTCCATCTAATGTCCGGCCGCCGGTAACACGACAACAATGGGATGACCTATTTTCTTTGTTTACAAATAGGACCTTGTTTCTAGGTGATTTGAATGGCCACCATCCTAGCCGGTCAATCAAATTAGATACGAGAGGTAAACATATTTCAAGTCTTTGATGGAATATAATTTAGTTACTCTAAATGATGGTAGTTATACTTACATAAAACTTGTAGACAACGTGCTTCAACAATCGGCCCCAGATATTTCGATTGCTACAGCCGATGTGGCTTTACACTTTCATTGGGCTTGCATGAATGAAACTTTGGATAGTGACCACTTTGTTATTAAAATAAATATGTGTTACAACAGTAATTTTGGTTCTCAGAATATAAGAAAAACTTTAAGAAAGCTAACTGGCCGCTTTACAAAACACATATTCATAATAAGCTCTCAGATATATGTATACCTCTCGATACGCAAGCAACTTACGACTTATTTGTAAATATAATTAATGAAGCCGCTGACTTGTACATACCTACTTTGACACTGAATCAAAATCCTTCTCAGAATTTTACTCCTAAACCATACTGGAAACCTGAATTGTCGAAAGTAGTAGCAGAGCGTAGATTAGCGCTAAAAATTTTCAGAAAGAATCCTACTCCTATAACTACAGAAATCTTAAATTTAAAATCTCTGAAGCTCAACGGTTGACTAGACAAGCTAAATGGGACGGATGGCACACATTGTGTTCCTCGATTAATGAATCGTCAACATTACCCGATATGTGGCGTAAAATGCGTTGGCTTAAAGGCTATAAAACTCCAAACTGGCATGTAGACGAAGTTTGTCTCTTTTGTCGGCGCCTATATCAAATGCAGCTGTTGAAAGAGCTTTTTCTCTATATGCAGTCGTCAAAACCAAGCTGAGAAATAGGCTATCTCTGCCCATGATACAGAGTATCATGACTGTAAGATACAGTCTAAATATATTTCACAAATCGTGTGTTCACTTTACTCCTTCAAAACCAATGTTCGAAAAATTTAATACCAGCATGTATGACTAAAGATAGTGATGCAGAAGAAACTTTTATTGCTATACGAGTCATTTTCAAAAAAAGTGTACTTTTTCTCACAATACCCTGTCCTCACTCAAAAATTACTTATATTAATGTACCGTTGTTATTATATCAATAATGTATTGTTCTAAATATAAAATATACAATCATACCTTATCAATTTAAACCTTTTTACCTCTCACATACAATTATAATTAAAAAATAAAAATACAAATAAAAACGAGAACTTATTTTTTTAATAACAAAGTATGTGTCTCACATAAGCTCACCACAAAATAAAAATTAACTGACGGATATTTCAATGAATTATTACGAAACTTCGTACAAGGTATATTAACTAATATATTGTTCTACCAAAAAAAAAGAAAATTACTGTAAAATTTACAACTAAAGCAAAGCAAAATAGAATTTAAATACTCGTCCACTTTTCTGATACTTTGTGTAACACCTCTGTGTAACGAGGAAATCACAGATTTTTTGATTTATTTTGAACGCATCCTTAATTTATTTAACACTAGCAATACTGAAAGCAAACTGCCAACCTTACAAATTGACAGCATCGCCATATTGTTTTTGACATTTGGACTTGACCTGTGGTGATTGATTTTTGTCGCTGTGGATTTTCTTTCGTATAACGTGGATTTAATCGGTAAGTACCGATAAATTACTTAAAAACTGTATGTAATCATGTGAGTCCGTATACTATCGAGATAATTCAGACGAAGTTATCCCGTTCCAGCGCGACAATTTTGTATTATTTGTTTGAACCTGTGTTGACGCCACGCCATTTTGTTCATTTGTGTGACATTGTGTAACGTTACACAAATGATAAGGTGTAGGGCTGTGATCATACGGCTCGAGTTTGTGTTTATAGCCAACTTTGTAAAAGAAGGAGGTTGTTAATTCGACCATCCCATTTTACGTTAATATTACATATAAATGCAAAAGTATGTGAGTGCGTGTGTAAGTCACTATGTTTGTTACTTCTTCACGACATGGATGGATTGGGATAAAATTTGGAATGGAGATAAAGCATATCCTGAATTTACATCTTACATACCTACATACACTCATTAATTTCATACACTCATTCATACTTATGTACATTTTTATCCCAGTATAAGTGGGTAAAACTGCGGGGCGTAACTTGTATTTTTACCCCTTGATTCAATAATAATAATTGATAGAGAATATATAAAGGGCCTTGAAAGATATATATTATTCTAACCCTATATATAAAGATATATATAGGGTTAGAATAATAATATACTCTATCAATTATTATTATTCTAACCCCATTTTAAAATTTATTTTTTATTAAATGTGGTTTACCGCATTAAGTTCAAATATATTAATGCAGTTTTCTACTATTTTATGATTTTTTTTACTCTAAAATTAATTAATGATTAATGTAATTCATTGTGATTTTTCAGAAAATTATGTTGCCAAAATGAGTGAAGAGGTACAGGCAACTCATTTTGGTGCATCCAAACAAGCGTTTTCACTACACACTGTAGTAATGTATTATAAAAACGAACAAGACATTCAAGAAAAATCTTTCTGCACTATTTCACCCAATAACAATCACAATCCAATTGCTATATGGGCACACTTGACACCGATTTTAGAATACATTAAAAATGAAAAACCAAAATGTCACTACACTTAATTTTTTTTTCTGACGGCCCTACCACCCAGTTTAGGCAAAAAGCAAATTTTTACCTTTTGACACAAAACATTAAAAAACTGGGGTTCGAGATATCTACATGGTCCTTTTTTGAATCCGCTCACGGCAAGGGAGCTGCAGATGGAATAGGCGGAGCGGTAAAACGTTCGTTGAACAAAAAAGTTAGTTACGGTGAAGACATCGTCGATGCACGAACTGCGTATAACATTCTGGTAAAATGTAATTCTAAAATCTTGTATTTTTACGTATCAGATGAAAATATAAATACTATAGAGCAAGAAATAGACTTAAAAAGGCTGATTCCTGTACCAAATACTATGGATATCCATCAAGTTCTTACTACGGATCAAGCGAACGTCATACAATTCAGAAAATTGGCTTGTTTTTGCAAAGAACCCGCGTGTGATTGTTTTGGTATGAAAGAGCATAACCTTAAGTTGAAAAAACAGAAGCGAAAATTTAACGAAGAAATGAAAAAGAAGTCAAACAAGAGAACTACGACTACACTAATAGAGAAAATGAAACAGGAGAACCAACCAAAGTACAAAAAGAAATGAACGATCCTTATATATATAATATAAATGGTAGTGTCTTAGTACGATATTATGAGAAAAAGACATGGGTGTATTATGTTGGATTTATAGAAGGCGTCGAAATTAAAACAGACGTAACTTATTACACAGTAATATTTTTAAAATCTGTTAAAAAACCACAGTTGAAATTTATAACTCCCAAAAAAATTTACCGAGACACAGTGCCTGCTGAATGTGTCGTAAAAAATGTGATTTTAGAATATTTTTCAAATGAGTATAAGTTAAAAGACTTGCGATCACATATATTTTGGGTGAATTTTTTTAATAAATTTATTGAAATACACAATTTGCTGGACCAATGTTCACATGTTTCTTCTGCATACATGCTGGTATTAAATTTTTCGAACAACAATAATAATACGAATAAATACATAATTATGACAAAATAAATATTTGTTTTATTTTGTATAGAGGGAAAACCATTAATTTCAAATCAAACTACTCATTTAGGGTAATTTTTCAAAATAATACATATTCTAGGGTAAATTCAGACCAAGACTAGGGTAAACTGAAATTTCAACCTGGCAACACTGATCTTACGGCGCGCGAGAGCATAGCACCTAAGCAGGGAGCCTTACTCCGACAGGACCCAATACAATACTGGGAACGCGACTTTGTAAATTCGTTCGTAATTTCATCATTTCACGTAGAGTTAAGTGTGTGGTGCATATCTCTGTGATATTAATGGACTGGACTTTAAAGTGAGTGGATAAGTGAAGGGAGAGCAGGCACAGGGACGGAGCCTCCGCCTTGAGCAGTTGATGATAAAAGCTAAGTAATCTTGTCTATTGCGCACGACTGTATAAACCGGTTTCTTGTAATTTCTTATGTATTTAACACGTTTTAAATGCGCATCAATACGTCTAATTTTAAGTTCTTGAACGTATTGTATAGATAGGTTTACGAACCAACTCTGTGTCTCTCTCAATATCGTTTCTTTAATTCAATGTATAGTAATCGTACGAATGAGCTTTGATATATTCGCACCATATAAGTAACGGTACGTTCACACGGCGTCGAGTGTTTCTCTACCGAATCGGTTTTTTGCAGGATTCGGTGCAGTTGTATCAGTATTTCAATGAATGAGTTCACACATGCATTCGGTTTCAAGACACGGCAAAAAAACCGAATCTTGCTGAAGTTGACATCCGATTTTGCGGCTACAAACCGATTCGGTCGTACTGCAAAATGTCGGATCCGATCCAGTGGTATAGCGCATTCAATACATGCGTTCATACGATACACGCAGGGGTAGATTCGGTTTTTCACACGAGATCCCGATACGACGCCGTCGGATACGGCCATGCAAGATGTGCTGTGTGAATACAACATTCGGTTTTTCCAGACCCGATGAATATAAGATTCGGCAAAACGTGGCTTCGTGTGAACGTACCGTTACATAGCACTTAAACCTAGAAGTACATTGTAAATTATAGCGTTAGATTTGTATGTTAACTTTAATATCTTGACGATTATAAAAGATTATTGTCTCGAGAGTTTCTTCTCCGTTCTTCTCTCGAGCACTAATCGAATGGAGTAAATCCAATCTTTCATTTCAACTATCCACATACCTAGACCTTTTATAAATAATTGAATCTGGCAGGTTATTGGTTCTTAAGCTTCACTATCTTTCCTCTCTGATCTAAAGATTTAGAACATACACACTGCACGATTAACAATAGATAAGGATACGCTTTAGACACAATTTTACTCTTGATAAGTAATCCTTTGCATTTTTTTTTTGCAAACTCCGGCCGCAGCCTCCGTAATTGGGCAGTCGAAAAAGTGGGTTTTAGAGTCAGTGCGCGCAGGCCGCTCATTCATACAGCTTGGCTCCGTTGTCGCTGATCAAAATTCAGAACCTACAACCTGAGCTGCAGCTAGGGGTGTATTAAGCCATCGATACGGCAGAGGAAATCAAGGAATTTATTAGTACTAAAGAAATAAAACGCAGCACGGACAGTTTGTACTGCTCTGAAAAAAGCATATACGATCTTAGAGCAGAACGTGAAAAGAGAAAAGCCAGAAATTGGCGTCAATATGAAATCCAATCACGCCGAAACGCTCAATCTGACATCTTAGAGTTACTAAATATATTGAATATGGATAGAAACAATGTGTTGCAGGTTAGTAAATTAATACTGAATAATAACTATATAGGTTAGGAAAAAAATATAATATAATAGTTGCATAATAAAAATTGACAAATATTTATAATGATTGATTTATCGATAGTTCATCAACTATATATGACGTTTTCGACCGGAGGCACCGGTTGACCTGAAGTGATCCTGTGACCGCACGCTCTCCGACGTCTAACTCGAAAAAGATTCAACGTATATATTTTTTTTAATTTGGAGAATTTTGTATTCTACAATATTGATAGTAAATAAAAATATCCGTAAACCCATAGGGAATAAGATATTTACAAATAAACGCAAAAAACCGATTTTTGTGAACCCTGACCTTGAAATTTAATAGTCGCGTACACCCTACCATATGTAGGTTTTGACACAACTTTTAGAGTGTCAGTATATAAGTATTTACAGACTTACAGCTGGGTATCTCGAATTCCGAGATTCTTACCTAATTTAAGCTTAAATGACTGGACTATGAACATAGGGACAACTCACGTGTTTTATAAGGTAACAATTTTGGATAGGGCAATACAATACTCGATACAGGACAAACACCGCGCTCGCCTCACACAGCGCCACGGGGCAGATGTTGCAGTACACACGTGCGAATACAATACTTTAACACCCTGCTGAGTTTTTAAACATGGCCTGACGACTGCCTGACGACTGCCGTACTATGTCTAACAGCTGGGACTTCCTACTACAAATTTTACGTGTCATTCAATCCACGTGTGACATATGTATTATATCCGTTATCTATTAGTACTTATGACACAAGCGTTATCTTAGTATGGGTTAGATGGTGCTGTAATGGATGGTCCTGAAGTATTTACATATATATTATATTAAATTTTATTGAATGCTACTATGTTTTTAAGACGAATATGTCTCATTTGATCCAAATTTTTCAGATGTCGAAACCGAGGTAAATACAGCCGAAACCATCGCCCGTGTCAGCGACTGGCTGACGAGAATGGACCACAGAAACGGTACACCGAGTACAGACAATAATTTCAAGATGCCGGAGCTGCCGTCCTGACGGGTGTGCCCATCGCAAACTGACGCCAGCTCCGTCGTCTCAAGAGTGCCTCCGCCGAGCAAGGGCGAGAAGCTCTTGAGAGCTACGTGTATCTTGTGGAACCACAAGCACCTCTGTGCTACTCAGCAGGATGCTTCGTGCATTACCCGCTTTTGCGGAGAGTACCCAAGATGCCGAATCATGTTCAAATCCCACAAGTCGCCGCTTCAGACCGACACAGATATGTATGACGAAACAGAGCACATAAGTTTCGCTTCGACACTGGCCAACGTCGCCAAGGAGGAACAGTCGGGGACGGCGTTGAAACGACTGATGACAAAAAAGGGAAACAAATATTAAAAGTGGTCCTAATGTTACAAGATAGATCGTAAACAAACAGTGGATTCACCAACTCTGAGCAGGCTTTGTGGCCAAGGTTATCACCTGCTTGACCGAATGCAACGCGGCTCGAGCCCGGATAAGAGGTTTAAGTTTCACCAAAATCTTAGATCTCAATACGGTTGTATGTAGTTTTGATTTGCAAAAAGTTCTTAATACGCCACATGGAGAAGGCATGTTGTTGTATTACTCGCGAAAATACGCCGTATACAATCTTACATTTTATGAAAGTATTACGCAAAATGTTTTTTGCTACACTTGGGGTGAAACAGATGCAAAGCGGGGTAGTAATGAGATAGGAACTTCTCTCACAAAATACTTAGAAACTGTTGATCAAAGGGTCATAAAAAAAATAATATTATATTGTGATTCATGCAGCGTTCAAAACAAAAATAAGAATGTATTGGCGGCTATAAATATTTTTTTGCGACATTCTAAACATGTCAAAGTTGTGCAAATCAACTTTTCGCTTAGCTTAGAGAGAGAAGTGAAAAGGCTAATCGTGTGGAGTCCCTCACAATGGGCTACATATTTTGAATCTGCCCTTAAACAACCGAGATCTTATATAGTAATTGCCCTTGACCACACTGATTTTCTGAGCTTTGACGACTATGCCTCGGAATTATTTACAAAAACCACTTTGAAAAATATTAAGTTTAA
This sequence comes from Macaria liturata, assembly GCA_964023185.1. Classification (NCBI taxonomy): domain Eukaryota; kingdom Metazoa; phylum Arthropoda; class Insecta; order Lepidoptera; family Geometridae; genus Macaria; species Macaria liturata. Next base: position 9,323,900 of record OZ026826.1, on the reverse strand, counting down.
GGATATACGAATTGTTACAATGAAGAAGAAGGATACGAATAAGATTTTCATCAAATATTCGATGCAATAATATGCAGAATCCCATGATGAAAAATTGTGTAAGACAGATATAAAAAGAAAGAGTAAAAAAGGTAAAGGGAAGAAAACAGAAAACTCTAACCAAACTAATGCTATTGAAGAAGATGAAGCAACGATCAGTATAAAAAAGTCTACTTGGAATTGGAACTTTTCCAAAATACTAATAATACTGCTGCTGTTACAAAAGATAGATAGAAATCCACCAGAATGCCATGTGGTCTTATCGGTGTCCCCAAAGGTCTGGAAACGACTGACGGATGTGGGAATAATTCATGTTGATCTACAACGAATTCGTGTAGCAGACCAATCACCGCTAGTACAGTGCACTCGCTGCCTGCGCTTCGGACACGGCCGTCGTCTGTGTACGGAGCCGTCAGATCTGTGCTCTCATTGCGGAGAGCCGCATCTGCGCTCTGAATGCCCAGTTTGGCTGAGTGCAGCTGACACACCGACATGCCGAAACTGCAGACTAACAAAACTTGATAAGGCTGAACACAATGCGTTTGATCGTCAGTGCCCCATTCGTATAAAATGCGATGCGCTGGCACGATCATCTGTAGCGTATTGTTAAAGTTGAACTTAGGAATCCTATACGAACGGCTGCTCTAATGACAAAATCTCTGGGAAACATTGACCCAATGTCCATCGGAAGGCCTTCCTTTACTGGATTTAGGAAAAGGCATTTTACTCAAGAGTTCTTGACATACATTACTACAGGTCGGAGCGCACTAAATTTTACTAGTGAGCCTACGCAATTGCAGTATGCGCTGAAGAAACTCAAAGATGAGTTACTTTCTGAAAAAGACAAGCTGACCAAGGCAGGAACAAACAAATGGGAGGTGAAAGGCAAAGATGGTGTGTGGGTTAAGTGTGATTTTGAGGCGGAGGAAGGCGACTCTTTCTTTTATGGAAATTAGGTATTAAGTTTCATTGATTATATGGCAATGTTTGTATTCCAATTAAATTAAGCTCTGTTTGGTACTAGATCCCAAACATCCACCAATCAGCAGGAACATAAAAATTTTCAGGCAAATCTGCAAAAGAAAAGACTAGCGACGGATGACCTTGTAATCGAAGCAAAAAGGCAAAAAATCGCATTCGCTTTGGTTCCAGAACCATATGTAGGTGCAGAAGGCGTGGTAAAAAAATATTCTGGAACTCGAGTAGTGCAACGAAATCTCAACAGAACTCGGATTATTAAAGCGGCCATCATAGACTTTGACCCAAATATCGAAATAATCGAAACACCCATGTTAACGACGGAAAATATTACAGCTGCTGTTCTACGAATTGGTACATGGTCATTTGGAGTCATATCATACTATTTTAAAGATAGAGTAAGACAATTGAGCCATATATCGAACAACTAAAAGAGGCATTAGGCAAGCTCGGTCAAAAACGTATACTATTAGGTGGAGATGGAAATGGTTGGAGCACTTGGAGGGGGAGCGTATCAGATGATGAAAGAGGTGACACAATTGCTGGAGCTCTCAATGAAATGGACATGCATATATTAAACGAAGGTAGAGTGCCGACATTTTACACTGTCAGAGGAAGAACCATTTTCCAAAGCCACATCGACGTTACAGCATGCTCCATTGAATTGTTAGAGAATGTAGACAATTGGAGAGTAGATAAAGTTATCTCTGACATCGTTTAAACAAACATTTTAGTTAAAATGATCAAAAATATATCCGGAAAAAGAAAAAAAAAGGGGCAAAATAATACGATGTTACAGAAAAAAAATCTTAACAAGGTTCAACTTCACATTCAAAAGTCTTAAAAAATGACTCATGTAACAAATGTGACGCTTTTGCTGCAACATTACAAACAATGCCTGAGAGCGAAGAAAAAACTGCTTGCTCTCAGAAAATGAAAGACATTTACAATTAGCTGAAACCTTAAGAAGCCAGATGAACAGCCACATTGAGAGGGCATAAGTTGATAATACATTTGAATGTATTGCATATGTTATGAAAAATACTTTGCCTTTGCCACGTATTGCAACAAATATAGTTTTTTTTTTTTTTATAAAAGGTAACTCTTTTATAACTGTGGCTTTCATGTGTCTCCGACAAATCAAGGATATTGTTTTGTTTGGATTGAAGCCTTTCCCTAAAAAGCCCAAAAGCCCTAAGCAAAGCTGCGTCCCACAAGTTGTGGGAAGAGCTAGCCTCGCGGCTCAATGCTTTGGGCAGCGGCACCACAAAAACTATGAAGGAGTGGCGACAAGTAAGTCATGTCACATGACGAAAGCTAATACTTCCTTTTATACGCTATTATGCTTATATCTATTACCTATTTTATTTAACCAATCGGAAACTCTTAACGCACTTTATAATTATTTATGTTGGTAATCACCTGTCCCTACCGATGACAACTAACAACCGTTTACACTATTATAACCCATTACCTAGCTCATACAATATATTTTTATATATAATCTAGTTGTGACTTAACCAACGCCTGATGTTATTAGCACGCTAATTCTCTCTTTACATCCGTTGACCTACAATACAATCCAACATATCAATCTATATTTGTTGGAGATGTAAAAAGTTTTTTTTTTTTTTATTCCTACTAATATTAATCTCTTTCCATTTTTAGTTTTAAGCATAATAAACTTAATTTCGTGTATTTAACTACATACGCTTATGCAATAACTATCTAACGGTTTGTACACAGCGAAAACTCCTTAGTTCAAATAAACTATACACCTCCAAAAAGGTTTGCATTTCATGTAAACTCTTTAGTGATTTTCCCGCGCAAAATCCACAGATATATTATCTGTGCCTATTGAATTGTTTCTTTTCCCGTTTTCCGCGCACTCCCGCATAAATTAATTAAATATTAGATACATTTTAAAAGAAACAACAACAATGGACCCCATTTTATCTATACTAACTTCCCAATTCCCTATCCTTTTTGATCCATCCGATGCTAATTATAATCATCGTGAATTACGAATACAAACTATGTTCAAATTGTTGACAAATTATAATCTACTTTCATCTAATCCTATTTCTATGTCGCAGTTAAAACGTAAATTCAAAGACCACACCCGTTCAGCCCAAAGCACAAAACACACTATCATAATATATATATATATATATATATTATATATATATATATATATTATGATGACTATTAAGGATATCAATTTCAAAGAAGGAAAACATATTTTATCAATTGAATAATTGTTATTCTTCTTATAAATACAATCAAAATGTGATTGTAGTGCAATTAATTAATTACGCACAGAAACCTCAACGCAATAAATCCTATAATCATGTTTGTTTTCCCTAAATTCCAAGTACAAACTATTGTAAAATCCTAGATTAAACAATACTACTCAAACACCGGTTGTAAGTTATAATGTTATCTGAAACAAATCGTTAATTTAAGCGTGAGAATACAACATTCATACATACATACACAGTATATTGTTGTTTGCAAATAAACGTATTCATTCACCTAGTCCCATTTCATATTAATTAATTAAATAACATTCCCATCACTAAACTCAACCAGTTGAATGATGAAGAGCTTCTCTCTGTTTTGAGACAATTGGTCAGTGCCAGACAGCCAGACTAGGATAAGTTCTAGATGGGACCTATGCCCAGCAGTGATCAGTGATGAGCGCAATGCCAGTAAATCGGTTTGAGATGATTAGGAGCTACTTCCATTTCAACGATAATAGTAAACATCTTCCGCGAGAACATTCTGATCACGGCATAAGATTCGGCCTGTGATAGAAAAGCTAAATTCGACATTTTCATCAGTTGCAATGGACCAACGACTTTCGATAGATGAACAGATGTGTTCAACGAAAATTGCACATTTTCTAAAGCAATATTTACCAAATAAGCTTCACAAGTACAAGTGGGTTTAGTGGTTGTGGTGTGGGTGACGGTGGATGATGAAAGTAAACACCAAATTCCCATAAATCCAAAGTCTAATTAAATATCCACAATATTAAAACAATAAAAACACAATTACAATATGACGAGAACGTAACAGAATTGGAATATAAGGCGGCGCGTGTGTGCTTAGGTACAATCAGTGAGGCACTGGTGGCCGGGCGCGGGCCGGCGTCGGAACCGGTTTCGCGCTCGGTATCTCCGCGACAGCCGCGAGCGAACAATAGCCATGCTAAACAACAGTTTACTCGCGGCTATGCTTGTGTAAATAATATTTATTAGGTTTAGTGTGATGTATGAATGTTTGTGGAATGTAAGTGAGTAATGAATGTGGAGTGTTAATATACTATGTAAATGAATATGTAGAAATAAATATTTTATATTGAAAATGTTTAGAATAAAATATTTAATAGTAAAATATATTACATTGTGATAAATAAATGTTGAGTCACCTACATCACTCCCCTCCAGAGACCGGCTAAGGGCGATAAAAATCCGGGAACCGTACGCGCCGTCCGGAGCGAGTGGTCCGAACAGGAAGTGTAGGAGCGGTATCCTGGGTTGGTGTTGGAGGAGTGGGAGTTGGAGGAGGAGTAGGAGTTGGGGTAGGAGTGGTGTCAGACAATATGTAGGCCGGCTTGAGGCGGTCAATAGATACAGTCTGCTCTGTGTTCCTTACCAATATTTTGTAAGTTTTGCCTCCTCGTCGAATCACTTTGTATGGGCCAGTGTAGGCCGGTTGAAGTGCGCCACGGAGTATTTCTTCCCTTAGGAATACATATTCGCATGTGGCTAGATCTTTGAATACAAAGGAGCGACGAGAGGCAGAATGGTGCTGTGGAGGCACAGGTTTGACCATTTCAGCGAAAGATCTCATCCGAGCTGAGAAATCGGTTATGTCGGTGGTGTTATTGCCAACTTTGGTAGCGAAAAACTCGCCAGGCAGACGAAGAGGCTCACCGTACATAAGCTCGGCTGAAGATGCTTGGAGATCTTCCTTGATTGCACTGCGGATGCCGAGGAGGACGAGTGGGAGTGACTCGATCCAGTTAGCATCTGAGTGGCATGTGATGGCTGCTTTGAGCTGCCGGTGAAAACGCTCGACTAAGCCGTTGCACTGCGGGTGGTATGCTGTCGTTTTTCGGTGATCAAATCCAATAAATTTGGACAGCTGTTCAAATAGTGCTGATTGAAATTGTCCACCTCGATCGGTAACGATCTCGACAGGACAACCATATCGGGACACCCAGCAGGATATGAACGCTTTGGCCACTGTTTCGGCGGAAATATCGGTGATAGGCACTACTTCAGGCCATCGCGTGAAGCGATCAATGGCTGTGAGGCAATACCGATAATTTCCAGCTGGAGGAAGTGGGCCGACTAGGTCGATGTGGACGTGTTTGAAACGCGCTGAAGGTAAGTCGTGCGTACCAAGTGGTGAGGCAACGTGTCTGGTTACCTTCGAGCGTTGGCAAGTCAAACATGCCTTAGCCCAGTCACGGCAGTTTTTCCTCATCAGTGGCCAAACAAAACGTTGGGCAACGAGCTTGGCTGAGGCGTTTGGACCGGGATGGCTGAGCGAGTGCAAGCTGTTGAAAACTTGCTGCCGAAGTTGTAGAGGAACAAATGGCCTGGGTGTCGCTGTACTGACGTCGCAGTACAAGGATGCACGACTTCCAGGAATTTCCGTTTTGATAAGGCGAAGAGATGTTTCACCCGCGAGATGAGCAGAAATGTCTGGATCACTGGTCTGCAGTTGGGCCATCACTTCAAGATCGACTGGCTTCTCAAGTTCGTCAATGCGCGACAGAGTATCGGCAACTAAGTTGTCCTTACCTGCGATGTGCACTATGTCGGTGGTGAACTGCGAGATGAAGTCGAGGTGTCTATACTGCCTGGGCGAACAGTTACTTTTCCGCTGATGGAAAGCGTAACAGAGAGGCTTGTGGTCAGTATAGATGGTGAAGTGAGTGGCTTCTAGCATGTGCCGGAAGTATTTTATACTCTCGTAGATGGCAAGGAGCTCCCGATCGTATGGAGAGTATTTACTCTGTGATGGGCTCAACTTGCGTGAGAAAAATGCTAGCGGCTGCCAGTGTCCATCTTTGCGCTGCTGGAGTACTGCGCCTATTGCGGTGTCGGAGGCGTCAGTTACAAGTCCAAGTTTGGACTCAGGATCAGGGTGTGCTAGTAATGCTGCGTCACAGAGGTTCTGTTTGCAGGCCTCGAATGCGCGTAAAGCGTCTCCCTCTAATGTGACAGGGTGGGAGGCTTTGACAGAGCCTGTGAGCAGAGCATTAAGAGGTGCCTGAATCTGAGTGGCTTTGGGTAAGAATCGCCTGTAAAAGTTCACCATGCCCAGGAAGCGTCTGAGTTCTCGAACAGTTTTTGGTGCAGGGAACTCAGAGATTGCCTTTACCTTGCTGTCCAGAGGTTTGGTGCCTTCTTCCGAGATTTGGTAGCCCAGAAATGTTACCGCAGGTTTTCCAAAGACGCACTTGGCAGTGTTCACCAGTACGCCATACTCGCGCATTCGTTCGAAGAGTTGGCGCAGGTGGTCTTCGTGCTGGCTTGGCGACTTTGAGAAGACTAGGAAGTCGTCAAGGTACGGGTAACAGAAATCTAGGCCACGGGTAAGCTCGTCAACAAACCTCTGAAAGGTTTGGCCTGCGTTCCTGAGACCAAAAGTCATGTACGGGAACTCAAACAAACCAAACGGGGTGGTGATGGCCGTTTTTGGAATGTCTTCTTCCTGGACGGGGATCTGGTGGTAGGCTTTTACTAAGTCGATCACAGAGAATACCTTACATCCAGATAGGCTGTGCGCAAAATCGTGGATGTGACGAATCGGGTACTGGTCTGGGATCGTCCGGGCGTTGAGCAGGCGGTAATCGCCACAAGGGCGCCAACCATTGTCTTTTTTACTTACCAGGTGAAGTGGAGTGGCCCAAGGGCTGTCGGACGGTCGTGCGGTCCAGTTGATCTCATGTCACCTGGCAATCAAGCTCAACTTCTCTCCAACGAAATTGAAGATCTTCGTGTCCCAGACCTCAGGGATGGAGAAAGCATAATGCAGTACACCCGACGAGCAGAAGTCGAAGGAAACATCACCTCCTTCTGGAGCCAACAGGAAGTTGATGGTCCTTACCGGCTCCTTAGTGCGCTCTGTTTGTTGGGAGAGACGCCCATCTATCTCGCCGACTGTTTTCCTCTCTATCTAAGGAGAATGGACGAAGCCAGCCAACACAGATACAAGCTGGATACTGCAGGAGCTGCCAAATGCAGTTATAAGTTTTACGTTCTCTGTAATCTTATGGGATATACTTACAGATTTGAGGTCTAATTCTGGACAAGAACAGACCACCAGCTAACTCAAAGGGCTATTTAGTCTGAAACTGTTTAGTCAAAAGCCAAGAAGGAAACTATTCAATCCTAAGCTTTTATATTCAGAAAAAAAAAACAAAACGCAACACGGTCAGTTTGTACTGTTCAGAAAAAAGCATATACGATCTTAGAGCAGAACGTGAAATGAGAAAAGCCACACTTTTAAATACACACTTTGGCGGTTACATTGTAATTTCATTTTAGTTCAAATGATTTACGGAGGATAAGGGTAAGCAGAACACATTACGTTGTTTTTTTTTAATACAATAACAGTTTTTGTAAATATCTGCGGTATAATTGTGATGTAAAAATACATCAGTTTGCAAAATCGACATAATAGTTTTACTGAAGGTATAACATTTTATTTATTTATTTTTGACTTGTTATAGATACGTAATATATAAAAATCATAGGAATTCTTTTATTTATGTCAGTGGAGCATTTCCCTAGTGTACGCTCATATTGGCATTACAAGTTTGGGTACGATCCTGTTAGAACGCAATGCCGGTAAATCGGTTTGAGATGATTAGGAGCTACTTCCATTTCAACGATAATAGTAAACATCTTCCGCGAGAACATTCTGATCACGGCATAAGATTCGGCCTGTGATAGAAAAGCTAAATTCGACTTTTGCATCAGTTGCAATGGACCAACGACTTTCGATAGATGAACAGATGTGTTCAACAAAAATTGCACATTTTCTAAAGCAATATTTACCAAATAAGCTTCACAAGTACAAGTGGGGTCATAAGCTTTACGTTCTCTGTAATCTTATGGGATATACTTACAGATTTGAGGTCTAATTCTGGACAAGAACAGACAACCAGCTAACTCAAAGGGCTATTTAGTCTGAAACTGTTTAGTCAAAAGCCAAGAAGGAAACTACGCTCATATTGGCATTACAAGTTTGGGTACGTACGATCCTGTAAGGAGCGCAATGCCGGTTATACTGTTTGAGATGATTAGTTGCTACTTGCATTTCATGGATAATAGTAAACATAAATACGTAAATTTCACTCATAAAACGTTGAAAGTTGGTAACGAAGCTCGACATTGCTACTATTTTAAAAACCATTGTTGATGACTTAAAACCTGAAATAATAATACGAGTATATGGTATTCGGGCATGTGGCTTGACTCCCTTTGATGAGAATGCTCTATAATATATTACTCCAAATGATTAGGTGACGAGTTAAAGAGACAAATAGCAGACACTGACGAAAACAAGGCCATGTCCCTAAAAGAGTTTAAAAATATTGTAAGAGTTGAGACAATATACAAGATGAAAAGACTGAAATCTGAAGGTTTATGCAGGATAATTTATCTCCTACAATACTCAAACTTTGGAGTTTTTTTCATAGTGAAAATAGTCTACAGAAATATTCAACTAATATTAAAATACAATCTAACACAACAAATGTAAAGTCATAAGTGGAAAAACGTATCAGTTAAAATAACTATGACACCTACTAAACCTCCTATAGATTTGTGCCAGCCTTCCACCTCTACCTCTGTAACCACAATGACCGAAACTTCTCATTTAGTAAGTCAATTAGTGACTACTTATTACGGCCGTTTGCAATATCCTACCAATAGTAACTAGTTTTGCTTATTCGCGTCATGCCTATCTATCTGTCAGAGGGCTCGGAGGGAATATTTCTATCCATAGATAACTATTTTCATAGAAGAAGAAGAATTCGCATTTCAATATCATGTTATCCGTAACTGTCAGTAGCTTGAACGACTGACAGATTGGGTTTTGGCCTATCCGACTGAAACGGGGGATTGCTGACGAATTGTTCAAAAGAACTCTATCGTGTGTGAATTTATTGTAACTATAGTGTGTGAATTTTGTTATTATAGTTTAAAATGGAGTTTAGTGACGATTCGGACAAAGAGTTTTACGAAGCCGGGTTCTTTGATTTTTTTCCAATTGCCGACTTGAGACATGAGAATCCAAGGAGTTACGTGCGCGTAAACCATTTCGCCAACTAAATTATCAATATTGTTACAGAAAAACGAAACATTATTTGTATCTTCATATGAAATATTTAAACTCCTTTTTTAATGTAATGCAAATAACACACAATACCTGATATTGCATTAGATGTGTCCTTTTAAGATGAATTCCACATTTTTTTGCTGTTCCGTTACTTATAGAATTATCATGATTCGAAGGAGTTGAGTTGAAGGATGTACAATAAAAGAACGAATTCTTGCTAAATATCAGACAATAAAGCTAATTCTAGCTATAATAGAGCTAAATCGGCAACACTGGTGTGCTTTGAATATCATTGGTGCGTTTCGTTTTCACTTTATCAATTTCATTAATTTTATTCTTTATTAAATAAATTATTTATTGAAAGGTATTTTATTGAAATTTTACACATAATAAAGGTACATTCTTTTGGTCGAAAATGAAATGAAATTGTTTTGTGAGTTTTCGTCACATAAATAAAATGAGGGTTCAAAACTTTACAATCCACAAACGAAACGCACGGGAGGACTGTCGATCTATCGGTTGACTCTGATATACATTTCGCAGATAGATTATTGAGAAACAAGCATAGATAGGCGTTTATTTAAGGTTAGGTAAGTATTGTAGAAAACACATTTATACAAGTAAACCAAAAACGTTTTTATCAAATTGTATGTATACATTTAAATTAAATTATGCTTGTCTAAAATTATTAAGATAAAGTTTGTGTTCAATTCTATCAAATATATAAATCAGATGTGTGAAATTCAAAAATATATATATGTACCTACCTACCTACTATTGTTAAATTTTGTAATTGTAAGATTTAATTTTCTAAATTACGGTTTTAAATAAGAAAGTAATGTGAGAGTTAATTGTGTGATAGAAATAAAAGCTTTTTTATTTTATTTAAGTATTGTAGGCTGTGTAAATAACTACCGAATGTTCTGGCCATTGAAGAATGAGTCCACATCTGACGCAAATAGCGTCAGAATCATGAAGTTAGAGGTAGAATGGAGAAAACACTCCTAATACCTACTTGATTCAAATACCTACGCATTGCTATCCCACTCTAAGTGGTGGGAAGTCTCTTTCTAGTGTGGTGTTCGGTATTTTTATATAAATACTCAAAACTCCCGAAACTGGGTAAATTAACCTATTAAGTTTAAAGTTCATCTGTCACCAAATTATTATTTATATGAGTTTCTAGTGTTTCCAGTTTGAAAGGAATTTAATATGAATTGTTTAAGTTAATTATAATAAAAAAGCAGAAAATACAAACGGAACACATAAGTTATGAAGACAATCTATACCAGTAGCAGATTTTTATTATAAAATGTTTAAACAAATAATTGAAAATCATTACGAAAACTGTTCCTTCGGTATTTAGGTCGATTTTGCCTTGCTTGTAGGGTTTTGGAGTAAAACGCGTGCGATTCCTTTGAGAGTAAGTATATTTGTTCCAACGACACAGATAATGTAAACCTAGTCGATCACAGATCATACATACCGCCCACCAAAAACGTAGTTTTTCTATAAAGCTATACAAAATATAAATTGAATTTACCACCAAAAAAACCGTAATTTGATACAATAGTATGGTGAGTGTTGACCCTAATCGTTCAATTTGACATTTGATAATCTTTTGACAATTAACCGTTTATACATAATCTATGAAATAGTGTAAGTAAACATAACTTGCAATCCAATTTATCCTTGGAATTACTATACCTTCTTGAAATATTCACAAATTGTACCGAATTTAGCAATATATTATTACACATTTCAAGTAATAAATAGTCATACCTAACTAACAATTCAACTTTACAGCTAATGATAAGTACCAAATTTATGTAGGTATGAAATCTGAATAAATCAGAGGTAAGTATAAATTTATCTTTACAGCAAATGATATTGAAATCTATAACTTTATTTACAGCCGAAATGAGTAAATACAAGTTCAGCAAGTACACAAGATCACAATAAAGGCTGCACAAAATTGCAAGTACTAGTTACAATGTGAAATCAAATAGTATTACAATAAGTTGTAATCATCAGATTTTTATGACCTTTTAAGGAAACATCAGGTAGAAAACGTTCAAATAATACATTTTTAAAACATTTTAGGTAAATCAATCGAATGTAAGTACAATTTACTTGTTTATATTAAACCTTGCAAGTATTGTAAACAATAAACATTATCATAAACATACATTGTTTCATTTGAAGTAGTTAGAATCTATAAGTAAACTCATAGGTAACTAGAGTTAATTGGTACACATTAGCATCAAATTATATGCAAGTTATTCATCATTAATTGGAAGTGGGCACAACCGAGAGACAGCACGCTGTGTAATCTTACCATGATATTTTAAGCTGTACACTCTGCACACTCCATCATTCCCTGTGTGTTTCTGAACTATGCGACCCATTGACCACTTACCTGGTGGGAGGTTATCCTCTTTAACCAGTACAATGTCTCCGATGTTGAACTCAGGCTTTTGGCGATGCCATTTAGGTCTGTTCTGCAGCCTAGTCAGGTACTCCTGCTGCCAACGACGCCAAAAATGTTGTACTACACGCTGACAATGCTGCCACCTAGATGCTAGATAGTCTGCTGGCTGGAACTTCACTCAGATCTGGGGAAGGAACATTAATTAATGACTCGCCTATCAAAAAATGTCCTGGGGTCAAAACTTCTATTATATCAGGGTCATCACAATCAGTGGGACACAATGGCCTAGAATTTAGGCAAGCTTTAATCTGACATAAGACAGTTGAAAACTCTTCAAATGTCATTTTAGTGTTTAGTATTCTCTTGAGATGGTATTTCACTGAAGCTACACCACTCTCCCATAGTCCGCCTAGAGTGGGGCTATATGGTGGTATATGAGGCCACTGAGTACCATCTTCGGCCAGCAAATGCTGTAGTTGTTCTGGCAAATCTAACTGAGCTTCCTTCCATAGTTTGGCCAACTCTGTGTTTCCAGCGGCCAAGTTGGTACCATTATCGCTCCACATATGATCACATCGTCCTCTTCTTGCTACAAATCTCTTGAAAGCATTTATAAATCCTTCACCAGTCAATGATCCCACTAATTCAAGATGAATGCATCGTGTTACCATACAAATAAATACTGCCAAGTAAGCTTTACATGTTTTAGCTCCTCTAAATCTTGACATTAATATCTCAAATGGTCCTGCAAAGTCTACTGCTGCCCTTTTGAATGGTCGGGCAGGTGTTACACGAGCCTCTGGTAAGTCACCCATAATTTGCTCTCTAGCCTTGCCCCTTTGTTTTGCACATACAAGACATTTATGTATGTATGGTCGTACAGAACCTTTTATTTTTAAAATCCAGTACTGGGATCTCAGGTAAGTCAAGGTGAGTTGAACTCCTCCATGTAGTGTTCTTTTGTGTGCATCTTTGATGAGCAGAGGAAGCAAATCATTGTTGTGTCTTAGGATAATAGGATGTTTTTCCTTCTCAGGTAAATCTGTGTTTCTTAGGCGACCGCCCACCCTGAGTATATTTTTTGAATCAAGGAATGGATTCAAAGTTTTTAATTTACTTGTCCTTTTAACAGGTTTCCCTTGTTGTAGTCTCAAAATTTCTTCTTCAAACTCTTCTGTCTGAACTCTTTTTATCATAATTTCTAAAGATTCTTCTAGCTCTTTTGTTGTCATTCCCTTAGGATCTTCTGTCTTTGTCTTCTTGTAGTTTAAAAATCTTCTAGCAAAAGCTAATACCTTTTCAAGTTCAATTAATGTATCAAATTCTTTCAAATCTATCTTCTCTTCTTCGTTGATATCAACTATGGTGTGGAAACATTTTCTCATTTCTAGGTTTGTATCTTCTATGTTATCCTTGCTGAAAGGAATGTTGTTTGTTTGCAGCCATGACGGTCCACTCCACCACTGATGATTCTGTGCAAGTGCTGAAGGAGACGAGCCTCTACTGGCGACATCTGCAGGATTTTCTTCAGAAACAACATGATAGAATCGACTAGTTCCCATATTTTCAAGTATTTCTACTACTCTGTTACTGACAAAGACATTCCACCTTCCGGGATCGCCGTTCAACCACGACAGTACAACGGTCGAGTCTGTCCAAGCATATATTTTGTCACTTGACAAACCAGTTGCTTCTCTTATTTGTTTTAGAAGCCTTGATAGTACTAAAGCGCCTAGAAGCTCTAGTCTAGGTAACGACACTGTTTTTACAGGTGCAACTCGTCCTTTTGCAGCTATAATTCCAGTTTTGATATCTCCATCTTCTGTTTCTACTCTCATATAAGCAACTGCTGCGTATGCCTTTGTTGAGGCATCTGAAAATCCATGTATTGTGGCATTTTTCAGTCTCTCTGTGGTTGTTCCTAACCACCTAGGTATTTCTATTTCCTTCAGATTCTCAAATCCTTGTCGAATCTTCAACCATTCTTCTCTCAGCTGGTCATCCACTTCTATATCCCAATTGATTCCCTTCAACCATAGTTTTTGCATGACTATTCTTGCAGGTAGTATTGCTGGCGTCAGCCAACCAAGAGGATCAAATAGTCGCTGCAGCTCAGATAAGATAACTCTCTTTGTGATTATCTTGGGTACTGATGGTAGAGTGAGTTGATACTGGAACACATCTTGACCAACATCCCAGGCTATGCCCAGTGCCCAGGATCAAAAGGAAAAGGAAAAAAAAACAAAGAGACAAAATTCAGATGTAACATATGCTGACACAGTACAAGATACCTCTGGTTTACCATCACTATATGGCAAACCTAACTGTATACCAGTCGCTAAATATGTACAACGATTTAAAGCGCCTGTGTATGAATGGTACTATACCAAAACGTTTCCATAAGGAGTATTTAGATCTACCTGCTTTAGGAATGAAAGACAGTCTTCCTGAAACTGACGAAGAAGACGATAATGACATTGATCAAGATTTAAAATCATCCACATCAGTTTCATAAGGAGTGTCTTTAACAAATGATTAATGTTAGAAATTAGCCCTGTAGGTCTTCAATTAAAAGCACTTATACACATTCACTTGTTTATTTAGTCAAAGCACTTGTTTTTTTACATTGTTTTAGCAAAAGCCACAGAGACGCGTCCGACCCGCGTTCTGTCGCAAACGGAAGAGAGTTTGACAAAGACATTTGAGTGACAAGTATTGCCAATACTAAACAATTAAGCCTTTAAGATTAAAATAAGTATGTATATATATAGAATAATAATAATTAATTAATATTCATAGACGAACCAATAATTTATAATGATAAGAATGTCAATTGACTGACATTAACAATAATAATAAGTAAATAATAACAGCAGCAGCTCCTCCTCTCAGTATGGCACCGCGCCAGAGAGTAAGTTGAGTGACGAGGGCGGGCCGCCGACGCCACCGCCGCCGCCGAGACCTGCGCGACGAGGGCGTCCACCGCTGCCGGCACGCTTGGGGCCTGTGGGGCAACCTGCTCCGCGTCCGGTCTCCGCTACCGGTGGTGTAGTGCGTCGCAAGCGATGGTCACCATCAAATAATAAAAATTGCATGCGCTCGTATTATGAGGCTACAATGGGGGGAATCTTACGGACTGCGTATCGTGACACGATGCTACTTCTGTTTCAGGCCCTTGAGCTAGCTTCTATTAACTGTTACCGCCCAACGACTGTCGGATCAGAGGAGGGAATTGGAGGACGCTATTCGGCAATATCGGTTAGCACCCGAATCTAGGCCGCGATTACCTCGCTTGCCTACTCATAAACGGAATCAAGCGCTAATAGGAGCTCTGAACGCTTAACTAGTACCGTATACACGGGATAGTGAAGATTTGGTAGATCAAAAATTTGGTTAACTTGGCGTTAGCATAAATTTTCACAATATTATAAATAAAATATCCAATATTTGAAACTACTAAACGATGTTATAAAGTCTATTTGGTTCAGTCATAATATTCTTTATTTTCAAAAATTGACATTTCTTACTCCAAATATCAGGCCCTAGCCATGTAAGATCTCCAGAATTTAGTATTCATTTTACTGTAATTATAAATCTTTAAGAATCATTTCATCAAACTCTATTTATATTCGTTTACTATTACATTACTAACATGTAATTATGATTTAATTTATAATTTTAAAATGACCCTGTTTTGCTGGCAGAGTACAAAGAAATGGAACGACTAAAATATCTAAAGAAAAAGGAAAAAGGACAACGGAAATGTGTAAAAGACATGACTCCGCGTGAGCACCGAAAGGCAAAAAAAAACTGGGTAGCCTAATCATCTAATTATAGAAAAAAAAGATAAAACAGATAAATACGTGGACCAAAAACCAAGTTGTGTACAATAAACTCTCCCCCACGCCATTATCATTTGAGCGTCTAGAACAAAAATTAAAAAAGTATCGTCAATTGACACGGAAAACGACCAACTCTGCGGTGCAAGTGCGGAAGTTTTATCCTATCGACGTCGATTAGTTTAATTCGATAACTTTATCTATATTTTGCAAGTGCCGAAGTATGTTTAGAGGTAAATTGATCGATAAGCCTCGGTAAGCTTTAGTACAGATAATAAAACAAGATTGGAGTCGTTCACTCTGGTAAGTTAATATTTCAAAATGATTTGATAAGTCAATGTCAAAAACACGAAATTGCTTATATCAATGTCAAATATTTTTCCACTACACTGGCAAAATTGCGGCAATACCGCAGAAGCCATTAAATAAAAAGAAAAACGCTCAAACAAAAACAAATTCTTATCAAGTTCCTTCTCATCTATTCTTATCAAGTTCCTTCTCATCTCATAGCTTCTCATATAAATCTAATTAAATCTACATATCTTATTATCATACTTCCACAATATTTACAGAGTTTATCAGACAAAAAATGACGGAACCTCCGAGGTAAGTGAAATAAAACTAAACTACATATTATTATATATGATATTCCAGCCGGTTCATTTGGCCCTGTAAATGCACAGACGCACAACGTCTACGAATGCTATATATCACCGCTAGTAACGATGAACCGAGTTCTAAATTCGCGCCGCAACCATGGAGAACCCCAGATACCACCGCTTCCAGCAGTGATGACGCCACCGGGAGGAATACCTACGGAGAACCTTCTTGGTCATGGGCCTCCAGACATCTTGCACATTGAGGCTAGACAACGGATTGAAGGATTCAACTTCCCAGAAGGAGAATCAGAAGCAGCCAGGCTCAGGATTTGTCCTGAATTAATGAGTCGGGTTAGTACCGTCCTTTTTGAAATGAGGACGAGGTTCAAGAAGCGAGATATTGGAAGATCGTCCCCAAGTCTTCGCAACTACATAAGACCGAAGAACGTTCCCGGTTACATCCAATACGTCCGTGTTCCAGAGAATGTGCCAGATAATCAACGGCTAAGCAAGAGGCAGAATCAAATTCGTGGTCCAGCCGCTTTTGGATCAGCCACTTCAGGACAGGTGAACATCCATTGCTAGCACAGGGAACGGACCAATCATGCCCGCGGTTCATGCTACACCGTCGGAGGAGCTCTACCAGTAGGATGGAACGCCACCTTTAATTCCAACTTTACGATGGCTGAGCCATTTGTTCCAACTATCGGAGTTAACAATCCAGCGATTCGGGTCTTGAAGTTCATATCCCATGCTCCTGGAGGAGTTAGAGCTACCGCAATTGATAATTATATCAAGCGGAAATTTTACCTACCAGCTAAGAAAGGTAGAAGGTGATTGAGCAAAGTCCTCGCTCAACACGAGATCTATATTATTGTATTCATCTTTAGACTATATTTTTTTCATTCATGTTTTCTCGTACAGAAAAAAAATACGCGCTAGCACTTCACAAACGGACTACATGATCAACTACATGGCTCGAAATCGGCAATTCGCGCTTGGAGTATTTGCTACGCCAAATGGCCTACAATGTCAAAATGCGCAGTGGCAATCTCTAGCGCAAGAATTAGCCGAGATCGGGCCGGCTAAAACTGTAGATCAGTGGAAAACTGTAAGCATTTTAAGTTTTTTCTATTTTTATCTATACTCTTAGGAAATTAGCTGCTGTAGCTTTTGTATCCCGAGTGTATTATAAATATAGTATGAGCCAATACTTCAAGTCAAATTATTTTTTACTAATAACTTATTTTTGTATGTTTCAGTCATGGCGCGATTTAAAAAGCCAGGCTAAGGCAAACAATGCCAAAGCCAATAGGGCTATCACTGCAACAGGGAATGTAACGGAAGTGCCCGCACTGTCCACACAAGATAAATTAATTCTTGGGACAATCGGGAAAGTTACTTCCCAAGGGTTACCTGGTGTCCCTGAAAGTAAGTATAATAATATGTTTATTGTATATAGGTATTTTACTATAGTGAACAGATAAATATATTACAAGTAAACTGTAATATAACACTATTAAGGTATGGTAATTATCAATATTGTTAATGTAATTATGGGATAATATATGTACCATGAATGTAATTAATCTCAGATAATATCAATTAAGTATATCATTGTAATATAATATACCTAGTCAGGTCATAAGTATTGTCACACAGTAAAAACTTTTCTTTTAGAATGCTGGCCACAAAAAAGTTTATTGAATTCGAATTTCGAATTGTTTATGAAAATAAAAATGTATACTTTTTAGAATTTTACTCATTTTTAAATATGGAGTAGACGCTTAAAGAAGACCGTGTTGCAGTTATTGCATTGCATCGTTGCGGTTACGCGCCAATTCAAATTTTTGACATACTGAAAAATTTTAATATAACCAAAAGATTCGTTTATCGTACCATCAAACGATACAATGAAGACTCTAGTGTAGATGATAGGTCAAGAAGTGGTCGCCCTCGGTCTGTTAGGACTCCAGCAGTGATAAAAGCTGTGAAGGCGCGAATTCAAAGAAATCCCAAACGTAAGCAGAAACTGTTGGCCCTTCAGATGGGGTTAAGCAGAACCACGGTGAAAAGGGTGTTAAATGAAGACTTAGGGCTTCGGGCATATCGAAGAAAAACAGGACATCGTTTGAATGCTCGTCTAATGGACCTGAGACTGAAGAGATGCCGCGCTTTGTTGAAGCGGTACGCGGGAAAAAAATATCGGGAAATTCTTTTTTCGGATGAAAAAAATTTTACCGTAGGAGAGAGCTACAACAAACAAAATGACAAGGTGTACGCACACAGTAGTGAAGAAGCGAGCAAACGTATTCCGCGTGTCCAACGAGGTCATTTTCCATCCTCGCTCATGGTATGGTTGGGAGTTTCATATTGGGGCTTAACAGAGGTACATTTTTGTGAGAAAGGTGTAAAAACGAATGCAGTTGTGTATCAAAATACAGTCCTGACGAACCTTGTGGAACCTGTTTCTCATATCATGTTCAATAACAAACACTGGGTATTCCAACAAGATTCGGCGCCAGCTCATAGAGCGAAGAGCACACAAGACTGGCTGGCGGCGCGTGAAATCGACTTCATCCGGCACGAAGACTGGCCCTCCTTCAGTCCAGATTTGAATCCTTTAGATTACAAGATATGGCAACACTTGGAGGAAAAGGCGTGCTCAAAGCCTCATCCCAATTTGGAGTCACTCAAGACATCCTTGATTAAGGCAGCCGCCGATATTGACATGGACCTCGTTCGTGCAGCGATAGACGACTGGCCGCGCAGATTGAAGGCCTGTATTCAAAATCACGGAGGTCATTTTGAATAAACTTTATTGTCATAAGAATCTATGTTTTGTTAAGTTCATTTTGGTATATAAATGGTTACATAACGAATAAAGTTGTTTCAATTATTTTATATTAAACATGTGACAGAATTTATGACCTGACTAGGTACATATTGTATCTATCAGCCAATGTAAACTAAACCTAATATGCTTAGGTCCAATTGGTGAAGCTGCATCATCTACTAATCTGGAGACATTGCGAAGTGAAAATGTCTCCAATGTAGATGATGCACAAGTTTGCGAGGAACCACTGCCCTCAGAACCACCTTCTTTACCAGGGCTCAGTGGCCTTCGCCGTCCTGACCCCAAAGATGGGGGTGCATCATCATCTGAGGCACCACTGCAGTCACCCTTCGGTACACCAAGCCAGCCACGGGCAGGGCCCAGTGGACTTGGTCGTCCACGGCTCCGCCCGGGGAATGTGGCTGATATATATAGTGCTCACTCTGAGGAGCAAACTACTATACTGAAGGTACATTTCATTTCAAATTATCTATGTGACCCTACAGTTTATAAGATTCTACTAATTTCATTTCTATTCTAGGAAATAGCTAGTCATTTAAAGGAAAGAAACTCCTTAGAAAAAGAAAGAAACAAAATTCTTCAAGAGAAAAATCAAATCCTTACATTGTAAGATTTTTAATGATCTTTGTGTCTTTGTATGTAGGTAGATAATTGAGTAGTAGTAGTAGTAGATAGTTAAATTGATATGTAGTGTTACTATTAAGGTAAAGTGGGTAATTGATATTTCTTGTTTCTAATAATTAATGTATTTATTACAGAATTCTAATCATCTTAATATGTAAGTACCTGAAAATGAAGAAAAAATATTAGAATTGCAATATTTACAGGTATTAGTAATTGTTGAAAGAGTTGTCATTTTTTTTTACCAATATTTTTTTATGAGTATATAGGTTTATAAATATTTACCTGTAATGATGCATCATGATGTAAATAACACAACATGAAATGATGATAAATGATGCTGCTTCTGGCTGGTAATGGAGCACCCGGTCTTTTCGAAGACACCTGAACAAAGATTTCAGTACTCCATTTGTGCGCTCAATGCAATTGCGCACCTTTGTGATTTTTTTATTGTAAATTTGTTCTCTTGTATTTTCAGACGGCGCTGGCAAAAGCGGAGTTAGCATGAACTCCTCCTTGGCATAGCCAGAATCCCCTGCAATAGTACACTTAGTTTAAGATTTTAGTATTGGTTATATTCGCTATTTAATTTGACGCCTAACAGCATGATTAAGCCTTAGGTATACAGATTTTCACCAAAAAAATCCAGTGCTAGCTAACGTTGAACTAACATTATTAGATTATTTACCTATAAGATAGAAATGAATGGTAGTTAGTTTATTTTTGTTCCATCTCCTTGATGAGAATTACAATTTCATTAATAAAACTTTTTTTGTCTAGATTACTACAACAACGACAACCAGAATCAGGCGGAGATGTTTTTTTATGTGGCTTCAGAAGATTATAATGATTAATAATGTGACTTGCAGTAAAATTGTTATTTTATTTAATCCATTTAGGTAGGTACCTATTATGAAGACTATAATAGCAATAGTAAACATTGATACTTACCTATTAAATAATATTCACCAATCCTTTCGGAGACCAATCTGGCCTAGTGGAGCGTTGCCCAACATAGATAGTTTTTAAACCTTTTATTTCTCTTTACAACGATAACGCGTTTACCAAAAGATGCAAAACTATCTATTTTCATATTGCTACATTTCACGTCCATTGCTCGCTATTCACCACAACGACACTTACGAAAACGCTTCAAACGAATCAAGCAATAGCGTTATGAAGTTATCGACTAAGCAGGTTAGAGCGAAACAGCTACATTTAGCGTTAGTATGCGTAGAGCAGGAGAGGGCAGTATGTTACTGATCGTAACTAGACGAGATTCGAATGAACAAAAATACACTAGACAAAGTCACCACCAAAAGTACCCCAACTTAACCCTCTGTATCATAGTGTAGACTGTAGGCAACAGACTGTTCGGACCTCTACCAAATTCATAAGATTGATTTCCGAACGAATTTACGCACTGTGGCCCGTGGTCTACACTCAGAAGTAGCGAAATAGTACCAAACCATTTCGGTAGATGGCGTTATTTGTCACAAATTGAAATTTACATGTAAACGGTCGGTGTTTTCCAATAGTGCGCACATTATGCTAACTAAAAAAATTATTAAATATTGTTTTGGGTGTTTTTAGTGTGTTATCTTCGAAAATTGGAAAGGTAAGTGTTTGAACTTTATTGTGTAAACGTTGTCATCGAAAATATTTTACGTAATTTTTGTTTTATTTTGAAATTAGTGTTTGTTGCCTGTGGGCTACATTAGTCGAATAGTGTTGTTGTTTTGTTTGAAAGCTGTATAGGACATTGAATGTTTATTTTGTTTACAGGATGTCTCGTAAGCGCTGTCTTGGTGATGAAGACATTGTCTTTGCACTGTATGATGACGTAGAAAGTGAAGATGGCCTAGATTATGATGACGACAGCCTCGCAGATCCTGATTTTATACCTGAGTTGGATACACTTCAAGATGAGACCTCAGAGGTAGATATTGATGTTGATTCCCTAATAGAAATCCTAGAAGAACATCCTGAAGGGTCTTCTTCAAACATGGAAAATGTCTCATCAAACCAAAGCTCTGTACACCTTACGCCAACTCAAAGTAAACAAACAAAAACTGCTAATGAAAAGCCAACAAAAAAAAAGCCTGCTAAACTGAATTTACGGTGGAAAAAAAAGAATCTGGAATTAAATGACGAGCAGCTCATGTTCACAGGAAACAGAACCCTGACTCCCGATATATTAGAACTAGACACCCCTATTCAGTTCTTTTTTACCTGTTTCCACAAGAACTAATCAAGAAAATTTCAGAAGAGACCAATCTGTATCAAGTTCAAAAAGATCCCAATAGCGCTTTTCGGGTCACTGAGATGAATGTAAGGCAATTTATGGGTGTTGTTTATCTAATGTCTCTCATTCAATTACCAAGAGTAACCAACCATTGGAGTCCTATACTTGGTACTCCACTAATACAAGAAACCATGACGTTGAATACGTTTGAAAAAATACGACAAACTATGCACTTCAACGACAACACCAAAATTCTTCCTAGGGACAATCCTGATCATGATAGGATATTTAAAATCCGTCCAATCGTAGAATGTTTGAATGAGGCATACAGCAAAGTCCCTATGGAAGAGCATGTTTGTGTTGACGAGCAAATGTGCTCCACTAATGAGCGGAACACATTGAAAAGATACAACCCCTACAAACCACATAAATGGGGCTATATAATCTTCGTTTTGAGTGGTGTTTCTGGTTTTGCCTACAAGACAGAAATTGAAACTGGCATAGAAAATGTTGTCCAAGGAGAAGAGCCAGATCTAGGCGCCTCGTTTAATGTTGTGGTGAGATTGGCGCGTATGATTCCGAGGCACCAGAATTTCAAGCTATATTTTGACATCTACTTCACGTCTCTTCGTCTGTTAGAATATCTAGCCAAAGAAGGCATTCTTAGTCTTGGTACAGTGAGAAGAAATAGACTACCAGACTGTAAACTATCATCAGAAAAAGATATTATGAAGAAAGAACGAGGTTATTCAGAGGAATATGTAGCTGATGTCAATGGAGTTGACGTCTCAACTGTCGCATGGAAGGACAATAAAATTGTCAATCTGGCTTGCACCTTTGCTGGGCAAAAACCTGAAACCGATGTTCGAAGATGGGACAAACAGAACTCGAGGTATATCATGATAAAGCGTCCAAATGTGGTGGGAGAGTACAATCGTCATATGGGTGGTGTCGACCTCCTCGACAGTATTATGGGAATTTACAAGATCCGATTGCGAAGCAAACGATGGCATATGCGTCTGTTTTATCATTATTTAGACCTCACAATGGCCAATGCATGGCTACTTTACAAAAGAGTTGCTAAATACAAAAACTTCCCTGAGTCAGGCCGCTTAGCATCAGCCGATTTTCGTCTGGAGGTTGCTGTGACTCTGTGCAAATTGGGTATAAAACCTAGTGTGTCCGGCCGGCGGTCGTTGGAGAACGAGATTCAAGCCAAAAAGCACAAAGGACCTGCTCAGCATGTCCCTCCAAAAGCAGTCCGTCAAGACCAGATTGGGCACTGGCCGCAATGGTCTGAAAAAAAAATTAGGTGCAAGTTTCCGAAATGCACAGGATTTACTCACAATGTGTGTGAAAAATGCGGAGTAGCTTTATGCTACACGAAAAATAAGAATTGCTTCAGAAACTTTCACCTCTCCTAACAAGTGATGCTGATCTTCAATTGAACATTATTTCGATCACTTCATTCAGTGTTGCCTCAAGGCAACACTCCCTATTTCTTAGATTTCATTCAAAATTAATAATAAAAATCCCTAAATACGTGTATTTTATTTTACTCTTTTTGTCTCAAATCCAAAAAATTAAAAAAATCGGAGTTCATGAGTGATAGAGGGTTAAGTGAAATATTCCGACAATATGGAAATATTGTGGCAACTTCCGTCCCGTGCGAGAGGATTTTTAGCAAAGCGGGCCTAATAATATCTGATCGTCGGACAACGTTAGACCATAAAAAAGTGGAACAAATTATGTTTATTAACGGAAACACCTAAATATGTAAATAATAAAGATTTTAATAGTATTAACTGTATTATTTGAGCGAGCTTTAAACCTCCTCGATAACATGATAACCACATTTAGGAGTCGAAGTTTTGGTTTAATATTAACGTAGGTATTGCGTATAATACATATGTTATAAAAATAGATAGTTATGAAAAATAGATTGTTTTGACAACGTTATTTTCCATTGAATAACGGTTACGTTACTTTATTTCAAAAAGCCGCAACGACACATTACTAATCTGGCCATTTCCAACTTCACATTTGAGTTATTAAAAACGTGCTGGTCATGTGTTGATCCTGGATAGCGGGCATTGACATTAAGTAACTTCAGGTTTGCATCACATATCTGCAAAGAAATATTTAAGATGAATATTATTTTTTTATACAATTAGTTTAGGTATGTTTAAGATTACATAATTTAAATGACATTTCCAAAATAGGTATACCTAACAATTTTAGTGTATTAGGAATATGTAATTTAGTAAGTAGTAAGTTAATTTACAAGATAAACCAAAGTTGTATTTATCTGATAACAATATCAATTAAACCTACATAATATACTAATATTAGACATGCCAAAGTTCGTGATTGTTGCTTCTTCACACCATCAATACAAGACCAATTTGACAATATTTCATATTTTTTAATGAAATGGTGGAACCTAGACTCTTCCAAGAGAAATCTTTGCAAGATAAAGCACACATGAAATAATTGTGTGTATTATGGTATAGATAACTACTTAATTTAAGTTGTGTATTGATGGTATAGTTTCCTTTGCGGTTCTTGTAGCCAATTGGAGGGTCTTCTGGATTATTGGCATATGGGGTTACTATTGATATATGGGTCCCGTCAACGCAGCCCAAACAATCGGGAATAGAGTGATTCTCGTTGAACCCATTCGAAACGGCCCTCCTCTCTTCAGCAGTGCTGGGAAAGCGGATATAAACCGCTAGCAATCTCTTAACAATAGCCCGGCTCACCTCTGACACCACTTTGCAAACAGATTTTTGAGACAGGGCTAAATTGTACTCCTGGCCTATACACCGTTGGTAACTACCAACAGCGTAAAATCTGACCGCAGTAAGAACCTAAAATATAACAATCATAATAAATACACATAGGTAGAATAGGTACTTCCAATCAGGTAAGTTTCTAATTATAACTACTACTACTACTTACAATAACGTGCACTGGTAAACCGTGTGCTCGTGTTCTCCGTACATCAGCCTCAATTGCCTGTATTAGTGCTAGAGCAATCTCCTTGGAAATTCGGAAGAGTGTTGTAAAGCGTTCTTCGGAAAGCTCCAAGGGATTGTTAGCGTCTCTTAATCGCCGTCGGTGAATCATTAAAGAGCCACATGTATTGCGATTAACCCGCTCTTCTTCCTCCTCTAGCGCCAACGCAATCACAAAATCCATTATATATTAAATGAGTAGACAGCAAGTATGTTTATTATGTAAGAAAACCAAACATTTGTAGTTATCGAGGCCTATCGTCGTCAATTTGAAACCTGATAAAATTTACCGACTTAAACAACTTCAAATGTCAAGTGTACCGATTTCGTTCGGTCTTGATGATAAATTTATCATAGTTACCGAACCATAGATAAGGTGTCGATAAGGGACGACAGCGTCGATAATATTCGACAATATCGAGTATTACCGAATTTAACGACTCGATAAAACTTCCGCACTTGCACCGCAGATACGGTAAGCGTTCAGAGACACATGTTTAATTTCTGTCAAAACCCCCTCCCCCTCCGCAAACTTTTATAGCACGTTTTTATAACATGTAAAATCTTTTTTCTAACTTCACCCTTAAACTATCACAGTTATAACTCCACCCCTTCTTTTCGTAGCCCTCGAACTCTAATCCCTTGCCTCCTACAACCGATCCATCCTTCCCCTCCGCGCCGGCCGTGCGACTGGCTGATTCTCCATACCCCGGGTATGTCCTTCCTATCCCCGGAGGAAAAGAGAATCGCCATCACCAATATCCACACTCTCGTCCAATTACAAGCCCAGCATCCGCCATCTACAATCAACATCTCATGCAATGAAACTATGCCGGTAATTACCTTCTTATATCGTAATTATATACAGGGTAACTGGTAACTAACGCAAAACCTTTTAAGGGCGACTTTATTACATCAATACCAACAACTTTTGTTCTACGACTTTTTAAAAGTCATTGATTTTTTATTTCATACAAAAATATTATTCGCTGAAAAATCAGTTCTAAACTTCTTAACTCACGCTATAAAATAGCGCGCTCATATGTGTGTGTGCCTAGAAAGTGCGCACACAAGCGCAAACGAGGCACCTCCCGAATATTCGCGCCCCCCTTCGCGGCCCCGCGCTCGCGCCACTCGCTGTGCATGACCTAATTATTATTCAAGGTCAGTTGCGGATTAGAAAGCGCGCGCGTCGGCGTCGGGTTTTTTTTTGTAATTTGTGATTGTTCGACGGTAAACAATCTGCCGTACCGTTACTCTAATATCGAGTACACCGAAATGGTGCGCGTTTATGCTAGGTGTGGTGACAACGTGTCTCGAGCGTGCGTCGAGTACGCGGCGCTCTTTCCTAATGTTCCGACTCCAAGCTTCAGGACAATGTTGGGTGCGACGCAGCGGTTGCGTGAGTTCGGCACATTCAGGCCGAGCACAGGCGGCGGCCCCGCCCCGGTGCATGTTTTTTTTTTTTTTTTTTTTTTTTTGTGCATAATGTTTGTACTATTGTGAACTTTTTTGAAAGTCACCCGGAGGCGAGCACCTATGATGCAGCGCGGCGCTTTAATGTGTCGCAGTGGTTTGCGTGGACTGTGATTCACAATGAGGGGAAATAAATACCCCTATCACCTTCACCGGGTCCAAGAACTTCTGGAGGGCGATAAGCCAGCGCGGGTTGCATTCTGCAACTGGTTACTCGCCGAGAGGCCAACAGTGTTTTGGACCGATGAAGCGACGTTCGGGAGAGTGGGACTCTTTAATACAAGAAATGAACATTTGTGGTGTGATGAGAACCCGCACGAACCCCGTCCGCACAATTATCAGCACAGATTTTCACTGAACGTGTGGGCGGGAATAATAAACAATGTTGTACTCGGCCCAGTGTTCTTAGAGCGTTTAAATGGAGATACTTATTTGGACTTTTTATCGCACACATTGCCAGAGTTGTTGGAGGATGTGCCACTCGCCTCGCTGAGAAGTATGTACTTCCAGCAGGACGGAGCACCGGCCCATTACTCGCGGCAAGTGAAGGACTACTTAAACAGTGAATATCTGCGCCGCTGGATTGGTCGCGGCGGCCCGGTCGCCTGGCCGCCGCGCTCGCCCGACATAACACCAATGGACTTTTATTTGTGGGGCCACGTGAAAGCTATGGTGTACAAAGGTGGTGCGCCCGAAAGCCGGGATCAATTACAAACTAAAATTATCTCGGCATTTGACGTTATCAAACGAAATCCCCAAGTGCTAACACGTGTGCAACAACAATTAACATTTAGGTGTGGCTTGTGTTTAGGTAGTGAAGGTGATTATTTTGAACGCTATGTGCGCGATAGTCACCGACATCCCCGAGACCTAAGCTTGAGAGATGCCGACAATTTGTAAATAGGTATGTTTTTTATGTTACTATTCAATTACTTATTATTTTAAATATGGCTGATTAGGCTCTTTTTATGCTTAGTTACTCTTTATTAATACACCTACATCAAACAATATTAAACGTCAATAGCTTTTATTAATAAGTAGGTACCGTCTGTCACAAAAATATCACCAGGCGCTCTTTATTTCACTAGTTACCGATAATATGAAATTTAGCATGGAAATACGTCATCAATTATGAAAGGATGGTGAAGAAATTACTCGTCTTTCTACATTCTAAATTGTTGAAATCTACGTGAGTTAATATGACACAAGGTATTTTCTTTTCAAATATCTTATTGTATCTATTTAACAACCGAACTTTTTATGTCAATAACCATGTACTCGTGCAACAGTTATTATTGTACACGTATTAATACAATGCATATTAACATGTTGACATACTTAAGTATTGTGCTTAGGTAGATAGTAAACCAATAATTTTCTTTAAAATACACAATGTTTACATGTGCGCGCCGCCATGTGAGAAAGTGTCTATTTTATTGAAAACGATGTAGGTACAAACAGTCATAGGTAACTGAGGTTATCGAACCCCGCCGCGCCATATGATTTTAGCGTAGCGCTCGTAGCGTAGACCCGGCGCGCGGTGAGTGAAAGAGATAAATATGTGACATAGATTGTAGACCTAAGAACTCATAGAAGTCTTCATAAAAGTTTAAAAAAATATTTAAAAATAGTCTATTGAGTATTAGCCAAAGTCGTAGAACAAAAGTTGTTGGCATTAATGTACTAAAGCCGCCCTTTGAAGGTTATGCGTTAGTTACCAGTGACCCTGTATGTATGCTCAACCCCTAAAATACTCCCACCTTTCTGCTCCCCAGGATCCTACAACCTCAACTTTACCTACCCCAGAACCTGCCCCTACTACCACTGACCAACCTCGCCGCATTTATGACCCACTTTTGTCGGTATGTACCTTTTCAATTTAAGTCTACATACTACTATTATGTATTTAATTATTGAGGTTTATTTCTGTTCTAGGCTCAACTCTTTTCGCCCACTCCTCTAATCCCTATTGATCTCCCCCCTCCCAGCTTGGTGAGGTCTCCCCGTACACTTCCTCATTAAAAATTAAATCCAAACCATATTACGACCTTTTATTTATCGTTTTTTTTTCAGGACTCCTGTATTACTCCAGAACTACCACATCTATTTGACCCAATGGATCTTATCGAATAAATAAAATCATACTCTCCCCTCCTTTTATCTCATAATTTATTACCATACTCCCATTAATCAATCATTCATACGTCCATTGCAATTGCCTACGACCATCCACATTTATTAATGTCAATTAACCAAAATTTTATAGGCAATAAATTGACTTATATAAATTAATTGACCTATTTATTGGATTTGATATAATAATATATAATTAGTGTATAGATTATAATCATGGATTTAAAACATATTATGGTACTTGTAATTATTGTTCGCCGAACATGTTTGCGATTTATGTTTGACCGTGAGTAACTTGTTTAAAGCCTGTCATGTTTTTGTGTACCTTAATGAATCTAGTAAGTATTCAAATTTATTGTCATTTTAATGTACATATTTGCACACCCTATGGGTAAGAACGTAGCGCTCTGTAATACCTGTTACCATCTTTATGTATCCTATGTTCTGTAAATAAATGTTTTGAATTTGAATTTGATCTTCACTACAAAAAATTAACACCCGTATTCACAAACAGTACTTCCCTAAGTAGAGCATCAACACTGTGCTAAGGGTAACTCTTCTCAGTGCGTTCCATTCATCGAGCCTTTCTATTCATAGACAAAACTTAAGTAATACCTACTTGGCAAAGTAAACGCACTGCGTGAAATGGCGACATGTGATTGGACCATTTGTATTGCTAAGTTCACTTGAACATGATTAAATTAGACACTAAGAATGTTTCGGCATTACGCCAATCATCATGATTTAGCAGGCTTTCGCCGCTTGCTCCATATTATCCACAATGTTCTGTTTTATGTAGTATTGTTTTGTTATTGTTGATTTTATTTTAGACGAGTGGACTATGTTTGCTAGTCCCTTAGTGATCTTGATTAGAGTAATAGAAGAACAAGCTAAAAAATTCATTTTTGAATATCAACAGATTTTAAACATGTCTTCTACAGTGCATAAAAAGTCTTAATAATATTATATATTTTTTACATATAATAAGTACTAAGCTATCACAATTAGTTCTGGACTTATGTTTACATTGCAGTGCATTTGTGATTGGCAATTAGGCGGTAATAACAAATGCATAATTGGTAGTAGTATATTTGATTTATTTGATGGGCAAATTTAGTGTGCAATTCAGTATTTTTGTTAGCAATTTCGAATACTTTGATAGAAAAATGTGGATTTACAGTTGTAAGATTAAATGTGACCCTTTAAAAATTGTGTGATTTGTACCAATTACTTTATTTCTACTACAATTTCTTTTCATGACGCCAACACAAAGCGGTTACCATATAAAAGAAGCGAGAGACCTATGCAGTATCACGTAGTCAGCACGTTAAACAAATGCCAACTACGCGTAGTTACGCGTAGTTGGCATTGAATGGGATAACAAAGTTCATGGTAACCGTCAAGGTACATTCATAATAAATGGTTTTCTGATTATTTTACAGAAACTGGATGGAAATGTCGTAAACATATGCCAGCAGTCGGTTTCCAGAATCATAGCTCGAGTCTCTGTATTGATTGCAAGCAAAATGAAAGATTATGTAAAATTGCCTTTTACTGTAGAGGGAATCAAAACAGTGAATCAAACATTTTATGAAATATCATGTTTTCCTGGAGTGATTGGTTGCCTCGATTGCACCCACATAATAAGAAGTCCTGGAGGAATCAGCTCTGAAGTACACCTATACAGAAACAGAAAAGGATGGTTCTCTATTAATGTCCAAGCAGACACAGGGCCAAAATTAGAATTGTATGATTGGGTAGCACGGTGGCCTGGCAGTATCCATGATAGTTTCATATGTAATAGCAGCGACTTAATACTGGTGTATTGCAAGGCTTTCTTTTAGGGGATGCGGGTTTGCCGTTAGTGATGTACTCCTGACACTATTTTTGTCAATAATCTCAACAGCCCAAGAAAATTACAACAAAAGTCACATAAGAACAAGGCATACGATAGAAAGATGTTTTGGAGTTTGGAAAAGGAGATTTCCTTGCCTCTACATTACCCGGAGAAATTATAGAATGAAGAGGGACCAAGAGCTCTTTCTCTTACAAGCTGTGCATGACGTTGTAAATGAATGCCTAGAAAAAGCAGTATGCTTGGAGATAGGTGATAGGATTCCAGCATCAACAATAACTATTAATACAAGAGCCAGCAATAATAGTGCTATTGTTTCATTAAACATTCCTTCAAACGATGACGATGCCCTAAAGGTGAACATCGCTTAAATTCAGCCGGATCTATGCGGAAGACTAATTGAAAATGGACCACTCGGATCTGTGCCACCACCGTAAGAAGCCTGGGCGTTTGTAAAACTTCGTATCGTTAAAATAAACACACATCAGTTTTGCTGATACCGTTTAGTAGGGCATTTATATATAACTACATACTACTATTGATTTTCTCCGTGATCGTTACATAAGTTGTCATACACTTATGTAGTTTAAAATGTTAAACAAATCAAGATAGTAAGATAAGAATAGACATTAAAGCCATTAAAATAGTAGAAGCATAGTGAGATTACATTATATTGGCATTTGTGGTCGACGAAAACCCCTTTTTTACATATATTTAGTAACATATTAGATTAATAAGATCTCCTATTGCTAGGTATCGTTTGAGATACCGGTGTCGGTGTAAGCCCGACAAGCGGACGTACATTCGCAAAGAGCTGAGACTGAAACAGGTTTTCTTTGTCTCACCGGTTAAAGCCCGCGGACCCATTAACTTATATTAGCAAAGGGTCACAAATATATTTTAAAACACACTTTCATCTCTGTGTCTAAATAACATTTTAAACCGCCGAGTCGCATACGCCACAGGAGGCAAGAGCGCTAGCTCGCGGCACTCGGCCCCCAAACATGTCTCAGGACTCTGCTCCTGAAGCCCCTGCTCAGACAATCCCCGCCAAGAGTAAGACACAAAAGAACTTGTCGCTCTGGGTGTCATCCCCCCTGATAGAGGTCGGTTGCGGCGACTGTCCTCTTGATCAGGCTCCAAAAAACGTGGATGTTCTCTCTTTAACTGGCTGTAAGTCCCAGTCATATACAACCTGGAATACGATAGGACGCGACTTTATCCCGGGCATCGCGTACCCCATCTCAACGCAAAGACACAACCCAAAGCCTCTTGACAATGAGTCTGACCTCGTCACCGACCCCACAGACGCCCGTGTGGTCGCTTTGGGAAAAACAGCCATCCGGAAAGTGTTTGACGGGAAGTACGGAGTGCACCGTACCACTGCTGCTCTCACCAGAGTCGTCCAGCGCCGCGTTAAGCGTGCGGTCGACGATGAGGTTGCAAGCACTGCCGATGCGGAAGAGCCCCTCCAGAGATCTGCTGAGCCCACAACAACCCAAAAACCACAGCCTACTACGACGAGTAGTTCTGGCAACAGCTCGCCTGGTGCAGCGGTACCCAATCCTGCTCCTGTTAGTGCCAGCGTTGGCAATTTCAACGGCCATTATACTATCGTTCAGGACGTTCCGGTCGTCGCATAACAATAGCTGCGGGGCCCATAAGGTTGCTTGCGCCGTTTCTTGTGCAGAAAGCGTCCCGACGCTATAGAAAACGCCGCACACTCCCTCTACGAAATTTGCCGACGATTTGAATTTCTAAGTTTTCTAACGTTATTGTTGTTTTGTTGTGGTGGAAAAAATGAAATTAATTTTCAATGTACAAATTCAAAAATGTAAGTATTGCTCATATTTATTTTTGAGGCCCCTTCGTCGCATAACAATAGCTGCGGGGCCCATAAGGTTGCTTGCGCCGTTTCTTGTGCAGAAAGCGTCCCGACGCTATAGAAAACGCCGCACACTCCCTCTACGAAATTTGCCGACGATTTGAATTTCTAACGTTATTGTTGTGGTGTAAAAATGAAAATAATTTTTAACAATTGTTCTAATTCAAAGATGTAAGTATTTATTCCATCAAGAACATCAAGAGTTCAGGACGTTCCGGTCCGCGTCACCACGACCTC
The DNA here is from genome assembly GCA_964023185.1 of Macaria liturata. Taxonomy (NCBI): domain Eukaryota; kingdom Metazoa; phylum Arthropoda; class Insecta; order Lepidoptera; family Geometridae; genus Macaria; species Macaria liturata. Next base: position 9,291,321 of record OZ026826.1, on the reverse strand, counting down.
ATGTTTTCGACAACTCGGCGAGGGAGAGCCCATCCACTCCCCCTACTCGAATCAGTTATTCGAGCGCCTCGTCGAGCCCCTCGCCACCGGTGCACTCGCATCGATGGTCCGGGCAGCCAACATTCGCGACGCCGCCGCGATTGTAAGCCTGGCAAAGTATATTCGGACGATTTCATGCACAGCACGGAAAGTTGCTGCTGTCACCAGGGCCCTAACCGTCGTACATAGCCTTGAGAATTTTGGGTATAGGATGTACCCAAAATTCTCTATTTCTTCTTCTTTTTCTGTACTTCATGTACAAAATAATACTTCGGGAACTCTGCACGATTTCCATAGCGTCCACGTTCCTACAGCTCTGCCGACAAAATGATCGAAGATGTGCGTCGTGTGCGTTGAGTCTGTGAAATATCCGCGACGGACTTTTTGCGCGCCATGCAGACTTTTTGTGCGCCGCAGACTCGATCGCACAAAAAGTCTGTCATCTGCGCAGGGCCTGATTCAAATATACTCCCTCTACGAAATTTGCCGACGATTAGAATTTCTAAGTTTTCTAACGTTATTGTTGTGGTGGAAAAAATGAAAATAATTTTCAATTGTTCAAATTCAAAGATATTATTATTAGGTATTGCTCATATTTATTTTTGAGGCCCCTTCGTCGCATAACAATAGCTGCGGGGCCCATAAGGTTGCTTGCGCCGTTTCTTGTGCAGAAAGCGTCCCGACGCTATAGAAAACGGCGCACACTCCCTCTACGAAATTTGCCGACGATTTGAATTTCTAAGTTTTCTAACGTTATTGTTGTTTTGTTGTGGTGTAAAAATGAAAATAATTTTCAATAATTGTTGAGAGAGTATGTATACATACATACTCTCTCTACTCTTTTTTCAATTTCTAACGTTATTGTTGTGGTGTGGTGTAAAATTAAAAATGAAAATAATATTTAACAATTGTGCCAATTCAAAGATTTAAGAGTTTATTCCATTTTATAGTATTGATGTTGCCTACATCAAATAAACTAAACATAACATAGCTTCTTTTCATGCTTCAGCAATGGCCATATATTCCGATTCCATGCTTGAGAAAGCAACAGTTCTTCGCTTTTTACTTTCCCAGGAAATAGCTGACTCTGACATTTTCAAACAAAATCCTGTATATGACTTACGGTCATAAGTATGACTTGCCCAGTCGGCATCCACATATCCAACAAGTTCAGCTGTTCCCTTTACAAATTTCAAACAATAACTCTTAGTTCTCTTTAGGTATTTTAGGTATTCTTTTTGCATAATTCCAATGAACATCTGTGTGACATTTATGAAACTGACTCAGATAACTGACACAAAAAGAAATATCTGGTCGTGTAAGTACAGACCAGTACCTACATCAGACTTCCATTCAACTGTTGGTAAGTATTCTCTTGTCCACAATAATCATATTTACCTATCTATTTCCAATTTACATTCCATCAATTGATCTATTCTTTTGATCCAAAGTTACAACATTTAACTTTTATCAATTGTTACGGGTTCTAGATACATATAGGTACAAAGCAGTAAATGACAGCAGACACGATATTAATTAGTACTTATCACAATGAAAATGTAATTACAATAAACAGTCAAAACAAAATTTATATTGTGAACTTTAATTGTAGGAGATTCAGGGTACCCTTTGAAGCCACAGTTATTAACTCCAACATTTAACGCAGAAGACAACAGGCCGGAGGCCCGATACAAAGAAATGCACATACTAGTGAGACAATGTGTAGATGAGACTTTGTGCCGATATATAAACAGGAGCAGCTCGGGCCGGATTTCAGTTTCAATCAAGCGATCGAGGCGAACAGTCAAGCGATACCAAAGCGATAGTACGCGTGTGAAAATGCATAGTGAAGTACTGTGTAGTAAACGTGTGTGCTTCGTGTTTTACGTAGTCTCTACGTACGTGTGTATGTCAATATCGTCAAATTAAAGGCAAGAGATTCAGGCATTGTGTTTTTCCTCAAAAACAGCCCCCTATCCCGTAACAATATGATGCATTTATTTCGCCTTCATAATCAGATACTGTATTGAAATGGTGTCTTGCATGTTTCTTTAATTTTTAAAGGTTATAATTTTTCGGCCAATTTGTTATGAAAGAGCCACCCAAAAATATTATGAAAGAACTGCGATAATTTTTAATTTTTAAAAACTTTTTCACCTGTACCTGTATCGGAAGAGAGAGAAATTACAAATCTTTTAGATTTTACTTCTTCATCAGATAATGAATCAGACGCTGATGAGATAGATTGGAAAAAGCAAACTTGGCAACAAAGTCCTAACTTAGAAAGTTTCGATTCTTCTTTACGCTCTAGCAGAAACCTACCAAACAGAACAAGACCAAATAGTATATTTCGAGCAATTTTTCGTCGAAAATGTAATGAGCAATATAATGTTACAAACAAATAAATACGCAGATCAACTAAATGCACGAAACTGGAAACCTGTAACAGTAACTGAATTGAAGGCATTTCTTGGCATCGTAATACAGATGGGTATTTATGTTCTTCCCGCCATTGAGGACTATTGGTCAAGTGATCCACTATTACATGTAGTAGAGATAGCTGAAACTATGACATTGCAAAGATTCCAAAAAATATTGAAATATTTACATGTCAATGACAACATGACAATGCCGAGCCGTAATGATGAAAACTACGATAAATTATATAATTTGCGGCCGCTTATCGATCGGTTGAACAATCTATGTCAACAGAATGCGACGACATCAAACTCACAGTCAATAGATGAGCGCATGGTAAAATTCTAAGGTCGCTCTAGCCTAAAACAATATATGCCCATGAAACCCGTGAAAAAAGGTCTATTCCCTCCGCGCCGGCCAGCGACTGGCTGATTTTACATACCCCGGGTATTTTCTCCCTTCCCCCGGAGGAAAAGAAAATCGCCATAACCAACATCCACTCTCTCGTCGCATTACAAGCCCAACATCCGCCTTCTTCAATTAAAATCTTATGCAGTGAAGCTATGCCGGTAATTACCTTCTTATATCTTTATTATATATGTATACTCAACCTCTAAACGTTTTTACTCCAACCTTTTCTGCTCCCCAGGATTCTACAGCACCAATTATACCCACCCCACGAGCTGCCCCTATTATCACCGACCAAACACGCCGCATTTATGACCCCCTTTTGTCGGTATGTACCTTTTCAATTTAAGTGTACATACTACTATTATTTAATTATTGAGGTTTATTTCTGTTCTAGGCTCAACTCTTTTCGCCCGCTTATCTGATCCCTTTTGATCTCCCAAGCTTGGTAAGTTCTCCCCGTACACTTCCTCATCTATATGTATAAAACTCAAAGGTGACTGACTGATTGACTGACTAATATAGTGATCTATCAACACCACTGGACGGATTGGGCTGAAATTTGGAATGAAGGTAGATGTTATTACGTAGGCATCCGCTAAGAAAGGATATTTGGAAATGCCACTTTTAAAGGGGTGAAATAGGGGATGCAAGTTTTACGTCTTAATGCGAGCGAAGCCGCGAGCACCCACTAGTTATGTTATAAATTTAATCCAAACCATATTGCGACCTTTTATAAATCGATTTCCCTTTTTTCTTTTTCCAGGACTCCTATATATCTCCAGAACTCCCAAACCATTTCGAACCAATGGATCTAATTGAATAATGAGAACCATACTCTCCCCCCTTTTTATCTCATAATTTAATAACATACTCCCCTTTATAATTCATACTTCCATTGTAATTGCCGACGACCATTCTCATTTAATAATGTCAACTAGACAAAATTTAAATATCAAGTAAATTTAAACAAAAATTTTTTTTGCCCGATGCCAGTGACACTGACTGTTCTTCTCCGGAGCCCTCAACTTCTCGTGCTGCCATCGCTGCATCTAACTCTCCGTTGCCATCAGTATCAGCAACAGCGGAGTTAAGGTCAGTTTATTTGATGTCTTTTATGTTTCTTTAAATAATTTATTTTTTAGCACCAATTCTTTTATAAAGTGTGCTTAGTTTTACATTGCATTTGTTTTATTTTTATATTGCCAGATGCCAGCGACACTGACTGTTCTTCGGTGACTGAGGATGAGACTCTGTCTGAACCAAAGTCACCTGCGCCTCAAGGGTCAGGAACATCACATTTAAGGCCTGCTTGGACATCCACAGTTAAGGTTAGTTTTGTTTATTTAATGTATTATTTACCCTTCCATAACTAACATTTCTTTACATAAAATATATTATGGCTGCCTAGTTTAACATTGAATTTGCTTTGTTTGTAGTTCTCTGTGGACCTACAAGAAATTGTCTGCGGAATTGGGGACTCTTCACTCAATGTATGCAGTTTGCGGATGATCGTGGACTGCTCCCTAATTCAAAGTTGTGTCCTTATCACAGGAGACCCATGTCGGTGAAGAGTTGCAAGAGTACAAGACAATTTGGCCAATTTAGATGCACCAAGTACATGCAAAGCCAAAACTGTGGGCCGAGCAAAAGGAACGTGGTTTGATAATATTTGGCAATACATTTTATTTTCCAAATAATGTTCATGTTCTGCCAGCAGCGAAATTATAAAGGAATCCAGAGTGAAACGGCTGAGAATGGCTTGGTTGTATCGAAGTCAACAATATCAGACTGGTTCTCATATTGCAGAGATTGTCATTCACTAGAATGAATGCATCACCACAAGGATAAAATCGGTGGCCCTGGAAACATCGTTCAAATTGATGAATCAAAATTTGGAAGAAGGAAATATAATAGAGCAGCGGTTTCCGAAAGGTGGTCCGCGGAACCCTGGGGTTCCGTGGAAAGGCCGCAAGGGTTCCGTAAAAAATATCATCACACGTTTCGTGACCAACGTTGTTCGGTCGCGCGCACCGACTTGTAAACACCCAAGATAGGGGCAGGGCGTGTGGTTTAAATAGTACAGCGACACGGATTACTAAATAGTGACAGCGCTCATAGCCCTCCCCGCCCCGCGCGCACGTGTTGCATCGCCCCATCGGCTACGGCGCGGCGGAGTGGATTATACCGGTTTAGACCGCGACAAGAGCACACGTATTTCAATTATTGAATTAGTGAATAGCTGCAGTAACTATTGATCTGGAATTTTCGATGTTTACTGGTAAGTCACAATGTTTTTGTTTATTTGTAGACACATTTTCGAAATAAAATACGAAAGATATCGATATTCGTCACAGCCGTCGATATATTCACGTGTTATTTTTATTTTAGGTAGTTCAAAATGGAAAGTTGGCTCAAAACGGGGCGCCTCACAAGTGGCAAAAGTGTTCCGAATTCTTCATTAGATTCAGAGCCACCAGCAGTGTGTACTGAAAATATTTCAGAAAATCTTCCTGGATCTTCGGTAAGAAAGTTATACTTACATAAAGTTTTTTTTACAATTATTTGGGTAATTTACTGTGATACAAGTTATTTACTAAATTTACTCATTTTATTTATTGTCGATTTTACGTATTGCTATTGTATTATTTTCAGGGTTTGCTAAATACACAAAACCCTAGTGCCGGACAGAATATACAACATACAATCACCAAAAGAGTTGCAACCCAGGAAACTTCTGCAAAAAAGAGAAGATACAACGAATCCTACTTGTCTTTTGGATTTGTTCCTGAAGGAATGGCTGAAAACTCGGATGGATAATGTGTTATTTGTAACAAAATAATAAGTAATAGCTCACTGGTACCAGCAAAGCTTAAACGACATCTTGACACAAACCATCCAGAACTGAAAGATAAAAGCGTCAGCTTTTTTGAAAAACATAAAGAATGGAAGGCCAGAAATATGTGGGGTTTCGTAAACCAAGAGGGCAAAAAAATACATTTAATGATACAAAAAGAAGCGAAAGAAAATTATTACCCAGATGTAATTGCAGCAAAAAAGACATTAAAGTCACAAATTCGACGAAGAAATTTTATGAGAAAACCGAAGCAGATCGACAGGAAATATTTACAAATCTATGGTCTAAAATGAACTGGGATCAAAGAAAAGTTTTCGTGTCTAACACGGTCTTCAACCGTGAAGCTAAACGTAAGACTACTGAAGGAAATAGCAGACGTAGTCATTCTTTAGCTTACCATTTGCAAATAAGGAATAATTTATTAGTTGTTTGTAAAACCATGTACTTAAACACAACTGGACTGGGTCAGTGGTCAGTTGCAGATTGGTCGGCAAAAAGCCAGTATGGTGTTATAAAACAACATTCAACAGCTGTGGCCTCCAGAGCCCCTAGAGAAAACAAGAACACTGATAAGCTTGAGTTTCTAAAAAAACTCGTTAATCTTCTCAATAAATTACCCAGCCATTACTGACGAAAATCAACAAAAAAATTGTACTTGGAACAGACGTTTACTACTTATCAATCGCTTTACAATGTTTATAAGTCTAGTTGTGAAAAAGAAGGCATAGATGCCCTAACCATGACCAAAATGAAAGATGTACTTTCAGAAATGAATGTTTCTTTGTTCAAGCCTCGTAAAGACCAATGTGACGTGTGTCTGGCCTATACTAACGGACATTTACCAGAAAATGAGTACGAGGTTCATCAAGCTGAAAAGAAGAAAGCAAGAGACGAAAAAAGTAAAGATAAAATCAGGGCTTTGGAGGGTGAATGCCATGGATGTCCAAGCTGTTAAATTGTCTCCGATGACGAAAGCCAATGCTCTTTACTATCGGACTAAGCTATGCAACCACAATTTTACAATCTACAATCTTGCCACAAGTGATGTAACTGGTTCGATGAAACTGTTAGTGACGGCTCAGCATCAACTTTTGCTACTTTTTTGGTTCATTACTTGGAGTCCAATTTTCTTGGAAAGGGTGATATCGCCCTATTATAGGTCGCCCTATTATAATATACTCTGATGGTTGTACAGCCCAGAACCGAAATGTAATAATGTCCAATGCACTATTAAGTCTTGCCGAAAAATATGATGTTGAAATAATTCAAAAGTACCTTACCAAAGGACACACTCAAATGGAGTGCGACTCCGTCCATAGTACTATTGAAAGTGCGTTAAAAAATCGTGACATCTATTTGCCCAGTGATTATCACCGTATTTCTCAGGAAGCAAGAAAACGAAATCCGTATGAGGTTTTCGTGCCAACTTTTGATTTCTTTCGTGATTATGGATACAAATCCCTGTTAAAGCATACGTCGATACGCCCTGGTCGAAGTGTTGGAGATCTTGTGGTTGTTCAACTCAAAGCTATAAAATACACTAGTAAGGGCATATCTTACAAACTGCAATTCGATGAAGAATACCGTCTGTTACCACAAAGACCAAAAAATATAGACCTTGCTCACGCTGAATTTCCAAAATTACATTCTGCTCCTTTGTCAGTTACTGAGAGGAAGTTTAAAAATTTACAAGAGATTAAAAATGTGATCCCCAGGGATTGTTGGCCATATTACGAGTCTCTACCCCATCGTAATTAAAAAAGTTACTTAAATTAGATTGAATTTAATTGTGTTCATATTCTTTCATTAATAATAAAATAACTTAAAAAATATTGTTTTATTTCTATGAGTAACATATTACCTTGAATCTACATAAATTTTATCAATTTAGTTACTGCATTTCCATTTAAGTGAATTATTGAATTCTTTAATTTGCTTTTGCAACTCAAATCCTTATTTATAACATGGCTATAAAATAAATAAACGAATAATGTGAAAAAAGTTGTATTAAATTCATCCATCCAGAATACCAGTGGAGAAGAAGGATCGAATTAATGAAATTAGATATTTTCGAAGAATTGATCTCTGCGGTAATATATGTGTACCAAATTAAAAGATAAATAAACATCTGTTTGTGTTTTAATTATTTATCTCAGCCTGTATTACATGTTAGGTTAGAACATGAATGGCCAACTCACGAATTCTGTGACAGAGTTCACTAGGTTAGGTTAGGTTAGAACATGAATAACCAACACACGAATTCTGTGTTATAAAATATTGTGAGGGTGCGTGACCCTTACGCACCCCCCTCCCCATCGGGGACGGTGGTGAGTTGCTCCTCGCTCCTTTCCTTTGAAGAAACCCTCCCACCTGAACCTGAATCTCCATCTTCTGCGGTAGCTGCAGCTCCAGCTACAAAGCCGAATATTTTGGACTTTTTGAAACTTCTCCTAGGAAGAAAGTTTTGAAGTATGAACAGAAGTTTATTGATTCGTGGTTACAAGATGAAAAGTTCAAAGGCTGGCTAAAGAAAAGTGCTAAAGGTAACAAGTATTTCTTCTGATAAGCTTGTAATTGTGATATAAAATGCGGGATTCATGAATTACTGCGCCACAAAAGCTCTAAAAACGCGTCAATAATTGCAAAATCTTAGTAAAACAACCAAAATTAACATTAATGTTATCTTCGAGCTCACAAAATCCAAAACAAGCTGCAAAAAAGGGTGAAATCAAGATGGCTTGTTTTATTGCAGAGCACAATCTTTCGTTTAATGTAACATCCCATTTGACAAAATTAATGCGCGCTGTCTGACCAGATTCTAAAGTTGCAGAGGAACTGTCTATGAGCAGAACTAAAGCTAGAGCAATTATCGTTAATGTAACTGGATTAACTGCACAAAAAAACCTGATAGAGAATTTAAGAGAAAATAACTTTTCTTTGCTTGTGGATGAAAGTACGGACATATTTACCATTCAACATTTGGCGTTGATTGTAAGAACAGTGGACGATAATTTTCAAGTTGAAGATCGATTTATTATACTGATACCCATTGAAGATGGAACAGTAACAGCGTTGCACGCTAAAACCATAGAGTATTTTACCGAATAAAACATACCTTACAAAACCAATATATTAAATATATTATATATTTTTTTATTAGGCTACGCATCTGATGGTGCTAACGTTGTGTTTGGTATTAATCATTCTCTGGTAACACTTTTAAAAAATGATATATGTACCTCATCTTTTTACGATAATTATTTGTCGCAAAATAAATAATTTTAATTTCAATTTTCGTTTTTATTTTCAAAAATTCGTACAAGGAAATGGTAGGTATTTGAAATTGTTCTACCATTTGCTGGATGTCATGGTTATAAACTGTTGGTTACTGTACAAACGAGTTGGAAAACAAAAAACAATACCAGCGCCACTAAAACTAAAAGACTTCAAATTTGAAATAGGTAAGAGTCTTTGCATGTGACACCAGGATTTTACTCCGTATCCACCTGGCCAGTATGTACAACCTCCAGCAGCAAGTGGAGTTCCTGTGTTAACAGATCCAATAACATATTTCTCTCGATATATTCCTGAAGATATTTACGATAAGTTTAGTACTTATTCCAACCAACCTTACTTGTTAAAAAAGGGCCAAAATTTGAATACTACTGCGGAAGAAATGAAAATATTTTTCGGAATAACTATGGCTATGAGCTATTTGGGCTTGCCAAGAAGCAGAATGTTCTGGGCTAATAAAACAAGGGTAGCAAAGATAGCTGATCGAATGACTATAGACCGGTACTTCAAACTCCGTTCAAATTTGAAACTAGTTAACGACCTTGAGGTTAATGAAGTTTCCAAGCAAACTAAATAGGGTCAAGTGGGGTAAAAATAAATCGTACAATATTTTGGGTAAAAAAAGATACCGCTGTAATTTCACGCATTATTGGTTTATCTATATGAAACTTTCCTTAAAATAAAGATACATTTGTAAACTCTGGGCACACACATTTAACCCTGGATCAATAACCATACGCCAAAATTACGAAGCGTACCTCGCGCATTTAGTGTTTTGGTAAGATCCCGACCCCCCTCACCCCGCCCTTGGTTCAAAAGTAATAGAGTCAAAACCGTACAGAGCAACGAGCTGAGTACGATTTATAAGATAAGTGCTAAGCCATCGGTGGAGATTGCCGTGAAATCCTAAATGATGTAATTTGATAAGAAGAATATAAAAATTTACTCGATCAAATGCTTTAGAAAAATCTGTATATATTGAATCTACTTGGGATGTGTTATTAAATGATTGGCATAAATAATTAGTGTATGTTAACAGATTAGAGGCAGTAGATCTGCCACTGACAAAACCGTGCTGATTTGAGTTCAATCTGTGTTTAAATTAATGGATTGATGGAATGGACTCACAAGTTCAAGGATCTCATGAGAACCCTCAGCCAACGTGCTCATTTGAGTCCCTCTTACTTGAAAAAATCAAGTACACTAAATCAACACCTAGTAAAAGACGTAAAGTGGATTCAAAAGGAAAGCTTTTAACTAGCGCAGAATATTTAAAAAGTATTGAAAACTTAGATCAACATAAACAAAGGAAGAAGCCTACAAAAGAAAAGGTGAATCCGAGAAAACAAAAACAACATCAAAGAGTCATAAGTGATTCTGATACTGAACCAGACGAGGACCAAGACGTGCCATACCAAGATGACAGTGACTTAGAAGGCGTTAGCTTAATGGATTTAGTAGACCAACAAAACAACACATCAAATAAACCTAACGAAGAGATTGTAGCAGAGGAACGTGAATCAGATTACAAAAATGGTGGTTTTTTTTGGTGATTCAAGAAAATTTCATTCCTTTACCCGGACACCAAGATAATATACCATGTTCGTAAAGAGGAAGTTATCATGAAATTGCCTACACCGACACAAAACCGCAAAAGGGGTGCTTTAATGTTCGACATTGATTATGAAAAATACAACGTTGAATGAGAATTTTATGTAATATGATTCTCATTCAACGTTGTATTTTAAGCTAAACGAAGCTACGAGTATCTTATGTTCCATAATTTCCCCTCTTAGAATTTTTTAAATTTTTTCTTCTCATTTTTGAAACTATTTGAATAAAACTATTTTGTTTTGTGTCTCCTAGATTAAGTCTATTATATTTATTATTTTATTATTATGGCGTATTTTTCGATAGACGACAAGGAGTTGATATACAATGTAAAACATTTAAAGTTATGTTTTTCGTCTTATATTTACCCCACTTGACCCTACTGGAATGTTAGCCCTGTGATGGATTCTGTACGAAAAGCTTGCCTGGACACACCAAGAACTCAAAACGTTAGTGTTGATGAGCAGATGGTACCTTTCTGGGGACACGTCGCCATGCGGCAGTTTATCCGCGGAAAACCAAATCCTTGTGGGTTAAAAAACTTTGTTTGCACATCATCAATAGACTTAATTTCGTGTATTTAACTACATACGCTTATGCAATAACTATCTAACGGTTTGTCCACAAGCGAAACCTCCTTAGTGCAAATAAACTATACACCTCCAAAAAGGTTTGCATTTCATGTAAACTCTTTGGTGATTTTCCCGCGCAAAATCCACGGATATGTTATCTGTGCCTATTGAATTGTTTCTTTTCCCGTTTTCCGCGCACGCCCGCATAAATTAATTAAATATTAGATACATTTTAAAAGAAACAACAACAATGGACCCCATTTTATCTAACTTAACCGCCCAATTTCCCATCCTTTTCGATCCTTCCGATGTTAATTTTAATAATTGCGAATTACGCATTCAAACTATGCACAATTTGTTGACAAAATATAATTTAGTTTCTCCTAATCCAATTTCTATGTCGCAATTAAAACGAAAATGCAAAGACTACATCCGAACAATCCAAAGCACAAAACACTCTAATACGGTAAGTTCCTTTTTGTATGAATTTTCTCATATACTTCTGAACTTTTACACCCTGCTTCGACTTTTGTAAAACTCCCCCTCTCTTTTTACAGACTCCCACCTCGACTGTACTTCCAATCCCATTCGCTCCAGCCAGCGAGTGGATGCTAGTTCACACGCCTGGCATGTCTTCTTTTTCTCCCGCAGAAAAGGAGGCGGCCAAGGCGAACATTCACTCGCTGGTGGCCATGCATCAACAATTTCCGCCTTCAAACTATTGTTATATCTCACCGAGAAACTGAACCGGTAATAAACCTTTATCTATATACACATATGTATAGACGCAATATTTTTACTCCCTATAGAAACGACTCTACTTTAACCTACTCCTTCTCTCCCTTTCCAGATCCCTACAACCTCAGCGATTTCCCCTTTGTCACCAATCCCTCCTTCTTCAGTTACCCAACGCACCTATGACCCGATTTTGTCAGTACGTAAACACTCATCTAATTTTTTTTTTCATACTACTTTTATTTCATTATTCAAGCCCCATACATAATGTTTACTTTCGATTACAGACTCATCCATTCTTGCCTACCATCTCCGACCTGCCTCCCCCCACTCTGGTAAGTCTCTCTCGTCCCTGGCTACATAGAATATATAATAGTGCACATATAACTCATAAATGGCTATATTATCCAGATTTCCCTTTCCTTTTCAGATTGATTATACATCTCCGGAACAGGAAACCCTTTTCGAGGCTCTTCATGATTAGTTCATAATAAATTGTATATACTACTTTCTCCTTTATTTCCTACGTTTTCTATCTACAACCGTTTTTATCTTTTATTTTCACCTAAAACGTTCACTATTTTTATTCAAATTTTCGCGGGTTCCATCTGTTGGTTAACTAGACTATAATAACTTATTGTTGCACGTCATGTGCCTCTAGATTTCTTTATGTATGAGGGTAAAGGAGATACAGTTTTGCCAAATGATCAAGCTGAAGGCTTTGATATTGGAGCAAAAGTTGTTTTGAGGTTGTCTGAAACACTGCCTGAAGGAGCGAAGCTATACATGGACAGGTTGTTTACTTCACCAGAGTTATTGGATAAATTACATGAGAAGGGCATGCAGGCAACAGGCACGCTTAGGAAGGCTAAGATACCTTCAGATTGTAATTTTAAGATTGATGCACATCTGTGTTAACAAGGACGTGGCTCCTCAGATCAACTAGTTAGAAGTGTTGGCAATCTAGCGTGCTTGAAGTGGTTTGACAATAAACCAGTTGTCACAGCATGGTGCAGCATAAAAAGTGGAAAGAACTGAAGTTTATATTTTGGACTTATGAAAGATCGATGTTACACTGCCGATTTTATTACATTGTATGTACAGGGATGAATCGTTTTATATTTGCGATTTTTTGAAAAGTGTACTAAACGAATTGCAGATCGCATTGAAAACCTTTGAAAGCGAAAGTGCAAATCTTAATTTTCAATAGTCTCTTTCACAATTTTTAGAGTCATGAACATCGTAAATAATAAACTACGGAACAAGATAACTGGTCCTCTTCTAAATGCTTCATTATACTACGACGACGTTACATGCTCGAGATTTCTTTATTAACTATGTAGTCTCACTTTTGTATGTACTAGGCGTCACACTTTTTATAGCTGTGAAAATAAAAACACAAAAAAAACTTTTGAACGAATGTCACTGTCAATGTAGCGCCTGTAGCGCCGTCCTCCTGTCAAACCTCATTCTTTTCTTGTGTGCGGGCGTCGCAACATCATAAATTCCGTTGAATTTTACTATTTGAGTTTTTCGTGGAAAAAAGGGTCCATGTGTTCAAGTGGTAAAATAGGAAAAGGAGCATCGGAATTTTAAAATAACGTCGAAAATTCGACGTTTGGTACAAAAACTAAGCAATTCATCAACCAGCTCAAAGGATATAGGTTAGTGCAACTACTAACTTACCAAAGCAATCTTACTGCATTTATTCATCATCGATTTTAATTTTCGTGGTAGGTATAATCTTATATATTTTATTAAATTATACCGAATAGATCGTAAATATAGATTTTTTTTTCAACAAATGATAAAACGGTCTTTTTTTAAATACCCACATTTTTGTCATGTAGATCGGAAACATGACTTTTCTAGCAATGTTTCTGTAACGATCTTTTTTCGATGTACCGACATATTTGTTGTTTTTGTTACAAATACAATACAACAAAATATGAATTTATTTATTACCATTTTCTTACATTCATTGTTCTACAGTTTATTCAATGTAAAAAGAACTAGATTTTCTAATCTATAACGGTTATTTTGTTTGTGATTCATATTTATTTGAGCACGGTTGATAACAAACTAGTCTAGTGGCATAACGTGATTATGTACAATTACTTTAAAAGTGTACTGCTTCATAGCAAATAAGCAAATGTTCAGTTTAGTGGAATACAATACTAACATACAGTAAATGTATATATTGGGCGTTGAATAAAGCACGATTGATAAAGAGTTAGTCTAGTGGCGTAACGCGATTACGTACAATGACTATAAAAGTGTTACTACTTTATAGCAAATAAACAATTATTCAATTGAGTGGCATACATTACCTATATTATTAGAATTGATATGGGCGCAAGTAAAGGGAGAAGTGGCGAGTAAAAACACTACATTTAAAATGTCTGACGTAGAGCAAAAATTAATACACACAGCCATTGCAAATGTAACTGTGGAAAATTGGCGAATATGTGTTTTACATGCTGAAGCACTTTAAGAAGATTTGCAGAGAGCACATTTCATTTATGTGATCGCCTTGTCATCAGTGTAGGTAACGATAGCGACAGCGATTCTGATTCGGATTAAATTATTGTACCTTTAGCTATTTTTTTTGTTTGTATTATTTAGTATTTTATGTTTGTATTATGACCAATAAATATGTAATTATTGAATAGTTTTCTTATTATTATTTTTTACAACTTCATTCGGGTTCGAACAGATAGAATTAAGTGACAATCAGGAGTTTCTTGAATCGCAAGATGAAGATTTGACTGAAACAGACATGTTAAATTCACAGCCCATGAAGAAGAGGCTTCAACAAGCACTAGAAATGTGACATTTATTCTGAAAAATCTTAGTGAAGGTTTAAGAATGGCAAATGAGCTTTGTCATTTCTTTATGGAAATTGTACCAAATACAATGGATATCCATCAAGTTCTTACTACGGATCAAACGAACATCATAAAATTTAGGAAATTTGCTTGTTATAGCAAAGAACCCACGTGTGATTGTTTCGATATGAAAGAGCCATACCTAAAATTTACTTAATGCATAAAGTATATTTTAAAAGACTATCACGTATAAGATGTACCAATCTTTGGTAAAAGCCGCTTTGCGTGTTTAATTGTTTCATCTTTCCATTCGTTACAAAATTGTGATAGAGTAACACGCCTCTACCGCTGTCTTCGTAATTTAATGTCTCTAACAGCGGAAGAGATATTGAAAAGAAGTCAAATTGTCGTCAGCTCTTACCCAGTACTTGCACGAAAAAAGTTTTGGTAAATTTTCATACAATTTAAAAAATAAGCCCTCTAGCGGATACTTTTGAAACTAATCGGTACTACGAGTGCCAATCGGCAAAAGTTTTCATAAACCAAAACTTTTTACGTGTGCCAAGTGAATGATTTGGAACGATTTTGGCCGTTTTGGCAGTATGAGTGGTCGTTTTTTGTCACATTTGACAGCTTTCATGTAGTCTAACGTTTTGGAAACTACAACGTTTTCGTTTTGTTACTCACTGAAAAATATTCAGTGAGACGCGACTATTTTCACCGAAAATATTATGTTTGGACGAAATTACCTTGCGTGGGCGATTGTAGACGACGAAGAAGCTGCCTGCCGCGAAGAAGAACGGCAGGAAATCACTTGGAGACGTAGTTTTATGTCTCCAAGTCGTATATCGGACACACATTTTGTCCAGCAGGGCTAGTTTAAGTTTTTATGTCAAGTTTTCTATTTACGTAATCGTGAAGACTATATAGTATTTCTCACATCGTTACATTGGTACCACGAGTTGTTTTTAGGAAATGAATTCGATCAAAGTTAGCTCGAAATCCGTAAACTGTCACCAAGTTTATTGAACTTCTTCTATCTTTTTCCCACACAAAGGAAAGAAAGAGAAAAGTATATATTCGCCATTTGTAATATTTTGACAGCTCCGAATTTGTTTTCGATCGTACATGGTGGAATTGGTGGATAGTTCGTCTTTCTCTCAGATAAAGGAACCAAGTCTTTCTCCATCTTTTTTCGTAAATTTGTTTTTGTGTGAAAAAGAAGTAATAAAATGAGAACCAGTCAGAGCCAATTTGAAGTGATGGTGGATTTCATGGAGCGGTATGGCATGAAAAATTTACTTGTGTTTGTTGTTTTGTGGCGTGTTGTTGTGCTTTATTAGCGATTTTGTTTAGCCATGGGGATATCCACAAGCCCGGCTTAGGTCCCCAGGGACGCCTCGCCACCATTGCCAAGTGGGAGGAGCTGGTTGAGGTCCTCAACACGGACCCCACAGGTTGCCCACGTGCAGTGGATAAATGGAAGAAAGTATGTACCTACTTATATCTTTTACTTCTTTAATGCACTTTTACTGTATTCACATTCTATTTGCTTGGGTGAATTTTCCAGTGGGTTGCTGAAGCATGCTAATTTGTTTGTTTATTTACCATGGCACTGACAAATTACAATTACATTACAATTACATAATAAACACCTACATTGACAAGTCCATATTGTATCCATTTATTAATAATGTTCATTTTGTAATAATAAGCATACACTATGGTGATTAAAGACTTTGTAATAATTAACATTGGATTGACAAATTACAACATGAAAATTTTATTTTACTAATGCTTGCTATGTGTTTGTTGCATTTTACTAAAAAACAAGGTGTGGTCCGACTTAAAATAACACCAAAAGAAAAGCCGCAAAAATATATCGAGGCGCCAGCGGCACTGGTGGAGGCCCTGCTTGCACACTCGTATTGAACGATGTGGAACAACGAGTGCTTCAATTGGTGGGTCGGCAGGCAGCCACAGGTTTGGTGGGTGTCCCGGAGCCAGGCTTATATGTATTTGTTGCGCCTTTCTTCGTCACGATGGACAACTTCCGCGGCTTCCGTCGCCTCCCACGCCAAATACATCCTCGGCAACATTATTATATTTGATTTTTTACACCGAAAATGTAATACTCACTGCAAAATTATTGGTGAGAAATGCGAAACGAAACAGTTTTATATTTTTCGATAATAGTAATGAAAACGTTACGTGAGTTGTCATTTTGGCAACTCATACTACCAAATTAGATATAAATGTATGAAACACGAAAACGAAATGTAGTTTTGGTTTACTATTTGGTGAGCTTGACACTTCATACTACCAAATTAGTTGAAATTAGCTCTTAAAAGTTTCCGCTAGAGGCGCTGATTAAAAATGTATGGAAAAACAAAAACTGTCGGATAGTTTACGTAATCGAAAACTCATACGAAAAAACTTATACTAGCCCTACAGAGATACCGCCTCTCTAAGGATGGTTTTAACTATGTTTGTAGTACTATGTAGTATGTATTTTAAAACCGTACCTCAAAGACTCTCAACGAGTTTCTATGGAAACTAAGGTAGGTACTTAATACGTGTTTAAAACATATTTTACATAACTACATACTACACCTATAATTTTAATTCAATATGTTTTAGGTACTCTGCGCGATGCTTTTTTAGGCAAATGGAGACTACCAAAGAGTGGTAGGAGTGGCTAACTGCTTCTCGCAAGAAGCGTGAGTTGTTTTATTACACAGGTGACCAAAGCCATTAACCACTCAAACATTCTAAGTGAGTTTATAAAGTTCCCAACAACACCGGAAACAGTATGAAATACGTCAACAGTGTTTGGAAGACTGGACGTAAATTGGGCCTTACAAAGTCAAAACGTAATAAAAGAATTGTAGCGTTATGTGCAGCTTTACCACTTGTACCAAAAGATATGTTGACTAGTGCGTGGACATATGTGAAATCAAAAATGAATGAAAATCCACAAATTATTAAATTAAGAAATTACATGCAGAATTTTTGGTTCAAAAATAAGAATGTAAAAAATATTTGGACTGTATTTGGTGAACGCCACCGAACAAACAATTGTTTGGAGGGATGGCATAGAAGATTGAATAAAAATCTGGGGACGAAAAATAGGAACATTTTGACCCTTCTACAAACATTAAGAAATGATGCAAAATATAACAATATACGAATTTAAAACATAAGAAATATAAGAAAGAAAAAACAAATAGAAAACGATGATTTTATTTTGGAATCTCAAATGGAATTAATAAACAACGATATTACAATCGAACACTTTTTGGAGCAAGTAAAATAGAGTTCAGTTCCAAGCACAGAGTACTATAGATTCTTGGTAATCGGCATGCAAGTTTATATTTTCTGTTTTTTATTTTCTCGCATCGTCGTCGTTGTTTTCGCCGGAGAGGTTTTTCTTTTAGTAGTAGTAGGAAGTTCTTTTAGTTTTAGTTTAGTAGCACAAATAAATATGAATTTTGCAATATTGGCCCTTTTTACTAGGAAATTTTTCAATGTTGTAATGAAAATAAAAATGAAATGTTGCAATTTTGCTTTATTTTTATTAGATACCCCCCGGTTTTCCTTTGAAAAAATGGGAGCCATGACATGAAATAATATATCTTAGGTTCCTCTAAAACGGCCATAGGAACTAAGTTGCCATAGAAACGTACGACAATTATGATTATATTTTGATCCTATAAATATAGGAGTAAAGAGGCGAATAAATTATCTGAAGATCCCATGGGAGCCTCGTCATGGGATCCAAGTGGACGGAGGGTGAAAACGGGGCTACAGTAAAAGCAATGGATAAAAGTGGAAGGCTTTGGAAGTGGCCAGTAAGGGAAGACGAAATATTTTATGTGTGGGGTGACATTTTGGGACACTTGTCGGAGCCGACGAAAATTTCAAAAACACGTGACATTTATTCCGTGCCACTTCTCGAATAATTTTCCCATTTACTTTTTGTCTATGTTTTCAATTTTTGATGTTATGATTATATTTGTTAATAAATGTTGTTTTCATTTTGTACCTACTCATCTTTTTAATCGTTAATTACAACTTATTAATAGTAGACCTAAGTTTATTTAATTTCCATATTTAGGTAGGCCTATGGCTGAAACTTTCGACGGGTGGGATCATACAACCCACTCACCGGGATCAAGTATCCCCATAGGGAGGGTTACTTGATCCTTGTGTCGGACTTTAAAAAAACCCTTTTTGTCGTTTTTTTAATAAATAAGGTCTGTATTGGTGCTAAATCAGTAGTATTGAACGGAAATACATGTGTGATTTAAAAGAAAGTCAGATTTATGAAAATGGTTCGAATTACTAAAAGAAAACCAAAACAGGGATCAAGTATACCACCTCTCTCCTACATCAGACGAACCTTCAAAATCATTTTGGATAATACGGAATGTGATGCTATTATGTATGTCAGACACGGGCAACGTACGGCCCGCGGGCCGGATCCGGCCCGCCTTGGCTTTGAACCCGGCCCGCAACAAATTTGAAATTTCGCGCGAGTGCACTCCGTTTTCACGCAAAATCTCATTGGGTGTCCGACGCGCGCTGTAAGTTTAGAAAACCAATAAAAATAACGAATCCTTTTAACATAAATCATAACCATTACTTGTTAAGCTTACTTTAGGTACGTAAAATTGCAGCTTGCGTACGCAATGAATAGATAACATATCGAAAGACGCAATGGCATCGCAGTATCGTGGTACGGTTGCTCAATACGGGCAATATTAGTTCTTGTCATCCCTTTCACACTTAACGAAATATTACTATGCTAGAAGAAGAAGTTGTAGTGTTCGTTCATTGTACGTACTTTGAAGTCATGTTGTTTAGTGTATTACGTACTGCCTTATTTAACTAATTTTTATAGTTTTCGATTTATTTAATACACAAATTAATAATTTGTCTGTTTAGTATAGGTTCCCAGTTTGAACAGTAAATGCAAACATGTTATCTGGTGGAAAAAAAACGGAAAGTAGATACAGAATGTCGCCAATTTCAAGAAAAGTGGACTGACGATTACTTTTTTATTATGCACAACGGTAAGCTTGTTTGTTTGCTGTGTAATGAATCTATATCAGTTTTGAAAGAATTCAATATCAATCGGCATTATTCCACCAAGCATATTACTCAACACACACTCACCGGCCAGTTACGTAATGATAAAATTCAAAAACTAATCACCAATTTGAATAGACAGCAACAAATGTTTCATAAACAAAGGACACAACTCGACAATGTTGTGAAAGCGAGCTTCATAGTGAGTTCAAAAATAGCCAAGTCATCGAAACCTTTCGCGGAAGGAGAATTTATCAAAGACTGTTTGTTAGAAGTTGCAGAAGTACTATGTCCCGAAAAGAAAAAAGATATTTAAAAAATAAGCCTTTCGAGACGTACTGTAGTTCGGCGTATAGAAATGATGGTTGGTGATATTAAGAAGAACATTGCTGAACGTGTGGCTGATTTTCAAGCATTTTCAATTGCTTTGGACGAAAGCACTGATTTGTCTGATACAGCACAACTGGCTATTTTTATTCGTGGTGTTGATAAAGAATTTACTGTTACGGAGGAATTGCTTGCTTTACAGCCCCTCAAAGGGACCACTACTGGAGAAGATATTTTAGGTGAGGTACAAAGTGTTTTTAAAAATTTCGGATTGCAGTGGAGCCAACTAGTTGGAGTGTGCACAGATGGTGCGCCTTCTATGGTCGGCTCGAGAAAGGGTTTCATTGGAATTTTGAATGAAAGAACAACTGAATTTAATGTTCCAAAAGATGATTTGATAGTTCTGCATTGCATTATCCACCAACAAAACTTGTGTTCCAAGTCCATCAAATTACAGAACGTTATGAGTCTCGTAGTAAAGACTATAAATTTTATTCGTTCCCGCGCGCTTAATCATCGCCAGTTCAAGGCATTTTTGGATGATATCGCTTCCGAACACGACGATGTGACGTACTATTGCGAGGTAAGATGGTTAAGCAAAGGAAAAATGTTAAAAAGATTTTACGATCTTAGAAAAGAAATAGCCGATTTGATGATAATTAAAGAAAAGCCTGTTCCTGAACTTGATGACCCAAAATGGTTATGTGATTTAGCATTTCTCGTCGACATCACCGGTCACTTAAACGACCTGAACTTGAAACTTCAAAAACAAGGTCAACTGGTAAATGAATTGTACAGCCACTTAAAAGTGTTCCAGAACAAAATCAGCTTATGGGAAACACAAATGCGATCTGGAAGCTGTTATAATTTTTCGACACTATGCAGCCATGAAAATGTAGCTTACGTTCAATATGCTGATAAACTAAAATTACTGTCAGAGCAATTTGCTAATAGATTTTCTGACTTCAGGAAGATGGATAGCTTCTTTAATCTTTTCGCTACTCCGACGAAACTGATCGAGCTCCAGGAAGACACAAACTTGAAATCAAAATTCGAAGACGTGGACCTGCACGAGTTTTATAAAACATACCTGGAAGAAGCGAAATACAAACAGCTGAGAGCGTTCGCGAGATGAATTGTTTGCGAACAATTCTTCTCGATGATGAAGACTAATAAGTCGAAATACCGTACGAGACTCACAGATGAAAATCTCGAAAACTCTCTTCGCCTCTGTATAAGTGGAATTTGTCCAGATATTAATAAACTTGTTTCTGAAGTTCAAACACAATCATTGCATTAACCGTTACATGTT
The DNA here is from genome assembly GCA_964023185.1 of Macaria liturata. Classification (NCBI taxonomy): domain Eukaryota; kingdom Metazoa; phylum Arthropoda; class Insecta; order Lepidoptera; family Geometridae; genus Macaria; species Macaria liturata. The sequence continues at coordinate 9,269,829 of OZ026826.1, read as the reverse complement.
AAAATTAACGTCACTTGTAACCTAATAAATAAATAAATAAAATATAAGCTTTTTTATTTCCAATTATGGCCCGCGACAACATTAATATAGTATGGTTTGGCACGCAACTTGCTAAAGGTTACCCATATCTGATGTATGTTATGGAATGCTGCAAGAAATTTGACTCGCATCAAAAAAAATATTCTAAATTCTGGAAATTGTACTTTTCTGTTTTGTTGATGCACGTATAGTGTGTTCGTATTCGTCTATGTAGATTGTAGGTAATTGTGATTTTACTCGTGTTTTCCTATAATTGGATTTGTGTTTTTACTTAAAGTTTCTACCTTATATTTGTGTCCATTGGACGACTTTGAGGTTAAATAAATAAATTATAGGTGCTAAGTGGCATGACACTAGTACTGCCACAAAAACGGCTAAAATTTAAAGTATTTACAATATAGTTAATTATAGCTAAGGCCAAGGCAAAGAAAGTCCAAATTACCACTTGTCATCAAAAAATCAATAGATCAAATTTCACAGAAATCAATGTTCTGAATAAACAAAAGCCTCGAAAAAGCTAAAAGGTCGCATGGCGAGATACACACCGTGTCTGATTTATTGAAGAAAGAAACGGAATGCACATTCTTTAAGATTTCATCACTTTCGTATTTTTTACACTTTACTGTCAGACATTAGACCACTGGGTTACCTGAAGCGGCACCCGTACAAGCGAACACTGGCTCACATGGTTGAGCATCCTACTATCGGTATTGAGTCTCAAAATGCGATAAAATTCACATAAAACTGAACCGGAGAAAAACGCCAATCTAATGCAACGGTGAGCGACAAAGATATATCTAGTCATAATTCGAAATACAGTTTCTTGTACGAGTAGATATTTTCAATGCAGGGTCGTATCAGATCTAAAACAATTTCCAATATTATTGTATTTTTTTCTTCATATCTTTTAATATGCTTTCTTAATTATTCATAGTACATAGTTGTTGTTGAACTAAAAAAACTTTCGTACAAAAACATAATATTTAGGGAATAAAGTCCCAGAGCTTTCAACATTGGTTGCTATTATCAACCGACATAAAATTGGACATAATACTCTTAAGATGGCAAAGATCAGAACCAAACCACTTCTGGATAAAGAATATTGGCACAACCCACAATTTCATATTGATAGAATAAGTCCGAGGACTTTCAACGTTGGTTGTTGTATATAATCAGCAACTAAGAATTTGCGATGGAATCTTAAGAGTCTTAAGATTAAGCTTAAAAAAGGTTTTGGTTGTCTGTCTTAAGTTAAGACAGACAACCAAAACCTTTTTTTTTTTACTTAAACCGACTAACAGGAACATTGCATTATTCAGGGAAAACGCCCCAGGACGTTATTATTAAGTTACAGATGCAATACTACTTTACATCTGTAACGCAATAATTATTGAGTTCTTGCCAGTTAGCTATTAAAATAACTAAACTGGCAAGAATGTAATTCCGGGATAAGTCCCAGGACTTTTAATGTTCCACCAAAATTGTTACCACAGTCAAATAATCAACCGACATATTAAGCTGAAAAGCTCGCTTTACCACGTCAATATAAATGTTTTAATTGATAAAACACATAATACACCAAACCAACGCAGAAACGTTCGAGAATTTAAGACAAAAAGACAAATCAGTACAGTAGAAAAAACAATTCTAAAAGTCAACAAGATATGTGGATAAATGAACCTTTTTTACCTTTGACCAAAACAACAAAAGGGGTAAATTTTATATTTTAATTAAATTTTGCGGTTGGGTGTTGTTTTCGTCATAATTACATACGAGAATCGATAGAAACCAGACACAGACTTGTAGAATCCTTGTTGCAAATTATTAATTGTTTTGCTGGAAAAAAAAACACAAATTTAAATGGATTTATCCACAGTTAAAAATAAAGAATCCGCAATCTTGTAGCGGCGATCATAGTGAATGTACATAAGTATTAAAAATATATAAATGTAATGTCATTCAAACTGAAATTTGCACCCTTAGTTTCAATATACATTCAAGATGGCCGCCGCAACAAAATATTTTACCAGTTGTATCAAAACATTTTATTACAATTATCATAACAATTATTTACAAATCACATTATAAAATTCATACAATAAAGAAAGTTTTACAAGTTGCTTTAAGCAATCTCAAAAATGAGACAGTCTCATCAACAAATTCTAAAATAATTTACTATAACATTTTTCATCTTCATTGGTCTTTCTTATGGTAAAATGATCAACGATTCAACAACCTCATTGTAGTATTCTTCCCCATTAATAAGTTTGAAGAGTGAAGAGCAAAATCATCTAATCAGTTGTGGAATATGTTACCATTTTATTATAGGTAAAACGGTAATTAATTTAATTAAAGTGTATTATGACCAACTGCAACGTGGCTTAACACGAGGCAAAACGCAGTCAATGGTATACAAAAATAGTATATTACATACATACAAAGTGATCAAAATCATAACCCTCCTTTTTGCTTTTCCGTATTCGGGTAAGAAAACTAGGTGTCCTTGTAAGATCTTGAATAAACGTATCTTATACAGTCTGTATTCACGGATAAACGTTCTTACGTTCTTCTGTCTCTGTTTTTCTCGAGTAAATATGTATTACCGTCACGCTCGCACAAGTACGCAGCCTTGCGCTTGACTGCAATACTTTCAACCAACAAAGTATTACAAAAACTCGGAAAGTTTTCATTCGAAACGAAACACCAATCGTAGAGACCTTCCTTGCAAAGATTGTTGAGAAGAGAGAGTTGATTGTTGTTGAGAAGTTGTAGAGATAAAATAAATAATGTTTTTATAATTAATAATTGTGGATCACTGCCATTGATTACATTATTACCATATTTCAGTTTAGACATTTTTGATTTGCTTTTCGTTTTCAGTGGAAACTTTTCGAATTTATTATAATAGATAGAATTTCAAAATGGCAAAGTCCTAAATTCCCCATGCTTCCTTCAGTACACTAACAATATTAATATATTCGATACATCGTACACAGCGCCATCTAGCCCCGTACTAAGCAAACGCCTGTGTCATGGGTACTAGATATGTACAATGTATATATATTTAGTCCCCAATAGGTAGTCCACTGGTTATGTTTGGTCCCCACTGCTTGTGTTTGGCACCTAAAACCGCCGCCACTGTCATTGCTTGCCGCGCTTCCCTGGCGGCCGCTGCAGCTGGAAGCCAGAGTCAGAGGCGCCGGAACCGAAACTGGTGTTCAGGTTGGTACTTGTGAAGGCGGAGGCCACGGGGGTGGACGTCGGCTGCCACGCCGGGGCTGGAATCATACAAACATAAAGAATTACTTCCCAATCACATTTCTAAATGAATAAAACTCATAGGACTGACTGGCTGACTCTTATAGTGAACTCTCAACGCACAGCCCAAACCACTGAGATGTTATGACGTAGGCACCCGCTAAGAATGGATTTTTGTAAATGCCTCTTTTAAAAGGGATGCAAGTTCGACTTCTTGATGCGAGCGAAGCCGCGAGCACCCACTAGCGACTAGTCCTAATATATAAAACTCAAAGGTGACCGACTGACTGATATAGTGATCTATCAACACAGAGCCCAAACCACTGCACGGATCGGGCTGAAATTTGGCATGCAGGTAGATGTTATGACGTAGGCATCCGGTAAGAAAGGATTTTTGGAACTTGGCATAAGTTGTATATTTTGTCTTTCATCTGGTCGGTAATGTTTCGACAAATTCGTGGACATCACATTTCATACTATAATCGTGAAGAAAGAACAATATAATACGCATAAACTTTCGACTGTATAATGTAGTTTTCGGTTATGTTTTGCCATTTGGTCGGTTATGTTTAGTACTTACCACTGTTATCAGCTGGGAATGGAGACATTCCGCCGGAGTAACCAAACGGCGAGGGACCAGCCAAGTTCACGCTGCCTGCAAGGATAACAATCAATATTTGATACGATGCATATCATTTACATTGCGTACACCGGAAAATATGAAACGAGTACTGAACCTATTATTATATAAATACTTAGTATTGTTTAAATTTTTACTATAATCATGTCTTAATATTTTAAAGATTAAGACAAATCTATCGACGTATGTATCAACAAAATCGGTTCAAGCGTTTGCTGTCACAAAGGAATAAACATACATAAAACAAATAAGCATTATAATTAATATTATAAACATTCATAGAATTACGCTTCTTTTCATAGCGTAGTTTGATAATGAACCAAATATCATCACCTCCTAGAGCCCACTACAGAGCATAAGCCTCCTCCCTCATACGACAATTGTCCTTGAAAGAAATTGCAGAGGAGTAATAAATACACCTCCACAATTGCCCGCGAAGCCCGTTCTTGACGGGACAAAAGGACATCGTGGTAGGTTTTAGTCGGGAATGTACCTAATTCCTCCGCGTGAAAAGTGTTTCAATGAATTTTCTTTTATCGCCCAGACAATAAGCAATGTATTAATAAACAATAGGAATATAAACAACATACCTAATGCAGCTCTAGGGTCACTCACAACAGCACTACCGTCGATACCGAAGCTAGGTTTCATCTTCTTTCTGCCGCCGTCTATGTCTTTCAAAATCTGGTCCAAGGTTGAAGAAGCTGGAATTAGAAAAAAAGAAGATATTTGATAATTTATAAAGAATTCTGTATGATAGAGAGAACAATAATAAGTACTATCTGCACTTTTGTATGAAACTAGCAGCGCCCGCGGTTATACCGCCCTCGATAATCCAGAATAGAAAGAACATAAACTGATTATAGAAAAGATTTTTAGAAATTTTAGCCATCTAAGTTTATAAAATTGTTTATCGGTGTAGTGTGGTGTAGCCGGTTAAGGAGCAGTCGTAACGGAAAAGATTTATTAAATAAAGTAGCTCACCACTAGGGTTGTCAAACACGTCGGTAGGGTCTTTAAGCACATATTTCCTGAGGTTGAGGTACTGTTCCTTCTGCGCCTCCACGGCGGCGTGAGCGCCCTGCAGCCGCGCCGCCAGACCCACCAGCGACTCGTGCATGCGACGGAAACCCAGGTTTAACTCTGAAAGGTAATAAATCAAACTATGCTGAAACTCCCATTAGGCATTTTTGTAACTAGTTGATAAAACCGGCTAGCACTTACTTTTGTCGACTTATATTTTTAATTCTGCGGGGGAGTCACGACCCTCAGTCTTGAGGAATACGACTCAAGAGAGAGAGAGAGAGAGATAGTTTTAAATCATACTATTATAAAATAAGACAATTTGTTAGTTGGTTCGTTTGATCTTATTTCAAACCGTTAAAAAATATGTGGGTAATGATTAGAACATAATGAATGTGGTGGTATATAGGGCCCCTAAAATAACACCTATTGGCTACTTTTCATTACAATTTTTATACATTTTAAAATACTTGGAATAATTTATCAAAAACGGTCGAACTAATTTAATAAAGCTTGAACTAACATTTTGAATATAAATTTAACAAAATCATTGCGACAAACATACACTTACAAACACAGCACACTTCAATTAAGAAGCCTAAATTGATCATCATACCAAATTAGTATTCAATTTCAACAAAATCAATTTCAAACAGATTAGATCAATAACCTCTTTTTTCCTCCTCCTTTAGGCAATAACTCAATGCTGAGCATCATGATGATTTATCACAACCGGTGGCTTTGTATCTTTTTGCTTTTTTCGTGTAACCTCTTTTTTATAGTAAATTAAAAAACTCATAAATGTATACCTTGTTCAGTAAGTAATTTAGGTGATGATTGCATCTGTTTATCAGCGCTGTCCATGTGTGATCGGAATGCAATGAGTTTCTGCTCCAATTCTGCTATCACTTCTTTTATGTAGGCAGGCGGCGCCAAGTCATCTAGTTCTGAACCTGAAACAAATATTCGTTTATAAAATATATCTCTTGATTTGTATCTTTATAAATATGTATCATTTTAATATTAAAACTTTCGTGTGACATTTTATCAATATGATAACTAAACGGTTTTCACTCACGTGTAATTCACGTATGTTGTTTACGCGTTTCGGATGTAATGACACCCATCTTCAGAACGTGCGTTCTGGGACCGCGGCAGCACGCAGTCTGCGTGCCTTGTGCCGAAACGCGTAAACAACATACGCGAATTACACGTGAGTGAAAACCGTTTAGTTAACATATTAATAGGTATCATGTTGTGGTACTTTTAGTATTACTATTGGTGTCGGTTTTGTGCCTTTCTTGTCCGGAGCGGCTCCGCGATTGATCGGATGTCATAGATCCGTCTGGCTGGTTTGCCTGCGAGACAGAATGGCACCTAGGGTAGGAGACCTATACCCAGCACTGGATCGAAAGGGGCTGAAGATGATGATGATTATACAAATATATAAAACTCAAAGGTGACTGACTGACTGATATAGTGATCTATCAACGCACAGCCCAAACCACTGGACGGATCGGGCTGAAATTTGGCA
>OZ026826.1:9217241-9263135 GCA_964023185.1 Macaria liturata | reverse complement strand
GTCAGGTTTTAGCTTTGTCAAAGAACAGACACAATTCTAAAAGAACTGTTTTCTTGATTGGTAATATATTTTTCTAAAACACTTTCAGTTAATACATGCATCAATAGCGACCACATATGTAATACCAAGGACCACACCAATACAAAGAAATCAAAAAAACTCTGTATTTATGTAAGGTATGAACATAGATAATAAGTTTTTACATAAATAAACTACCATTTATTACATAAATAGGAGTGAATCGGTTCTTATCGGGTAAGCACGATCCATCTTAGGCCATAGCTTTTGCTTGCTATCAGGCTATGGCCAAGTGTAAACCCGTTCAAGTTAAAAAAAATAATAGTAAGTTAATTACCGTGTGCAGAGGTTTGACGGACACCCGCATGACTTCAGAACTCAACGACTTCTGCTTCTTGACAAAGTTCTTGAAATTAGCTACTGTGGTGAGTATTTCGTTCGGTAGCTTCTGGTGCTTTGGGGGATCGCCTGCAGTAAGGAAAAATATTCTGATACATTTATTTAGCTTGAGATATCATTTATTAACATAAATAATTACAACAAACCTATTACCTCTACACTAGACTGAATTATATAAGATTCGAATATATAAAATTAAAATTCACACAATTAATACGTAATTAAGTAAAACGAAACTAAATGTCAAATTTACTAAATAACCCACCCTTAATCGTTCCCAGTGCAAAAATGTGCACATGAAATTAATTTAGCTTTTAAATTAAGTTTATTAGTAAGTTTTTATTTTCCATACATTGTATTTTAGTTTAGTTTAACCGCTAATTAAATGTGTTCTTACTATTAAAAATAATGCCAGTAAGATAAAAATATTTTTTAAAACTATAATAAGTAAAACAACTTAAAATTTAATCGATAAATCAATTGTAATCTAATAGAATCACAAGTGTTATTTTATACTTTTTAACAGTACAGTGATTTGGCTCATCGAAATGTGATAACTTTAGACATGGAAAACAAAGTTTCTCAATCTAATACTTTAAATTATTAAATAAATACACAATATTTATTCAAGAATTCAAATTAGTAACATTACTATAAAATTACATCTCGATGAAAAAAAAATTACTGTAGATGTAGGTAAGGAATGGGTTAATATTTGCATAAATAAGGATCTTACTTTTAGCGTCTGCATTTCCAATGCCAATACCGCTCGTTAAATTTGTTACACCCCCTAGACCAATACTTGTAACTGAAAAGAAAATACATTAAAATTAAATCATCACAATCGGATAGGATTTTATTAAAAAAAAACTAATGTACGATGTTACATATCATTCAAGATGAAACATACACATAACACTTTTGTATTTTCAGATTTATATCCAATTTTACCTATATTTCATGGTATAAGTGACTGTGCCCCACAATTACTACAATCTAGGGATCTAGGGCAAGCTAGAGTATATATGTGTTCTGGGAAAGGATGTTCCATACTTCAACAATGATCACTTATCAGCAGGTAAATTAATATATTGTTACAATAAGTTAATGCCTGTTTGACATGTATGTATGAAACTGTAGTTTGTTACAGACTTGTAGTTTGGCAAACTGAAATTTCTTCAAGAAGATTTAGTAATAAATTTTATATTTGAGTCATAAACATACATACCTGTTGTTGATGGCAGTGTACCGGTAACGGATGTGCTTCCTAATTTAGTACCTGGAAACAGAAAATAATAATTCGTAAATTATTCTTTAAATAATAAATCTAAATACAGTGTCTTAAACAATCAACTTTAAGAAATCAACTTTACAACTAGATAGTAGTGATTTGTATATAAGAAGTTAGCTTTTAGAATAGAATAGTATAGAATAGATTCCATTTATTTCGGAATTACATCCATATACAATTAAGGAATACAGAATTAATAAAAGTACCTACTTTTTACATTAAAATTGACTTACTACCTATTACATATGCAAATAATAAAAAAATCAATATGATCATGAAAATTTAACAACACAGTACAAGAATTACTTAGCACAACGGCGAATCAGAAGCACATGTACATTGTTCAAGTGACGTTGAAAAGGTACCGTCAAACACATCAGCTACTATATGTTGCAAGTTTTTAACCGGTATGCTGCCAAATAATTGGGACCATGAAAGTAAGTACTACTCATCTCTACTTAATATGTTAACTAGACGGTTTTCACTCACGTGTAATTCGCGTAAATTGTTTACGCGTTTCGGATGTTATGATATCCATCTTCAGAACGTATGTTCTGGGACCGCGGCAGCACACAGACCGCCGCAGTGTCTGCGTGCTACCGCGGTCCCAGAACACGTGAGTAAAAACCGTTTAGTTAACATATTGATAAAATGTCTCATGAAAGTTTTAATATTAATCTCTACTTGCTCTACAATAGCTTAACATCTCACCACAACTAGGCAATATAGTCTTATAGCAGTCTCGAGTAGCACTCTTGACGGTATAACTGTGAGTGGGAGTAAAGCTACTTGGTGGGATCATTTGGAAGGTCTGCGTCAGCGGGATAGTGGGACTGAAGGGGTGCATGGATCTGGAATGGAATGTAACCTCAAATCATGTAGGTACAAATTCCTCATTATCATTGTCAACCTGTTATCGTCCACTACTGAGCTTAGGCTTTTCTACTTATACACTACAAGAGGGGGCTCGCGGCTTCACTCTTATTAAGAAGTAAAACTTGCATCCCCTTTTAACCCCTTTAAAAGTGGCATTTCTAAAAATCCCTTCTTAGCGGATGCCTATGTCATAACATCTACCTTTAAGCCAAAATTCAGCATGATCCGTCCAGTGATTTGGGCTGTGTGTTGATATATCACTATGTCAGTCAGTCAGTTAATCACCTCTGTGTTTTATATATTTAGATTTGTCATGTTTATTCATTCATATAGGAGTTAGGACTAATAAAATTTAGTGCATCTCCTTCAAACCAGCTTTTGTCACTGATAATAATTATACTTGTGCCATAGTAGGCATTAGAATAAATGTTAGCAAGGTTTTAAGTCTAATTCATTTTGGTTGATATCTGCAGCTTCATCTGTGTTGTAAAGGGATTCATTGTAAGCCTATGTCACTTTTGAGAATCTATACTATTTCCAAAAACAGAAAAAACATCTTGAGACCAAATGCATTCTTATTGTGAATAAATTGAACTTAAATCTAAGCTGATAGTATTCTATATACAGGTTATATTTAATTTTGTATACAGGTAAAAAAAAGTATCCCGGGATTGTCCAAATGCATAACATTGATTTTTACATGAAGCAATGTCCATTTCCAATAATATTTTGGTAAATAAATGAATGTGAATCTAACCCAACAGCAATTCCAGCCAAATATAGCAAGTATTGAAGTAATTTCTTAAAAATATCAAAAATAACACTTACCAAATAAACTATTACTAGTAGCAGCTGTGCTAGTGTTTAACAAGCTGAATCCTGCTGTAGATGGTGTTGTTGCAAAACTGAACCCTCCCAAGCCACCAGCAGCAGTAGTTTTGAGTTGAGCTCCAAAGGAAAGACCTAGAAATTATACACATTATAAATTAATGACAGAAACAAAAAGTTCAAAACTAGGTACCAAGTCAAAAGAATTATTTTTGGGAAGAAGTATCTGGACTTTTATTTATGATTAATATACCTATTTTTGTCCATCCAAAAGGTTGCCTGGAAGAAATCGCCTGAGGCGATAAGGCTGCCCAATGTGCAACACTTTGTGTTTATTTCTGTTTTGTAACTTTTGTGATTTTATGGTGTACATTAAAGTTATATTCTATATATGGTGTGGTTTTGTGGTAAATGTATCCATTTTACATTCTGACACACTTTGTTTCATAGCACAATCAACCTGCTATCACAATGGCAGAGGATTCATAAGACTTTCGGACTAATATACATATTAAGCATTATGCCTTTCATGATTTGCAGCACCGGCACTCTCCATAACCTACAATTGCATAATTCTCTACAATTAGAATGAGGGTGGTATTCAACCTCAATGACCTGCATAGGCACATTCCCATGAACTATATAACTGCATAGGTAGCACTTGCTTAACGGTGAAGGAAACATTGTGAGGAAACCAACATGTTTTAGGACCACCATATCCGAGGAGGTGTCTTCCCAAAAGAACTCCCCTATAGAATTAAAACTGCCGGGGACTCGCAACCCTCAGTCATAAGGAAATATGACTCAAAAGAGAGGAAGCTATAACTGTATCAATAATTTTTTTCTTACCAGTGTTTGGTGTTGATGTGTTGGTGCCCGCTCCAAAATTAAGCCCGCCAGTGCCCAGGCCAAACGATGGAGTAGTTGTAGCACCAAACCCTGTCAGTCCTGTGGCTGGTGTTCCTCCTGCAAAACCAAGAAATGAAAATTTAGAACACTAAGATATGTAATACTTATGTTAACAGAATAACTAACAACATTACATCAAGTGACCTGTGTTGAATATAAACCTAAAACAAGTAAACAAAAGAACAAATTTGCTATAAACGATGCCTGCAGTTAAATTCATGGGCTAGGAAAATAAAATAACAAAAAACATACACATCAGCTTAGTTAGCATAGTTTCGGCTCATTTATTTTCATTGCCATGATTGAGAGTGAGAGTAATGTAATCATTGTATGAACGACTAACAAAACTAACTGAATCTCAGTAATTTTGATGTTTTAGGAAGTTTGTGGTTATTTCAAGTAACATGACAGCTTACATTGCAATTTGTTTCCTACTTACCAAAGCTAGGTGCAGAAGTAGCGGCCCCGAATGCAGGTGCGGTAGTTCCAAAGGCGGGCGCAGCCGAGCTCGCACCGAATGCAGGAGTAGCTGCACCAAACGCAGGCGTTGTGTTAGCACCAAAAGAGGTAGAACCAAATGATGTCCCAAAAGCGGGAGCCGACGTTGCTGGTGTACTACCAAAAAGCCCTGTCGAGGGCTGTGATGTCGCATTCAGCCCAAAACCAGGGGTAGTAGGCCTACAACACAAATTAATCACAATTTACAACGATAATTAAGTTAGGTTATGAACTGGTACCTACAACAAAATACGACTCCCTTCAAAATGACATAAAAAAACGTCCGTTTAGGGATTTTGTCAGCCTACTGGCCTTAGCTAAGCTACTGGCCATAATTTTAAACGACACAAAATAAGTTTTTACTCTAGCCTAGCAGCAAGATTACCTAGAGGTTTCAACTCACTTGTTAGCGCCAAAATTGAAGCCTCCCGTGAGTCCTGTGGTAGCAGGGGCGCTCGACGGCGTTCCAAATGAAAAAGACATATTTAAAATAAAGATTCTAAAATCACAATTTTAATATTAATTAATGGTAACTATGTAGAGATTTTTTTATAAAATTACACTAATAACGGTCACAAATCACAATCTAAGAAAGAACGCCAAGGAAGCCATCTTGGATTAAAAAGTTTAATGTAAAAAAAGATGAGCTACCATAGACAAAACAAAATATCCAATCGAGTTGTAGCGCTATCGATTAAATATGGAATTAGACTCGTAAAACGTCAGTCCACAGCGTCAGTCCGTCAATCCAATATACAAAGTCTCAGAAAAATTGATTTCAGCGATTGAAAAATATATCATATTTTTAAAAGAGGGAAGAAATTTCACATTACGACCGTAAATTGTCGAATATGAATTACCTGGCTGGAGGTGGGGCTCTCTTTAATTCGTGCAAAGTGGCCTTCAAGACGACGCCCGTCAACGTTAAAATTCGCTTTGAAAATAGAGCCTATCCAGAACCACTGAAGATAGCTTTGCCCCCTCCAAAGAATTGTTTCCAGGCTCATCAAGACGGGTTGATAACAGGAAATGTCAGAGCTGTAAGTGGAGGGATTGGAGTACAAAAAGCAGGAGTTTGTATTGATTGTACTTATGTCTAGAAATAAACTACTAAAATTTTAATCATGGTGTAGTTTCCTACTGTAACGTTGTGTACAGTTACATCCGATGTCCTTCTCCGTATTATAGGTAGGTATACATATACACGCATTTACAGGTTGGCCGAAATATTAAGCGATTTTCCAGTACCAAGCTAGTTTTAATAATTAGGTATGTTGCGCCACCAAGCGCGCCATATTTTTGCCCTTTTCTGAGTATTGGCTTGGCATGGCATGCACAAATTCAATAATTACTTTATAATGATTCTTTGTAGGCCAACGCTTCACACCAACTCAAACACACAAACGAAACAAGTAACCAAAGTATTTTCTAGCATGGCAACTTTACTGTTTACCTTGCCTCATGTCGGACTTAGCGACACCTAGTGTGCTTTTTTGTACTATTTTTTTATTGAATTGAAACTACTTGTGGCGCCACTTGTAATACATGGTTTATATTATGTCCATTTCCTTATTTAAAAATTGACGGTTTCCTTAGCAATAAATCGTGGCTACATATGTATTTATTTCGTTTTGATATGTTATTTCATTGCTAAACATTTATGGCCAAACATAGGATAATAAGTAGCATATTATACTCTTATTCTGATATTGACAGGCATTGTTTAAAAAACATACCAATAATATAGCGACAATACTTTTTAAATTATTGGACTCTTTCAAGTAGGTGGTGCCATCTTTCAACAGCATTAGTAAATAAAACGAACTTGATATAAGATAAGAACCTACCTACTGTAAAATCGCTTATTGGCAGTCTAGAAGCATCAAGCAGTACATATTACCGACACTTTTTTTTAAAGATTAAAGGTTTTTGCAGGCGATTGATTGCAGACTGATGTTAAATGCATATTTTTTAACACCTACCTTATAATTTGTAATTTTACTCATTCCTTTAGTCAAAGTTCTTACCAAGACCACAGAATACAAGACGTAAGTATTGTAGATAGAACTTTAGCTCTGGGCTTGCAAAACTGAACAAAAAGTATTAAACTGCGGACCGATCGCGCCCAAGTAATTAAAAAGCCTGAAAGTTGTCGGAGCCCCGGGCTGGTTCTGTGGGAGTTAGCATAATGGGAACTAGGTATGTACGCCAGAACAGAATAGAAAATATACAAATGAAATGGATGATAGGATCTTGTGTTTTTTTAAATCCGTCTTTAAAATGAGTATCAGCATGTGTACTTATCTAAATGAATTTTAACTTGAGTTACTAACAGTTATGGTTATAAATTTTATTCGTAACACGTTTTTAGGTCTTCGATTATTGATAATACTTTCTGTTAGTCATGACCAATCAGCCAAGGTGTAATGATGGAGTAGAACACGTAACAGAATCAAGAAATATTATTGTATAAAATTATTATTATAAAATATTGTTAAACTACTTCATTTATGTATGTACATAATATATGGATATATTTCAGTCATATAGAATACTAGACTAGAAGTGGACGCCCGCGGCTTTAACTTTATTATATGTTTAGACAAAATGGTATCAACAGTTTGTTTTCGATAAAACACACAATATAAGAAGTAGCCACTAGACAAGCGTTGGACCTTCATAATAGTTCATAATGGAACAACTATGAGCTAAATTAAGTTCGTATGGGTGTGGCCAACTCTGGTGTTAGAGTTATTTAAGGCCTCTGACATGGCGTAACGACTACTGTTCATGTATTAAACAGCCGCCACCTACAATTTAACTAGTCATCCGATTTGCAGAAGTGAAGCGAAAAATATAAATTGAAAATAAATTCATTTATTTTTTACATTAGGAAATGTAACATAGTACATTGTCAAAGGTACATAATAGGTGTAATGTAGTTATAAACAACTACATATTAAGATGCTTACGTAAAATTAAAATAAAAAACTTTATTCCTTGTCAGTTTTACATTATTTTGTTTAACTCAACCTTCGGCTCAAAGTCTGCCTCTGGTAGATTCATTACGTGAAATTGTAAGTCTAAGAAATACAGCAATGTTCGCACTAATTAACTCTCTGTTATCCAACGTAATAGACCTAAGATTTCAATCAGTACATACTTTCTATGATTTCAAACCTAGTTCATAATTAATTCCGCCTACATCAATGGACCTAAAGATCGATAAATCGTTTTCAAGACAAAGAAACCCCGATCCCTGTAGGTACCTATTGGAGTTTGATTTTCCACAATTCATTACGATTTCAATCCAAACCAAGCCTGAACTTTGGTCGAAGTTAAATTGACTTTCACGATTTTTAATTACAAACTTGAGAAAAGATACACCGCAAGCGGAGCCTGTAGGTTGCTCCCTAGCTATTCATTTAAACGTTTTGTGTACTCGTAGAAACGCAAATAATATAAGGCAAGGTAAGTACCTACAGGTTTGTCGAAATGTCTAGAAATAGAACTAAGGCTTATCACTACAAGGAATTAAGTCTAAGAGAGTAGAGAAGTTAAGATTTTTTAGCATATTTTAAAGAAGAGGGCCTCGTTATTAAATTTTATATGAAATCAAATAACTAAACAACCACTGAGGCTCTCTTGCACTACGACTTTTAAATTTCATTTAGCCATATTTAAGGTATTTTTTTCTCAAACACATGTAGCCATTTATTTACTATATATATAGATTATTTTGTCGCTAAATACATTTAGGAATCGTTATCCGCAAGTTGGCTTTATCCGCTTTAATAGGAGCATTTTTTAAAATAATATACTTATATTTATATTGCACACACAAATACATCGATACATAATTAATTTATTAGTATCATTACAATTTGTCATTTTGAACTCGAACATATCAAGTCAAGCAGCTGTTACGTTGAAGGAAAAAATGATCAGTCGTGTTGTAGGCACTATACAGTACTATATCAGTTCATTATCATCATCTTCAGCCCTTATCGACCCACTGCTTGTTATAGGCCTCCTTTCCTAGTTGCTATTGGCCTTGACCAATTCGATCTTGTGCTTTTCTTGTCCAGAGAGGTCCCTCGATGGTTCGGATGTCATTGATCCACCTGGCTGGTGGTCTTCCTGGAAAAAATATAAAAATAAAATAAGTAAATATCTTAGGACATATCACACAGCGCTATCTAGCCCCATACTAAGATAACAAAATAGTTATAGCATAATAGTGATAACTAGATCAGTACGAAAGTACGTTTGTAAAGGTAAATAGCAATGTTAGCCACCCTAAAGTCTAGTCTAAAGGTGGCATACCACCCCCGTCTCGTCGTCTACCGTAAAATCTGTAAACGCAATTAAGTTCAAACTTCACTTAACACAGCGCTTCCTATTCAAAGCCAAATTAACGCAAAATTCTAATGAGCCTTAAAGTATTATAAATAAAGGCGGGTTTTGAACATTTGTGGTGCTTTTTTAAATTGGTCAGACCACCCTTTGTTGTCTACCGGCTAGACTATAGGGGATGGGGGTGAGTTTTGTTTTATTTTCACACAGACGACGCTTTTTGCGTGTGTGTTCCGTGTAATCGATTAGAGATGCACTTTTTACATGCTTAGCTTCATGAGGAAATAAGGTACATAGTTCATTAACTTTAGATACTATGTTACGGTTCCGGTTACTAAAATGACGAATCAGTTGATTCTCTCATCACTGACGAGATAATAGAATAGAATAGAAATCATTTATTTTGGAATTACATCCATATACAATTAAGGAACACAGAATTAAAGAAAGTACTTACATTAATATTTACTTACTAGGTACATATTACATATTAGATGTGCAAATAAAAGATTCATATGGTTATGAAAATTTAACAACACTACAAGAATTACTTAGCACAACAGCGAATCGGAAGCAGTGACGTTGAAAATGACCGTCAAACCCATCAGCTACTATAAAATCTCAACAGTGTCATTATTTATTCTATACTAATATTATAAAGCTGAAGAGTTTGTTTGTTTGAACGCGCTAATCTCAGGAACTACTGGTCCGAATTGAAAAATTATTTTTGTGTTGAATAGACCATTTATCGAGGAAGGCTTTAGGCTATATAACATCACACTGCAACAAATAGGACCGAAGAAACAATGGAAAATGTGAAAAAAACGGGGAAAATTATTCATCTTTGAGAGCTTCCGTTGCGTGGGCTGCGAAAACGGTTCAAGTCGTGGGTAACAGCTATAATTTATAAAGCTGAAGAGGTAGTTTGCAAAAATAAATATGATGCCCAAAATAACTATTCCACGCGGACGAAGTCGCGAGCACAGCTAGTATATTATATAATGACACTGTTGAGATTTTATAATACAATGCATACTGTGCTTATCTAAATTATTTTTATTTATTCATTTTCACATTCATAAATATCTTTTTTTTTGTACGTGCGTGACGTCACAGCCAGCCCCAACGGAAGACCAGCGCTGGTTGCTTCCACACAACCAGCATTATGCTGAGTTGGGGCTGTGTTGTAGCAGATTTTTATGTTTGTTTATTATGTTTTTACTCCTGTGTGTTAAATCTGTCACAATAAATGTTTAAATGTATGTTAATGTTATTTTATCATCCATTGAACTTGTTCGCATAGTGATTGGCTGAAAATTTAAATTCGCCTATTATATTGCTAATCAGTTTATTTGATGGAATAACTAACTGATCGTCGCTTCCACTTGTAATTCCTTCTTCTTTGTATGTGAGGTGAGGGCCAATCTATTGTCAAGAGTTTTCAAGGGTCTCTGATGTGGCCTAACGACTTGTGATAATAAGATAAGTTAAGATAAGATAAATTTATTGTAAACAAACAATATGTTACATTTTACAAATAGCACTGCTTCTTACATTAGTAAAAAAACTGTGTCGTAGAGAGGCAGGTTCTTCCGGGGTTTCTTGTTTACAACTTAGTATTATATTTTACAACTTAAATAATGCAGAATGTTAAGTAATTACAAAATAATCTATGTTTAGTTATTGTATATATGGAAAAGATATTACTTAATCTATTTGTATCCTAAATTTATGAACAACTATCTACAATATAGATGTGTGGAGTAGTGGCGATTGGTTCTGGATGTTTGTGTTTGTTTGTGTGTGTGTATGTGTGTGTGTGTATGTGCGTGTGTGTTTGCGTGTGTGCGTGTGCATGTGTGCGTGTGGGTGTGTGTGTGTGCCACGTGTTTATGCGGAATAAACACAAATAATCTAAATATATACAACTCAAAGATGACTGACTGACTGACATAGTGATCTATCAACGCCCAGCCCAAACCACTGGACAGATCGGGCTGAAATTTGCATGCAGGTAGATGTTGTGACGTAGGCATCCGCTAAGAAAGTATTTTTGGGAATGGCACTTTTAAAGGGGTGAAATAAGGGATTAAATTTTTACTTCTTAATGAGAGCGAAGCCGCTTCCACTAGTACTAGTATAAAGTTTGAAGTATTGTATACTTACTTGTATGTTACTATGCAGGTGTAGCATAGGGTGTAGAAACGCAGCTCGGCTCTGGCGGGTGACGACCGGCGAGCCGCATCGATCACCTGCGGCCGACGCGACGGGGGTCAACTGTGACTGCATAAGAGATATTTGTTTAGAGAGAGCTAATCATGATTTGTTCTTTATAGGATGTCAATTTTGATAGCTGTCATTTTAAAAACTTTTTCACGAATTTAACGTAAAATGTATGGAGACGATGGTTATCGACAAAGCGTAGATGTGTTAATAGATTTAACAATCATACCACTATGTGATTACGTACTATGTACGTCGGTACATACGTAATACACACACACACATACTGGTTACAATATGTGCATTGCCATGCATATAAAATCACGTGAAGTCATTTCATTTACATTGAAACCTGTTTCCTAGTCAAACGTCCTCTATAAAAAACGTCAACACTCCACAAAATCTAGAACTATAGGCATAAAACTCTTAAATTGCGTATTTCCCAGAAAATCCTTGTAAATAAATAGCAAAGTTTCATTGTCAGCGTTTTCTCGTACAACGTAAATCTATTGTCCCAAATTTTCGTCACTCGCCGAGTTATGTCATAAACTCGTCGAGACAGATTGCTGGCGGCATCACGCTTTTACTATCGATAAAACGAAGTGTTTCGCTTAAAGCTTCCTTGCACGGAACACACAGTCTGCTAAACGTGGCAGGCTAGCTAGAATCCTTATTGGTCATTTGTTAGACTTAAATGTATAATGAAATACTACATTCATAAGTATGTAATACTAGTGCAAACTTATGCTACTTTTTATTTATATGCAAACGTGGCAGACTAGCTAGAATCCTTATTGGTCATTTGTTAGACTTAAATGTATAATGAAATACTACATTCATAAGTATGTAATACTAGTGCAAACTTATGCTACTTTTTATTTATATGCAAACGTGGCAGACTAGCTAGAATCCTTATTGGTTATTTGTTAGACTTAAATTTATAATGAAATACTACATTCATAAGTATGTAATACTAGTGCAAACTTATGCTACTTTTTATTTATATGCAAACGTGGCAGACTAGCAAGAATCCTTATTGGTTATTTGTTAGACTTAAATTTATAATGAAATACTACATTCATAAGTATGTAATACTAGTGCAAACTTATGCTATTTTTGTAGCATCGGGATAAAAAGTAGCATAAGTGTTTACCCAAGGTCTAACCTCCCTCTATACCTATAATTACTTATTTATCAACAAAATCGGTTCAAGCGTTTCAAATTGAAGAAATACCAAACATAGGTACACTCTCACATTTCCACACTAACACGTAGAAACTATGATAATGAGATTTCCATTATTACAGAACAAGTAATCTTGCAGGGTGGCTAGGAACATAACCTTTTTTAGAGTGAGTATATAAATATTACTAACTTTAATAAGAAGTATTAAAAATTATGTGTTGGTACCTAAATTATGTTTCTTCTAGGCAAGCGTGCTACATCTTAGACTATAGTGGTGCTTAACATCAGGCAGGCTATAGTCAAACGTAAGCCTATTTCATGTAAAAAAAAAAGAAAAAAAAAAAAGTAGAAATGTTTATTATCTTACTACCTTTTCTACGAATTAATCTCCTAATATCACCTACTGAATTGTCTTTCCCTGTGCTCTCAGTGCACAACTTGGCAAGATTTTTTACAAGTTACTCGACTGAAAGACCTGAAAGTTTCGTGAAAGGGTGAACTAAGGATGAACTCCAATGAGCTCCGACTCCGCTTTGAGATTTCCAGCGGAATTTCGCGGTTAAAAGTATTTGTATTGGCTTTTCATTTCGTTTTAAGTGGAACGTTTGGGCAAAGTTGGGCGTACCTCTGTTTAGTGATTAAAGATCTTTCGTCTTTTTTAGAATACCAATACGTACATTTAGATATATTACATAGTTTCGTTTCATTCAGACATTAGATATGGGACGAGACTATTCGAACCACATCTTAAACAAGTATTGCAACACTATACATTTTAGTTGTCAACGTTAGTTCCAGCTTTCAACTGGACATACAATCCTTGCTGCACCGTACCGTAAGACTTTCGACAATAAACAATAAGACCTCGTTACTAGTAGAACCTTCTACTAGTCTACTGCTCGAATATTTTCTTCACTATTCTTTGTCCGCGCATTATATTTCATTACAAGTGGACGCCCGCGGCGTCGCTCGCATTATTTCGGGGTAAAAAGTAGCCTATAACACTTCTAAGACCTCATACTACCTACACACCTAAAATCATGATAATCTGTTCTGCCGTTTTTGCGCGATGGGTGTTTAAATAAACAGATATAAAAATTAAAACAAACTGCTATATTGTTAATGTTATCTTTGTAGGTAACTGTTATCGTTGCAGGTAAATGTTATCGTTTTAAAGTATACCCAAACACTTTTTTTTCTTATATCTTCTATGTACAGATTTTTACAGAAATGACAATAGTTAGTGTCCACTGGCTACAGAAAGAAATTAATAAGATATATTTATATCATTCACCCTTGGATGTTACTAAAGCCATCTTCGGAAGCAGGAAATAAAATCTAATACACTATAAAAACCGCGGTAATAGAAAACAAAACCGTTCCGCGATCCATTAGAGGAGAGGGAAAATAAAAAACACGTTATGACGGTCGCGGTGATTAAGTACAACGGAGAAGCGTTTGCTCAGCGATTGAATGGTTCCGTGTTGAGCCATAACGTTGGCGATAGCAGTGGGAAAGTCCCCACCACCGCCTTCACATCCCCGGCGGTGGTTGAAATTATTTAAAAAAACACGTTCCAACGACCGCCGGCGGTGCTGGTTGGAACGTTTTATATTTTATTGTTTCAACGACCGCCACTGTAGTATGTTACTTGTATAGTAGTTAAAAGAGAGGTTTAATAAGCACGAATGATAGTTTGTTGATGTATATGTTTTGATTAAATTTACGTTTTCTCTAATGATCAATTGGCTCCTACATGTGAAATGTAGTGTAAAATGCTCAAAATAAGTAACCTCTTTAGTCTTACCTTCTATTTAAAACACTTTCCAATTTGCAGTTAGAATTGTTGGTGTAGTTTTAGGTCTGAAATGTCACTAAATATTAGCACGCTTTTTAGAGCTAAAATGATTTAAGCTTGCATAGGTACACATGTGACAAATTTTGCTTGTGTAAGTAGGTGTACGATTGTCAACGGATTTTGCAGGAACTGTAAGTTATATTTATTTGATTCGTTTTTGTAACAGATCGGGTGTTATAGTGCAAGTTTTATCGAAATCGGTTTAGTCGTTTTTGAGAAATGGTATGGGATGGATTTATAAGTCTCAAGGCAAAGAAGTAGGTTTAATTTTTCAAGATTTACCATTTTCTGTGTAATATGTTAGCGTCCAGACACAAAAAATCATTCAGCGGTGTATCTGTGTATAAATATTTAATTTTCGCCTACATACCCAGTGCGTAAATATAGATAGGAACTAAGAAGTACTCGTAGATCTAGGTAGATAGTGGTAGGTAGGTGGGTAGATAGGTCTGTAGTAAAATCGATGTGGATAGAAAATTTTAGTATTTTTTATTCAACTTTTATTTTAAGTTAAGACTGGCTCGCTGATTTAACAGCCTCAAATCTACAGGCCATTCAGTGTGTACAAATGCTCTCGCCTATTTCCCAGCGAGACAGAAAATAACTTCAGCAGCGATACATCCGAAATGGCCCTGACCTTTTTTGCGAGCCGTTTTTTGGACCCTAACTTCGTCACAGTTTGAACGCCACTCTTTCCGGTGACTCTTTTATCGTATTTCTTATATTAGGTGCGTGAGAGGTTGAGTGATAGTTTTTTGCTGGATCTCTATCTATACATACATATAATAAGCACGTTTCATCCAAGACCAAAATGATTGCTTCAGGCGAATTACAATCAAACCCAAACCTTGTAAAAAAATACTAAAGAGGGTCGAAAGTCTGACCATTTAAGATATTTAAAAAAAAAGTTTGGAGATAGGTACTTAGAATTGATAACAGAACACGTTCCAACAATTTATAGAAATTTAGTCTGTTTATATCTGTGTCTCTGTTTATCCATGCCTCTGTTTATCTGTTTATTTAAAAGCTCATAAAGCAGAAATGGCTGAACGGATCATCATCATTTTTGGTGTAGGTAGTATGAAGTCTTAGGAGCGTCGTAGGCTACTTTTTATCCTGAAATAATGCGGGCGAAGCCGCGGGCGTCCACTAGTTTTTGATAAACGCTGGAATTAGGTTTGTAAAGGAAGGATTTAAGTGCTTATACATACGTAATGAAATCACACAGAACTTATCTTAGGATGTTGATGTTGGTATCATTTGACTAAATCAGATGAAAATGAGATTGTCTCGTTTCAATAGTTTAGGTATAAGTAAAATCTTAAAAAAAAAATACAGAAGGTAACTTGAATAAAGTTCGAGGGCATCGAGAGAATTCTACTTAATTTTGCAAAGACAATTTCGGTACAAATTAAACACAACTTATTTAAAGTGAAATCTGTCTCTGTATAACAAAATATAAAACCGTATTCAAAGGCTTGTTTCTCTTAATTTATGTACAGCTATTGTGCGGAAACTTTAAGGGTAAAACCGCATCAAGAATCTTTATTATTACCTACTTATGTAAAAGAGAATTCGGTTATAATAAAAAGATTTTGTAACGAACTATTTATCCATTAGAATAAGCAAAAAAGTGTTTAGGCAGGATGGATTTGGAGAAAAACTAAAAAAAGATTGTATTCTTTTATAAGTACTCTAAGTAATTTTATGCTAGCATAAAGGAGCTCAGTTAGGAAACGCCAAAATATATTTTGAGTGACCAAAAAGTGGCATTAAACCACTTTTTGGTCTCACGTTCTTAACCCCTAAATAAAAATATTAAATGGATTTTAAAACCAGTCAAAGAGCGTATAGTAAGTACTAAATGGTAGTGCAATCCGAAATTATTATATTTTTTTGTGTTTCGTTTTAATTTTGTTTCGTGTCCCAATAAATGTCTATTATTCTTCTTATTCTTAATATCCGGCAACAGACATTTTCTACTCTTGCCGCGTCGTACTGAGATCCCGATGGTTTTCATCCAGAACCTTCTGAAGCAAGTTGTATAATTAACAATAGGTACAGATGCTATCTTCTTTCTCGCCTTCGCTTAAGGAAACTTGCGTCGCCATTTCAAAAGGCAGTTGAGTTTCATTTGACAATGATGGAAATTGGTGCAGAATGGTTTTGTTAAGTATTTGTGTTACGTATTTACAGCTTAGTGGAGGTTTTTTAACTCTTCGTGATAATAAAATTCAATAGAAAGGTTTTTATTGCCAAAGCCATAAAAAATTTGCACCCTGCGCTTACAAAAAACAGGATATGTACTGAAAATTTCAACATAATACTTATAAGAAACTCGAATCTATTTTTATTGTGTCTTATGCAGGCGGTATGAAGAATTTATTTGCACGTATCTATGTTTATTTTTTAAATGTAACTTCGATGAGCTATTCGGTTTTACTACGGCCCAATCATGTTCATGATCATTTATCTATATAATTAAGAATTTTGTTTGTTCCCATTACTCTAACGAACTCTATGCATACCTATCAGTTAGGGTAAAATTAATGTAAATCCACTAAAGTTATAGCTATACTCTAATATCTGTATTGAAATTCAGAACCATAACGCAAAACGACTGTTTGAGGAGGCCTAACCGCTTGTTAAGGATTTGAACACTTTGCATAGGCGATAGCGTGTCATGTAAATATTTATTAATTTTAAGAATAGATATTTTGATTAACTCTTTATTATATTGGTATATTGTATAAGCCTTATGGGAGTGACATAGTCGGCTTCGACAAAACTCCCTCTTAAAATATAGATAAAAAAAAAACTCTTTATTCATACACTACATATAAATATATTAACTAAACGGTTTTCACTCACGTGTAAACAACTTACGCGATTTACACGTGAGTGAAAACCGTTTAGTTAATATATTGATAAAATGTCTCACGAAAGTTTTAATACTACATATAAAATAATGTATTATATACACAGCGAAATATAACATCTAAAATTACGGTCATAATTGGCAGCTTTATCGCTAAGAGGGATCTCATCCAGATAAAAAAACACGAAGTACGAGTACTAATACTTACAAGTTTATTGCGATCGCCACTAAAAAAAGCATTGTAATGAAAACTACACCTTACATGTAAATTATTCATATGTCTTGTCTTTTACTTGTTTCGTTCTTATACTTGTTGTTTTGGTCTAACAAAATATTTTTGTGGATTAATGAGTCATCATCATCATCAACGGGTGCCATCTTTATATTGAAGGTTGGAGGTCGATTGGAAAATTAAAATTCTCATGCTGCTTCTTTTAGATGCGGATAGCTCAGTTTCGCGTACTTCTCAATGTCGTTTTTGATTAATCAATTCTTTGACTAATGAGTACGTGACCTTTACTATTCTTAGCGTAGTTTATCACCACAATCTCTACCTAATAATAGCGATCGTCCTCCCAATTAACGGACGGATTTGTCAAACTAAACAGAGGCAAACCAGACAAACCCCATAAACCAACCTACAACCTTGTCTCACTAAACTACTCATTACATTCAACTAGTGATTCTCTTACTGGATTTACTAACTCTTACAGCGACAAAGTTCCAGATAGTACTAGAATTTGTAAGCCATTAGACATTTTGCACAAACAATTAATAGCTGTGAAATTCTGAATTATTTGCAAGGTACGAATGGAAAGTGGAAACTGTAAAGCGCAGATCAGGTAAGCACAGAATTATAATAGGAGTCGTAAAAAGGGAGAGTGAATAGATTGAAATTCCGCCTAAATAATGTAGGTGTAAGTTATTTTCAGTTTGTCCCAAATCTTACAAATATTTTACAATCGAATGTTTCCACTCTAAATTTTATATAAAGAATAACGGATAGTTTAAATTCATTTTTCACCCATGAATGCAAGGACCACTTGTAAAAAGTTAAAATAAAACATTAAACTCTCCGCAGCGGAACAATAGAGTTGCAAAATATCACACAGAGACTTTGCACACAGTGATTATTTTGGGTTGTTTTTAAAAGCTGGTTCATCATTTATGAATTGAGACACACGTTGCCAGGTATTGTATCATCATCATCATTCATGTCAGCCCGTGTTTACCCACTGCTGAGTATAGGCCTCCTCTCCAACGCGAACGTGCCACACAGTACGGTCTCCAGCCTGTCTAATCCATCTCCTACCTACTTGTTCAGGAATGTATTTTTATTAATAATATATTAACTATTGTATACCAATAGTCAAAGTTGTCCTTCTGTATCAATTTGATTGGTATTTTAAGACGCTTTGCAAGGTGTTTAATTAAAGCCTGTTACAAACGTTATCTCCAACACGCGGGTGTTGATTTAAAGTACTTAAACTACGTCCCATTGTTTCTGCGCTTTAAACTGTTTGAATTTATTTATTACAATGTTAAAGGTATTTGTGTTAAATAAATAGTATCAAATTTCTAATCATCATAGCCAAATATGTTATACTTTTTAGACAATTTCGCAATATGTGAGTTGTGGGTGGCATTACTTAGAAATTTTTAAATGAGTAAACTCTCAATGAGTAGATACTAAGTTTTATATTTTTTTTCCTGTGAATAACAATTATTAAGTAATCGTTTTATTTGAAAATAAACCCTTAATAAGTTAAAAACTTGGAAATAGTAGTAAAATTGATCTACAACTTTTCATTGTTATAAAAACATTTTTGTAATCATTCGCTTATTCATAAGCTCCAGATTTTATATTTATGAGTAGGTACCTAAATCTACAAGAGGTTCTAGTTTAGTCCTGTTAATGAGTATATCAACAAGATATAAACAACAAGCAAACGGTACAAGGGCAGTTAAAGTATACATTTAACTTTAGCTTCAAATTTTTGTGTGTGGAAGGAACATCGCTAGTAGGCTCAGTACTATTTGAAAATTTGTCCTATGGATAAATCCTTTGCCGAGGGTTCATCGCAGCACAATTGCTCATCAACATTTTTATAATCGTTATGGATGAGAACAGCGCAATACCACGTCACTAAATTTCATATCGATAAGACCATGGATTATGGCATCAACAGCGCGTTTAGTGGGATTGTCGCATAAATTTAAAAGGGTCCACTTATCATGATAACAATATGTTTATTTGGGTTCATTAAACCTACTACAAAATCTTTTCCAAGCATTAGCCATAGTTTTGTTGGTAAGGGATACCATTCTGTAATTTAACCCGCTACTCATCTCAGATATAGAAACATAACATAAAATTACTAGACTGTCTAACAAAATCTTGGCCAATACCTGTAATCTTAAACTGAAAAAATAAATAGTTTGATCTCCTATAGTCTCATCCAATGTATATCGCAACTCATTCGCTGACTACTACTACTACCAGATATCTATTCTCTGATTTTTGGCCGAAAAATGCTCTGCGGCATTATTTCATTACATCGTTACAAGAAAATATTAATTATTTTAGCAAAATCGTTATAAGAAAATAAAGGACTACGTGACCTTGTGCGTGGTGTGTGAAGCCCGTGGTTGATCCCGCCCCGTTGCTCGTCGGTGTGTCGTGGTGTCTCTGCCCTCTCACGACGTAGCAGCAGGCTCCTCTCGCGTCGTAGCAGCAGGCTCCTCTCGTGACGTAGCAGCAGGCTCCTCTCGCAAAGTAGCAGCAGGCTCCTCTCGCGACGTAGCAGCAGGAACCCTCTCTACTTCGACTGCACGAAGGTGTCTCCAACCAGCTTTCCTTTTCTTCGATCACGTTCTGGAACTCGCAGACAATTTCAAATATTAGAAATGTTAATAAATAAACTATGAACTATTTTATGTTTCACTAGCTTTTGCCCGCGGCTTAGCAGCAAAATTACGCACATAAACCTTCTTAGATCACTATCCATTACGAAAACCTGCATCAAACCGTTGTGTAGTTTTAAAGATCTAAGATCTAACGGGAGTGAGTTTGCTTTAGTAGTGAAGTGATTTTGAAAACCGCAAAATAAAATATTAAGTGAAACCTTCTAGTAAAAATAAAAAATATGTTACTTGTAGCAATGGTCTATTGCATGCTTTCGAGAACATTCTAATAATAATGGTTCAACAACCTAGAACATGCAAGTGTTCCTTCTCTTGACTATCCAATTACGAACATCTAATATTTCTTATAAACAGATCTGCGGGTACTTTACTGTAAAATATCGTCCTGAAACCTGGCTATATGTATTAACAATAAGAGCCGTAACATATGAACAGCGCAAACTGAAGTCTGCTTTTAAGCAAATGATTAATCGTAGGAATACCTGTATATTTTTATAATGTATATATTTTGTAAATATATAAAAGCAAAACATGTAAATCATACAAACTTCGGTGTTAAATGGCGGTATAACCATACAAGCCATACCATATGACCATTTCAACCAATGAAACCTCACAGGTTTTTAATATCAGGAAAGATCTTAACACTTATGCCTACCCTCTTTTATTAATACTTACTAATAATCTAAAAATATGTTAATTTAAAATATTAAATATCTGCCCTTTGATTATTTACAATGATTAAGATTGTTAACAATTACAAGCCCACAGTTTAAGGAATCAATAATTGATTTCATTTACTGAGTATTGTCAAGGTATTGTCAAAATCGGAAAACCTTTCAAAATAGAAATTGCATAATAGAACCGTACTTACGTGGGAAGTTCCGCTTCTGAGATGTAAGAGAACCCTTACTTTACAGGGGTAAATTAAACACCAGCTTCATTATTTCACTTTAAATATAATAATTCATCTTTACTTATTACTCTAAAACACAATCGTCAATCTGACTTAAATTCCTAGCTCACAATCTATTGAAAACACTCTTTCGAGCTCCAACGGCCGACTAACCCCGTCGCAGTCACGTGGTCGTCTGCCAGTCCCCGAGGGGAGCTGGTAGGAACCTCATCGAGATAAATCTCATTTGAGGGGCTGGGCTCCGGGGCACACTGACCCCGGGGAAGTTCTCCGATCACGTCGAGTCGCCCGTCCGGCGGCGTACCAGCAGCGGTCGGCGTTGTTCGACGTGATGCGGTGATGAGGTGATGTGTCTGTCGCTGCGGCGCATTTCCATAGCGCCGGGACGACAGGCGGTGGTTCCTGGAGGTGGTGCAGGCGCGTCGACCTCCCGCTCGGGAGCAGCACACGACGAACGGCGCACGCACCCTCACGGGAGGGAGCGGCTTTTGCAGCGCATAATAATTCATCTTTACTTATTACTCTAAAACACAATCGTCAATCTGACTTAAATTCCTAGCTCACAATCTATTGAAAACACTCTTTCGAGCTCCAACGGCCGACTAACCCCGTCGCGGGTCTCTCTCCTGCCTTTATACTACTTTAAATACCCCCACCTCTATGTCATCGCCACACTCACCGTTTTGCTAGTCTTTGAGAATCAAATACACAACCATGTTCATGACACTTTAATATTATTGTAAGCGATGACTAAAGGTGCTGGTATTCGCAGCATGGCAGATAATTTATAAAAAACAATTACAGTATTGAAAAACTAGATCCATTTAAAAATAGCCTTACAACTTCAAGTAACACTTCTTTAATTAGTAATGCGTGAGCCATCTGTTAGACCCATGTTTTTTAATAAGGTTGTAGTTTTTATTGTAAATATTTATTTCTGTTTGAATCTAATATCATCTTAGCCTCATTTTTAACACTCCAAAATAAATATTGCCTAAATATTTTTCATCTCATTCAATTAGGTTTATGTCTAGAAAATTGCAAGTCCTAGGTTTTGTCACGCCATTCATCATGACGACGCGCCCTATTTCATCTGAGAAGACGTTTTCCTAAAGTTATTTATATGCAAATTTTAAATCTCACTAAATATGCAAAAGTTACTCTATCGACAGTGCCTACTTTGATTTTTTTTTGCTGAAAATGTAGAATTTCGCTTATGTTATTAGGATTACAAGTTAAGTTTACGATTTTGATTTTAGCATAACAAAATTTAACCATTATATAATTATCTCCTATTTAACCATAGGCCTCAAGGGTTGTTTAAAACTCTCAGCACCAGACCACGCCACTGTGACCATTACTTTGAAAGGATGTATGTAATATGCCTATTTTTTAATAATGAAATGTGAAAAATATAAATATGCTCATTTGACCTACTTCTAAAAACATTTTAAACTAAACTTACGTACTGTATTTTTAACTAAAACCTCTAGTAACCAGCGCCTCGTGCAGTTAATTTTGCTCAAAAGTCCTCGACTGATTTATTGAGATTTTATCGAGACAAATTTATTCGTAAGAGTTGTGTGATAGCGTCTAAGCTTCGTGATACGAGAGCGATTTTGGAGTTTGTTACTTTTGGAAAGTAGACCTTGCCAAGGTGGTTTATTTTTTTTATTATTTATTTTTTGTTATGGGAATACAGAGTTTGCCTGGCAATGCTGTCAGTATTTCATATTAACGGATTTTGACTAACTTAATTTTAATTAATTAATTTAGGAATATGGTGAAATTAAATTTTATATCACTCTACTTTCCCTTTGTCTTGATCTGTATGTATATTCTTTTGCATATGAATTATTTATTTACGGTGTTTATTTACTGAAAACCTATTTACTTATATTACTCCGTACTATGTTTTGATATCCAGGTAGACAATTGATTGATTATGATGTGGGCCTAATATACTAAACTAATGAACTGAAGTATAGTTAGTTCATAACGCAACTAACTAATGATGTAAAACTATTGCACCAACATAACACACAAACCACATCATAATATACAGTGACCCGTCCAATGAATACTATCTACAAACGCAGCCAAGTCTGCGCTGCCTTATCCAAGTTATCTCCAGTTTTTCGCGCCGATAACTGTGTACTGAAGTGATTCCACTCGCTCCACTAAGCAAGCAGGTTTTATTTTGCTCGGAGCACTTATGGTTACGCTCCGCACGGCCAGGTGGTTGCAAGGAAGTCGATATAGAAACTGTGATATGTAGTGATCTCATTTGTATAGAAAGACTGTATGAAAAATGTGTAAAATGTAATAACCGGCTAGCACTTACGTCAAAAAATATGTCGAAAATTTGCTCGACAAGTTTCGGAAAACTGAGGTTTCCATCACCAGGCGGAGAAGTCAGCACGCGCGTCTCGGTTGGCCGCCTCGTCCAGACTCAATCATACCTCACGGAAACTATAATACAGTGATATGTGAAATTGTTGTTATTTTACTCAGATTTTTGTCGAAAAGATCACTATTAACGATAAGACTTGGGCAATAAAATAATATTTTATCATATATCGTTCTTCTTATGAAAAAAATTTTCTTACGAATGTTTGTATTGGAATTTGTATGTTTGTATATTTCTGGATCTCTTTATCTCTGTATATGTTCCATGTAATTGTATAAAGCTTACTAACGAAATTAAGCGAACAAAGCCAGATGGGGCCCGCTAGTTTTGATATAAATATGTTTTCATTTGCGATGTATCTGCCCAAGAAAACTCCCCTAGCGGATTTATTCTGCGGGGGAGTTACGACCCTCAATCATGAGGAATACGACTCAAGAGAGAGAGAGATGTTTTCATTACAGCAACGCTAATTCATGTCTTTTGATTGAAATATTCGTTGAACTAATTCATTAGCCGTAATTAGACTGCATCGACTTTTTCGAAGAACTCAAGATAATTACAAAAAATAATCAAATCAGTCGATCTTCAAAATAAAGTCATCGTTATTTTCCAAGAAAAAATGTTGACAAACATTCGAAATATAATCGAAATTCGGCTCAATGTTGGATCAAGTCGTTTACTTTAATAGCTGTACCATATTTTTGCCTGTTTGGAATGTAGAAAAAATATTACTTTTTTATGTCTTAGTTATAATTGTTAATATTATGTTTAGGTTGTGGTATCTACTTTATTGATAACGACGATGATTGACTTTTTTAAAAACTAACAACGAATATTTTTTTTGTGTAAAGTGAATTGTATTAATTAATTAACTGTGAATGTTTTAACTTTAAATTTAAATACACAGATGTAAATATAATTTTAAGTTAAAAAAATATCTTGTAGCACGGGACAAAACTGTTGATACCAAACTATTAAGTAAGACTGTAGATAAAAAAAATATTGATAAAAAGTCATCTGTTAAGTCAAATAACTTACAAATTAAACTTATTAACCAATATTAACCATCCTTGAAATTCCCTCAAATCAAATTTATGAGCAACCATCTACAAAAATACAAATACAAAAATATTTATTGACATAATAAAACAGGTAACAATAAATTTCGTGAAACTTCTGGCCTTGTGCTAGTCGTGAGACTGTGTTACAAGGCCAGTGTCTTCTCCCAATTGTGAGGCTTATATAATATTACGTCTTGTATAAGGTAGGTACTAAATATTACGATGAGAATGAAAAAAGAATCTATTTTTTAACTTTAAATATCATTTTTAAAGTGGATATGTATACTTATTTTCTTCAAGACAGTCTAGAGTAGAGCCCTTGGCAAGCTATCGAGTTTACTTCGTAAAATAGAATCCATTGTAATGAGTTTATGTACTAATTTACACTCGAGGTGTAATTTGATGACGAGGTGGAACATCTCCTGAGAAATTGATCGGTAAAGTCAATTTATCGAAGTGAATGATTGGTTGATTACTCTTACAATGAATTCACTTGTTAATATCATTTTAAGTATGTACGAGAGTGGTCAACTATGGTGTCAAGAATTTCAGGTTAAAGTACTTTAAAAGTCTGCAAAAACACCGAAAGTTCACTTCCAACTTAAAATATAATCTGAACTGTGGAAGCGCCTAGAAGTAAATCTTTTCATATTAGTATTAAATTCAGAGCATGTGCATATTATTATATGTTTATCGTACTCCTTAACAACAAAGAATATTAGTGGTTTAGATATTCAGCTGTTTCACAGTCGTAAAACGGTATCAGAAGCTCTGAGAGCGGTTAGAAAATTCTCGAAACTAGAGTTGGCTACTTCATAATATGAGTAGAAGAACAAAGACAACTTCCCAATATGTTTACCGCTACGCTAAAACAATACACATCCCATACATCACTACGAAAAATGTACAAGAAATGCAAACAACGACAATATATCACTCAAAACCACCTCCAACCTTCAAAAAGTTCCCCATTGCACCCTCGTCGACATTTCGACGCCATTTATATTTAATAACAACCCCAAGCGAGGGTACAAAAATCGATACGGTTGTCTGGGAGGGTTCCGGACCAACGCTGCATCCCTATCTGCATTTCAAACGCACACAGTACTTGCCGAATTGGTGATTTGCGGAGAAAGCAGTTGGCTACCAACTTTATGGCAGGTAGACGGGGTAGCGACGGTATTGGGTATGTATGTATGTATGTACATGTGTGTATTTCTTGAGAATGTGTGTGTTGGATTCCTTAGGCTTGTGTGACTTTGACTGTAAGAGTGTAGGTTTCTTGTAAGTAAGCAGGCAACATCAACAGAATCAAAAAGATGAATCAGAAAGATGGTCAGAAGTGGAGACAGGCAATAGCCAAACGTAAGTGTTGCTTAAAAATATCGTGATCTTACAATTTAGCGATCATAAATGCGAGAGTGAATTGTTTCTTACAGGTAAAGCAATACCATCAATCCTAGACCATAATAAACGCCTAGCTAGACCATAAATTTACCATCAGGCAAAATTTTGACAAGTGCAACCCTATTTATGTAATTAATTTCAACGCTTTTAAAAGTAAAAAATACAATCACAGACATCTAACAAATCATATAATTTACAAAGAGGAAAAAAAGAGCATAATCATATATTTTTTTACAAGACATACTTATTATTTATTTATTTTATACTTACCTGCCTGATTACAATACATATTTCTATATGATACAATTCAAAAGGTCTGAAATTAAACGTAATATAATTTCTAATTATTTTTTTTCTTGAAGAGAAATCAAGAAAATAAGAAATAGTGAAATGAATTAATGTGGTGATAATAATGTAATAATAAAGTGTGCAATTTAATGAAATATCAAATGTGTAGATGAATAAAAGCTTTTTATGTTTATTTATTTTATTATTTCTAATTCAGGCTCTAGACAAACTACACAATACTAAAATCGATACTCATTCACGTTAGTCACAAAATTTGGCGTGAATCACACGAATCGACGTGGTATGAACGTTTCCATGGCGTTAGTAACTAGAGGTACGTTTGGAAACAAGCGAAATAACAACCCATCTATACTATCTGATGAGTTGTTCAATTCAATAAAACAGATGCATACATGCATGTTTTAAATGGCAGCTTTGTTGACAACGAAATTTGATGACGTACATTTCGGATATAATAACATCGAGTCCGTTTTTATTTGTATCCAACAGTAAAAATTAGGTTTTCTTATCTTAGGAATTTGTTCTGGATCAAAACCAGTTTTGAATGTATACTTACTTAGCTTATTTGGGAACACATTCTGTTTTGTGTACCATTATAAATAAATAAATAAATAAATTATTTATTGTATCGGCATTTTTTTAAATAAACTGCCTTACCTACTTTTCAAAAAGTCGGTATCATAAAATGTGTATTAGCTTGTACATTATTTTTTTAGTAAAGAATATGTTGTATTATTTGACTAAAGATAGTTTTTCAAGAACTCATTAAAATAATTTCACCTAAATTCAAATTCAATTCAAAATTCATTTATTCAGAATAAGTGTAACAATAATTCTTAATTACTACCTAACGTAGGTACTGGGTGAGGGCACACCCATGCTATGTTAGCTAGTCCCTTCCAGTGATTTTGATTACATTAATACAGTTAGGAACAAGTAAAGAGTAAAAAAAAAATACTTACCTACAAAGTTCAGCGTTTAAGTTAAACACCGTTTCCAGACGTCCCCCAGGTTTAGGTACTAGACACCAAGAACTAGGTATGCTATATACCCTGTCTGGCGGTTTTGTCCGTCGTTTTCAATCTCTCTTTGTGCTGGACTCGTAATAGCTTCATTTGCCATGTCTGTTGCAGAGTACCTATCACTGTTTAACACGACTCTTGTAAATACAGGGCGAGTTTGTGAGTGTTGATTGTATGTTTAGCTTGGTTAATTGGCTTGGAGGCAATTATGTGTTAATTAGTGACTATTACATGTTTCATTCTATTGTTCGCTAATCAATGATTAATAATAAGCTTTCTGTATCTTATTATTCCGTAAGAAAAATATTTGAATGGCTTGTTATAAAAAGCAAACGTAACTTCCAGTTTTTTTTAAATTCTGAGATGAAGTTCAGTAATATCTTGTACAATCTTGTAAAACTTATGTAACATATATTATGTACATACAAAATATGTATTAAGTACTGAGAACGAACTGAGAGTGTAAATGTATCAAAGTTGTTAAGTTCTTATTAACAATCTTACAAATAGTATATACTATTTGTAAGATCCTTGTTAATAAGAACTTAACAACTCTTCATAATAATAAAAAGAAAAGCTTCAGTTCTCAAACCGAAAAGAATTTATTTTCCTCAGAGTACGAGCACACTTACTAACCTTCCGTATTCACTTATGCATACCAGAAATAACATTATGCTAGAAATGGCATACCACACCACTCCTGAAATCCGGGACTATTTAAAGCAATGTTTACTTAGTTTTACACACCATCTAGTTAAGCTCCTTTGAGGCGGTTACAAGACGATCGAAATTTGAAGGCTTTGTCTAAACCTAGGTTTTGTAACTATTAGCCAAAATTGATTGGTGTTTTTAGAAGAACAAGCAATTTTTTAAGATAATTGTTTGATTACTACTCCTAGTAGTAGTAATATTACGTTACGTACGAGTAGGTACGTTACACATTACTAGAAATTATACATTAATCTTTTATCTAAATATATAAAAACATTTCTTTCTACGTTCCTTTTTCTTTGTTTATTTCCTTTTTTTGACTCTTGACCCTGTGCGCCTTGAAGGGTGGAATGATTCTGAAAATAAGCACCGCAGATTATCCCGAGTATTAAAATACTAGCTGTGCCAGCGACTTTGTCCGCATGGAATAGTTATTACCATAAAAACGGTTCTAGTGAGTAAATCTTAAAAGATAGACTTAAACTGTTGTAAACATTTTTTTAGATCATTTCAAGAGGAATAATTCTTTCATAACTACATATTTTTTTATATATATTTAACCGTTTTCGCAGCACACGCAACGGAAGCCCTCAAAGACGAATAATTTTCCCTGTTTTTTTTTCACATTTTCCATTGTTTCTTCGCTCATATTAGTTGCAGCGTGATGTTATATAGCCTAAAGCCTTCCTCGATAAATGGTCTATCCAACACAAAATGAATTTTTCAATTCGCACCAGTAGTTCCTGAGATTAGCGCGTTTAAACAAACAAACAAACTCTTCAGCTTTATAATATTAGTATAGATACTTTAATTTTTTCTGTTATGAGAGCCTTCCAGTAGTTTTATTTAGCCAAGCGCATACCATAATGCGAGTGACGTGCACTGGCTATCCAATTAACGAATCGAGTGGTTTGAATATTCACTCTGTATACTCGCATCTCGAATGCGATGCGGAATCGATTATCGTTCGATTATAATTCGATTCGATGTGGACGCCACGGTGGAGCCAAACGAGTTGTTTATTGTTTTACGATTGTGTAATTTTAAAATATGTTATTACAGTCACACACATATAAAATATTATTTTTAAACTTTTGTGGTATATCACACATAAAATAAGTAATATCACTTTTCTAATTTCGCGACATAATCGCTAAAAATGTACACTTTACCTTAAAAAAATCTTGGATATGTACTATCAAAGATTTTTTTAATGACATAGTCATGTACTTTGTTTTACCTTTGTAATACCTAATGTTAGTTAATACATAATTCTACCAAAGTATTTCATAAAATGTCATTCACTTTTTATTCATTAAATTTTTCTATTAGCCAAGTTAAACCAACTAAATCAACACAAAAAATAACGCTATGTTTTAAATTTCTTCTCGCAAAAAGGCCACTCGAACTTACGGCAAGACCTAGAGAGGCCAAAAAGGAGTATATTAGCATAATGGTCGGAAGTCCATCTATCTAATTGCATCGCCGAGTGATATGAATATTTATGGATACATTTACATTTAATTTTAGATATAAGATGAGCGCTTCACTTTCTCTCGGGTTTTGCTTCGAAGTAAAATGACTAAGATTAATGTAGCTATATTTATGCCATTTTATTATTTCTTTCTTTGTAGAGTAGGTAGACAGTGGAACCGCTGAGCCACACTCTTCCGTGGAACCTGGGCGCCCACGACGATGTATCCAAACGAACTTGCCTAACGAATTAATTCTGCGGGGGAGTCACGACCCTCAGTCCTGAGGAAACTCCCAAGACTCAAGAGAGAGAGAGGGGGGGAGGGGGGAAAGAGAGAGAGTAGGTAGAGGACGCCCTAGAAAGACATGGGTGAACCGTGTGACTGAGGATATGTGTGCGAGAGTGAATGCGGAATGACGAGTGATAGAGAGAAATGGAAGAGAGGAACATGCTGTGCCGACCACATACATAGTGGGATAACGTAAAGAAAAAGAAAAAATCATGATTGTACCTTTTTTAGTTTCTATTTCAATTTATTATGTACACATACATATATGTGTGCAAATAGATAAATTGTATTCAGTAATCTTATCATTAACCAGTAAGTTACCTAACATCAAAAAGGGTTTTATTTATTTTTGTATGTATTTTGTGTAATTGATGTATTTCAGGGATAATTTCTGTCTGTTATCTACATAGTACTTGGAAGTTTTTATACAGTATATAAATTTATTTGTTTTAGTGTTAAAATTAATTGACAAGAGATTCCTGTCTCCCTCTAGCTCTATCTACCAACGGTAGTTTGGGCCAGCGACACTACAAGTTGTATGTTTGTCATTTTAGATATTTTAATTTGATTGTGAATGCATATGTTTATACGGAATAGAAGACACATTATCCCAAGCAATAAATATTTACTTGTGCGGATACTCTACGTTCGTAGCAATTTGTAAACGTTTACGAAAAATTTAATCAAAATATTGGTCACTTCTTTGTGAAGAATATATTTTTAAAACTTCAATTTTCGTATCGAGACCGTTACCATTAAACGAAGTGGCAAATTAATTTGTCCATCTATTTCTCAGAATACTTGACCTTTTTAATGCACATCACGTTCCAAACTTAGAGGCCTTCGTAGTCCTAACCAATTGTAATTACATTGTTTGGTTTTGCTAAATATAAACTTGATTAATCAATTTAGCTCAGACAAATTTAACAGACTTAAAAAGTGTGACGTATTTGTTACAATGGCTTAATTAAATTAGGGATATTTGTGCTAATGCTGGGTAGTAGTGGGACAAAACTGGCTGTGGATGATGATGATGATTTTTATCTCTTCTGAGTAAGGAAAGTTTTTAGTTATTCTGATTGCAGTTTTAAGTATTTGATCGCAGTTCTTAGTGATATTCGAACAAATCTTAATCTTATAACGATAAGACAGTAAGTGTATAACAAAACTGATCAAAGCTTAAATGTTATATCGAATTTAATAATTTACAAGAACACGGAAACTGCTAATTAAAAGCGCCGCGAAGTTAAGTCGGTGTGTTCCGTTTACACCTTCAAAATGACTAGAGAAGATTTAGAAAAACACTTATTGCAACATGGTATAAACAGAAGTAGAAAAATCATAAAGATGGGCTTACACAGATATCTAAATATATAAAAAAACTCAAAAGTGACTGACTGACATAGTGATCTATCAACGCACAGCCCAAACCACTGGACGGTCCGGGCTGAAATTTGGCATGCTGGTAGATGTTGTTGACATTGGTATCCACTGATAAAAGATTTTTGAAAGTGCCTCTTTTGAAGGGGTGAAATAGGTGATGAAAGTTTTACTTCTTAATGCGAGCGAAGCCGCGAGCACCCACTAGTAAATACATGTATGTTTCATGTCTGAACCCAGCCCCAACTCAGCAATCACTGGATACGAAAGAACAAACTTAATATAAGTATCCAGCGATGGTCTTGTATTCCTTTCTTTGATTTTTTATTGTAACGCTCATGACGATACCTACCGGTCCTGAGTTGGGCCCGGATAGGGACCTGAAACGTGTTTTTACTCTACTTTTTGAGTTCCGTTTTAATTTAATTTTTGTGTGTTTCGTGTCCCAATATATTTTTTATTCTTATTCTTAATAGTCGTGCTTGAGGAAGGCCCAGGACCCGCTGGCGTCGCGATCTCGACCAGTTTTGGAGTGACCGGCGTGAGGCGGCTATCGACCGAGATTCATGGATGGAGTTGGGAGAGATCTTTGCCCACGAGTGGGACAGCATAGGTTGATAAAAAAATCTTATTCCTAAATCGTATCGATTTATTATATGTAGTTCCAACAGGATAAATTCTCGAAGTAGCAAAATCGCGTTACTCGTTCATTTCTCCTAGAATCGATCTGAAACTTCCATTGTACATTTCAGCTAATTAAATAGTTTGAAACAACCGGAACAACGTTGGATAATTTTACTCTCTGATAAAGTAAATAAGTTCGTGTGGA
The DNA here is from genome assembly GCA_964023185.1 of Macaria liturata. Taxonomy (NCBI): domain Eukaryota; kingdom Metazoa; phylum Arthropoda; class Insecta; order Lepidoptera; family Geometridae; genus Macaria; species Macaria liturata. The sequence continues at coordinate 9,231,083 of OZ026826.1, read as the reverse complement.
AGTGGCGAGCTCTGGAGTCGAGAGTTTAAAATTTTTTTGTAGTCTTAATCTTCAGTCCTAGCTGACCGACTGCTGGATATAGACCTCCTCTAGGTGTCATGCCATATGAGTAATGAGTAGCACCTAGGAAGAATAATCGTATGTGCTGCTGTCAATAAGATTATAAAAAAAAATAGAAAAAAACTTACGAAACTTAAAGTTTACTAATTAAAAGTAAAAACCTAATTAATTAAAACTAACTAATAAACTTAAACTTATACTAAACTTAAAACCCCTATAAAAATATGTCTATATCCAGCATGCTGGCGGCATTGCCACGTTGGATAGCAATGCTTATTCTCTCAAATTATTTTTATCATTTTTATGATTAAAATTACCTATCTTTATCGGAGGCTTTATTCCAGATCTATTAAATTAGGTCCTTCAACACGTTTCAAGAACTTTATTGCAAAATCTTCGCAAAAGTAATTGAGTTCAAGTGTTAATCAATTTCTTGATTACGTTTTGCTCCTTCTATTTTTTAACTCGAAGTTTCGTTTCTGATTTTATTGCTTTAAATTTCATAGGTATTGAGCTAGTATATAACTGATTAAAATTTTACTCAATTTTTATTGAACGACAGTTCTCATCTAAATTTCCCATACAAATTACTAAAACTCTAATTGGCGGGTCAATTAAACGTGAAAGTAAATGCATTTACTTATTTACATAGTAAACTTTTGTTTTTATAAACGGTATCAAGCCAAAGCAAGCGAGAGTAAATTGGTTCTTATTGGGTGCTTACCTACAATTAATCCTAAACTAAATAATAATAATAATAGGTCTTTATTTCAGACAGCAGGGTCCATAGGAAGGTTCACACACAAAAGTACAATATAAAGGCATAAAACAAGATTAAATTAAATTATGTAGAAATACAGATTACGTGACAATATCCGCCGATAATATCAATATATTGCCGGTATGTTGCAGTCATGTGCATGCGGTCAGACAGACTCTTAATAATACTGTTTTTACAAATGTCAACTCTGGACATGAAAAGAAGCAATCCTCTTACGCTGTATAGCATTAAATGATCATTAGGCAAGATATGGTTCAGTGCAAACTCCTTCAGTTAAAAAAAAGAGGCGATAGAAACGAATAATGCCTTATTGTATGTTTTTACCAGCCTTACAAACAACCTTAACGTACTACATGAACAACAACATAAATTATGGTCAGTTATTATAAACATATTTGATTATCTATACATACCTATATAATAAAACGGAAGAGGGTAAAAAATCTGAGCAAAGAAGATATGTATCAGAAAAAAATATAACATTTGGGTATATTTTAATCCGTAACAGAACACGTTTCAGCAGGTTTTAGATTTTTGTATGTTTATCTGTTTGTTTGTTTGTTTATTTAAACACTCATAACGCATAAACGGCTGAACGGATCATCATGATTTTTGGTATTTAGGTAGTATGAGGTCTTAGAAATGTCATAGACTACTTTTACTACAGTTAAATAAACATATTTGATTAATCAAACTTCACCACACAGAGCCACGTTATGACTCATATCAGCCTTGTGATTAGAAATCCCCATGTCCGTTTATCGCCCTGCAAATACCTATACGTATCTACTATACGGTAATCGATAGGTCAACGACCCCCATGGAAACTTCCCTCGACACCTCAGCGTGCATTGCTAAATGAATGTGATTATTGATTTTATTATACAATAACAAAAATTTATATTAAACTAGTGGTAACAACGTGGTTTTGCTCGGGGAAAAAGTAGAAAAAAAGAAGAAAAAGTTCTATCTTTTTTTACATGATATAGGCTTACGCTTGACTACAACTTGCCTGATGTTAAGCAACGTATGTTATCGCAGAAGACCTTGAGTTTAACCAAGGAAAGCTACGAATATTACGATCAAATCATAGCAATATACAACAAAAAATGTAAGTTCTGCTTCTATACTGCAAAACAGCAACGAATCTTTGTAATTTTTTGGCATTGTGGATAGTATAGGATCCCGAGAGACATAAGATACCTCTTATCAAGATAAAAGCAAAACAAGGGAGGCTGCGCATATTTTTCAAGAAAATAAATAAATAAAGTAGTGAGTCATAGATTAAATTAACAAAAAAAAGTTGGCAATAAAATCAGTGCCTAATCCACTGTCCCTGAGGCACGGCGGTGTAACTTCACCCGGAGCCCTTGCTCGGGCTTAATTAATTGCATCGACGATAGTGCAGCTTTTAATCCTCTTTTTACCGACGCGGTTAAGTGTGTCAATGCAGTTGAAAAAGAGAGCTCAATTGTTTGGAATTTAAGCAAATGTCGACGTAAGAAATAGTAAGCAAAATGTTTATAGAGGTGTACTGTGGAATTTTGCTGTACTGTATATATGCTATACTGTAGCATTTGAATTAAAATTTTATTGTACCCACATACATTTAAATGAAAAAAAAATACTGTTTATTTTTTTATCTTCCTCATACATTGTTACCCATCCAAAGACTGAATGCGTCAACAATTGCATACTATTGGTAATCGCATGCGATTGCCTCCGCTAGCAGAGCTATAGCTGCTTAAAATCTTACAATTTAATTGAGATTTGTATGGATAGAATTAAATTTGGTAGATATTTAATTTAACCCCATCAATGCAGTCTGGTCGCCCTTTTTAATTGGCACTCTGTAGGTTAGCCTTGTCTACGGCAGATAAGTTAAGTCGAGAATCGAGCTAAGTGCCCGACTTTGGCTTATGTCCAGTAAATGGATAGATGTCATTTGGACTATAAAAAAGGGAATTAAACCTTCGTTTAAACATTTGTTTTAGTGATTTCTATTGGTTTACACAAATGATTGTTCTTACATAAAATAACTATGATGCTCGGCTGTCTAACTGTATTATAGTATATGTCTTAAAAAAAAAATACAAAAAAAAACGCCATATCATCAACAAATAAATATACTTAATAAATTCTAGGACACATACAGCGCCATCTATCCCCATACTGTGCAAGCTCTTATGTAATGGGGACTTAGGTACATTATAGACAAGTGTATTGGTTCTTTTCTGTCAATCGACTATGACAATTATGCGTCCTGATACACTAGTAACAATCCAGTAATCATCATCATCATCATCATGTCAGCCCGTGTTCACCCACTGCTGAGTTTAGGCCTCCCCTCCAACGTGCCACATAGTACGGTTTCCAGCCTGTATGATCCATCTCCTACCTGCTTGTTTAAAAATGTCATCCAACCATCGGGCTGGTGGTCTGCCTCTGGGTTGGATACTGATAATCCAATAATACAATGTCTAAAATAACAGCTGAAGGTGGAGTAAAATAAGTGAGTGTTGGAATAATCGGCATTTGTTACCGGCTATCAATTGAGACCACCATCCTGTGGATTCACTTCTTGACATGCTAAAGCACGAGAATCAGAAATTAATGAAATTTTCAGTGAGTAAGCAATATTGCCTTCAAGTTACCGGTGAGTCAGGATTCAGAATGATTCACGTTCCGTAAGTAAGGGATTACTAATAAAGACTACGTGCTTTTCCGGGCTCTGTGTCACAAATTTCCTCTATAAGTATAATATAAGTTAGTTTTTTTACATCAGATAGGCTCACACTTGACTACAACTTGCCTGCTGTTAAGCAACGTTATAATCTACGTTCTAGCGCGCTTGCCTAGAAGAAACCGGTTACTACTAAGTTTTTTTTTTAAAACACTGATTTCTCAATTCATATACTTTGATGTTAAAACAATGGAACTCATAATAAATGTCTTAGCTTTGGTGTTGGTTGGTACGATAATGCAAATAAGAATTCTAGTTTCATAAAATACTTTGGTAATGAGATATTTTTTTAATGATTTTCGTTTGCTAACGCACATAGTAATACTTTTGTCCAAGGATGTATGTAGTATCAATCAATCAATATTTCAGGACATATCACACAGCGCCATCTAGCCTCATACTAAGCTTACGCTTGTATCATGGGTACTAGATAACGGATATAATACATAATATATACTTTTCTTTTGTGAATACATACTTATTATACATAGAAACGACCAGACTCAACACAAATAATTACAAATTTAAATATTCATAATTACTTGTGCTATGCGGGAATCGAACCCGCACCCCTGGATTAGAAGGCAGAGCCACTACCAACTAAGCTAACAGAGCAGCCGAGTATACAAGCCGAATTAAAAAAAAAATGTTGTTCTGCTTTTATGACACGACAGAGTCACTAGAGGATCTTGACAGTGTGTTAGGCAACTTTTTACTCCCAATAACATGAACGAATCTGCGGGATATTCTGTAGATACATAAAAATAATATTACTAAGGAAAAATCCCCATGAGGTAGCATCCTCCCTCCTCACATTAGCAGCCCTTCAAAGGGAACACGTGTCGAGGCTCCCATACACTTGCTGCTGCGGCTGAGCGAGCGAAGTAAACGAGGGAGTTCTTCATCAGTTGGAAAACTGTCTGACTGTTCTGTCTGTATACACTGATAAATAAATGGCGCTAAAGTGGCATTCCATTTTGGGCACACCGTGGGTCGGATGACACGTTAAATTGTAGGTCCCGGCTGTTTGTCTAATACGGCAGCCGTTACGCCATGTCAGAGGCCTTTAGGGCGGCTTGATAAACTCTCGACACCAGAGTTGGCCACTCTCGTTCGATAAGAAGAAGAAGAATGGCCCTAGAGTGCAAAATGAGGTAACTTAATTAAACTTATTAAAGACTCACATTATTATAACATAAAATTTAAGAAACCTTGTAAAAGTAAATTTAGGAACTTGAAATGTTTTTAAAAATACATATCTTTTCTTTATAAATCACCTTTCACATAATCAATTGCTTTTTGAAATCTACATTTTCTTAGATAGACAATCAGTGTATCTGACACTGATTGACAGATATATATATTATATAATATATGATTAAAAACCATATTTCAGCTACCAAGGACTACTATCCGCATTTCCTCCAGCATTATTACTGCGTTGATCTTGACGCACACACGCGCCTGCCCTAACAAACCATACTGAACATGATTGATCGATATAATGTACCCCCTGCTGTCGATAGTGCAGTGGTAACGAGAGGATCATTTGTGGTCGAGAAAATGGAAGTTTTTGAACGTCATGTGATGATGAACAGATAAATAATTTAAAATGTGGCCTCAAATTAAATGTAAACAATATCATTTTACCAGACTACGAAACCGGTTTCTCTTGAGTCGTAATTTTCTCATAACTGAAGGTCGTGACTTCTCCGCAGAATAAATTCGTTAAGGAAGTTCTCTTGGGCAGATACATCGTGGTGGGTGCCTAGGTTCTTCCACGGAATACACATATTACACATGTCTTCAAACAAGTCAGCTTCCTCACGATGTTTTCCTTCACCGTCAAGCGAGTGCAAATCCACACCTAACTTGAAAATACAAGTCATTGGTATAGGACCAGATTCAAACCAGGGTGACAGAGAACAAACAGGCAGACACTAGAACTGCTGAGTCACACTCGCTTTTTGATGATAAACAGATAAACAATTTAAAATGTGGTTTCAAATTAAATGTAGATAAACAATGTCATACAAAAATATTTTATCAGACTACGAAACCGGTAGGCATCAGACATCCACTTGTTTGTTAAGAGTTTATTAATCCTTGTGTGTCTTATGATCCTCATTCCGTTTTATTATTAAACGTGGCTTAACTATTAGTCTAGAACTTTGGAAATTATAGGCGTTCTTGATTGTTCAAAATTTGTATTCTTCTGCCATAATCGAACTATCAATACGTTTCCAATCATAATCAACGTTCTAATTTGAATAACAAGAATCTACTTTTTATATAAAATTGTAGACAAGTATTTGGATTAAGTTTTGGAGTAAGACGGTTTATGTATCTTTAAATTTTAAGAATTGCTATTCCACAAATTGATTTCAATAAATTACAGGCTACTTTATAACTTCGCTTCGCTCAATCAATTACTAAAATAAATATCCCTTTACGAACCTCACATATAAATCTCCCTCTCCTAATTCCATCTCTTTCTTACAAAACAAAACCCTCCAATATAACTACTACCTATAAATATATATACGTATATATATACACTCACACATAGGTACGTACTTATTTAGGGTTGTCCAGGATCGATAGTTTTCCCCTCGGGAATGAAGCGGTCGATACGGCTCGGCTTTCGACGAACCCTAACCTTGAATTTATGTTAGTAAAAGCCAAAAATTACGGAAAAACACGTTAGGCCATAAGTATGGAAGTATCTTTTATAAGTTTAGTATATTTTATACACACGTGAAAAATAAAAGCCAGAGGCTTCAGAAATTTACAATCTTACTTACTATTTAACTAACCTAACATAACCTTGAATTGGCTCTTACAAACATGACGGCGAAACCCGTAGGTTGTTTGTATGGGAGTATCTGTGTATGGCATTTTAAAGCATTTTATTTCGTCTTGCTAAAAAAACCTGTTTAACTCTCAGTCTAAGAATTTGAATGTAACAAGCCTATTCTTACTGATATTTTTTTTCTTAAGAAAAATCAAACTGTCAAAATGTTACCTTAAATAACTTCAAAGTACTAATTATAAGTTGAAATCAGATTGCTCGTATGCATTATTTTTAAATTTTGTTTAATAATTAGCAAAACAACAACTTCACAATCAATCAACTGTTACACACTAATACGTAAAAACCAAACACATAAATATTAAATAAAAATACTCACTTCTTTTCTCCTTGCCCACCTTTCAACCTATTCCCGAAAAGGGGAACTTTTCCACATCTCTAATCCACTTTTTCATATCAGGCGATGAAACGGAACCGGCGAAGTTATACGCTAGGCTGACTTTAATCCTACACCTGACAAACGCACTCTCTCAAATAAGAAAAAGGCTTTCCTTTACCGGTCCAAGTTTTTTGGGGTATCAGTTTATTGGTCAGCAAAAGTGTGAATAGAGCGGCAGATTGTTTTGCCATATTTTGTAACTCTACTCGCTGTTTTAGCCCAATAGCTTCGATCAAATGTGTACATTGACCGAAGCCCATGAGTCCATGTTTGGTATCAATCTTAAATGAATGACGCTTCACAAGAAACCTTAAGTATTTTGGTTTTTACAAGCCCTGGATTATTGTGACTAAATTGGTCTAAAATTGGGTTAGTTGGTGGCATTTTCAGCCAATATTAAATAGTTTTTTTCGAAGGCAAGAATGCTTTGCTTATGATGAGACTGCATCGTAATACAAATGCAATGTCTATTAATAATATTTGCCCAAAATAATAACAATAAAGTAAGATATTTAAATTAAAGATTTAAATAACTTTAGAAACCTTGAAATTGTTAAGAAAGACATTTTTATAATCTGATGATAATTTCAGAATTTCACTTTATTCATTTACATGTACTAGTTTCCAACGTTATAAAATAATTAGTATAATTATAGTTTTAGTTTATTAGTATCAGTTTACGATTTACGGGTATCATATTTCAAATGTTTTGCTGCCCAATAAAGTCATAGATTTTTTACCTCAATGGATTTGGAAAGTTTACTGGCCTCGGTATTAGGTATTGTGTTTCGAAAATCGTAGCTTTTCTATTGCGCGAGAAGAATTTCAATGATAACTTGCCTATCTAGATAATCTAGATACTGTTTTGGCTGGATAGTACTATCCAGGTACTGGTCCTGTTTTTTGTTTATATTTTACATTTAACAATATCATTTTGACTGGTGTTTCCAATAAGATGCATAGAGATAGTTTTTTTACATGAGATAGGCTCACGCTTGACTACAACTTGCCTGATATAAAGCAACGTTATAATCTACGATCTAGCGCGCTTGCCTAAAAGAAACCGATTTGAGAAATTAATCAAAATTTTCTTAACATAATATTATGTTTTTTCTTTTAACTCGTTAAAAATTTTCGGATATTTATAAACTGAATATTTTGCATACAGCTTATGAAATACATGTTAAATTATTTATACGAATTTCATTCGTCTATTTTTCGTATTTTAAAACAAACGTATCATGCATCTAAAAAAGAAAATTTAAATTAAACAAACATTGAAACAGAAACAACAGCTGCAGACCATTTTGCGTTTCGCGCGTAAATATTCAAAAGTATTTTATCAAAGTGCACACTTTACAATTGCAAGCAAAACATTAAAAATCTGACATAAAAAGTTACATCAGCGATTCAAAAAGTAAGCTCTCAGAATCGCCGGGCGTATCACATATTCATTTCAACTAGTTTCCAGCGAACTGAAAGTTTGTGATGCATTTGAAATAATGGGCAAGCGAGAGACCAAATTACGGATTGGTTCCGTGTGTATTATGATGAGTAAACCGATTACTTATATTAAGGAATAAAGAAGTATTTTGTATATAAGAAATCATAACAGGTTTCATTTATACAGTATTTCATCAATAAAATACCAACTAAAAAATAATATCGTCATTATGTGTTTAATTATAGGTTTTTTTAATTGCAGGTAAGGATTAACTTAAACGTAAGGATTTAGTTTTAGAGAAGTGAAATCAGTAACGCTTCGAGACAATCTAACTAAATTTATATATTGTTATTTTCTTTAAACTAGTTTATTTAAAAGGAACCCTAAACACAAAAAAGGTTTATGCATCAAAAAGAATTAAATCGCGTCGTTTGAAGGAAACTCCGGCAAATTTTCACATTTAGCTATTTCAAAATGAGTGGTTCTTGTATGAAACATTATAAACTTGAGCAAACATATTCCCTTTAGCGAAGTACAAGAGTTTACACTTCAAAAGGGAATATCATGAATTTTGGAAGCCGTAGAGGAGCTATGAGTGCTACGGAGCTACGGCGTAGCAATTCTCGTAGCTAAAAAGCATTTTACATTATTGGTAACTGCACTTTGCGTATTTTGCTTGTGTTTAGTTAAAATGTCAAGTAGTCTTCGAAGACTTCTAAGACATTTAAACTATCTAAGTTAGGTGTCTTGTTTAGAAACCTTTTCAGATTTTATAAAAATGCTACCGATTAACTTGGTGATGAGTGCTAGCTAAGCTATATAGCGTATCACTTATTAACATTTTACCTTTCCATTTTACTTATATTTTGCTAAGCTAATAAGCAGTCTTATATATTTTAAGATTGGAACATTTTACATCAAAATGCTCCCATAGTTTTGATAATACGTTATACAAGATACCAGCTCTTTATCATGGACAAAACCATGCTTTTTATTTTCAGCCAGTCGATAAAACGTTTGAAACAATAAAGGCATGTACGTACATACATAAATCTACGTACGTCAGCCATGATATATGCTCCTCGACCAGAGAATAGAGGTTTACTAGAGTTGCTCGGTCAGAATTGTGAACAGTCTAGATATATAGACGAAGAGCCAGCTACTATTTTTTTTTATTATACATAGGTAACAAGTGTGGCTCAGTGGTTCCAGTGTCTGCTTTTCATCCATACTTACCCTGGTTCAAATCCAGCCCTACACTAATGACTAGCATTTTCAAGTAATGTGTGGATTTTTTTATCGCTGAGCGGTGAAGGATGAAAGGAAGGAAAACATCGTGAGGAAATTGACATGTTTAAGGAACACAATACCCAGGACATGTGTCTTCCGTGGAAAGGCTTGAGCGCCCACCACGATGTATCTGCACAAGAGAACTTCCCTAACGAATTATGCTTATTATGTTATACTACTGACACTAACTTTTTTATCACTATCAATATGAGTTAGCTTAACTTTACTGTATGCATGCAACAATTAAACATGATTGATATCGTAGGTTATTTTTTCTTTTAAACGACTTCAAAAAAAGGTTCTTAATTGCCCTTAATGTTTTTGTTAAGTTTCTAACACTTATAATAGAAACGTTTTTACTCTTGGTTGACAGCTCGTCGCCTCACATTTTGAAGTCTACCTCTAATCGTCATGAGGCGAGTTTGAGACGTGACTACGAATCCTCGTGATCTAAGCATATACTCTACTAGTGGACGCCCGCGGCTTCGCACACATTATTTCGGGATACATTTGAAGACCCCTGGATTGTAGTTCGCAAATAGATATCTTCTTTGTACAGATTTTTGAGCCTCTTCAGTTTCATTGAATGTACATAATATACTTACATGGTCACAGGGCGTTGTATACATTATCACGATTTTTATTAAATATTTCACTTATGCCTTGCCTTAATCAAATGACGTTGAAAATTGAAAAAAAAAACAAAAAAATAATATAAAAAAAACTAGCAGAGCCTCACTGTTTTACCGGCGTTAATAGCCTATGTTAATGTTTCGAAGCCTATGTGTTAATCAAGGGTGTAATAAGAAACATAAACAACACATGCATTTACGCTCACTCTTTCACCTATTTAATTTTAGTGGGACGCGATTTCAATTGCAGCCTTTTCCACTTATCAAAGTGAATCAGATAAAATGTAATATAGCAATTGTTAATAGCATTGTTAAATTATTATCAACAATTAGTTACTAATTATATAAATAAGATTGCTTGTAGAATCATCTTTCGTACTAAACTAACGAATGATTTAAAAGTATAAGACCTGATTTAAATGTGGTTATTTACTTGCTACACTACTCTATACTATTAATACATACTTAGCACCTAATATTGATCCGTCTTATTACAAAACGCGGTTTAAATTATTAGTCCAGGACTTTGAAAATAAAAAGTTGGTTCTTGTTGTTCAGACATCACATACATTTTGACAATTTGATAATTATGACAGTAGACAGACAATTTTCGAACAACTAAAACGGACTTAGTCTAGGCTTATATTTAACCCACGTTTTGTAATAAGGCCAAAAGAGTTTATTCTGAATGTGATTAGAAAATAGTGCCACAAATTAACTATACAGGATATAAAAAAATGAAACACTCATATCAAACCAGTTTCTTTATTTCATGTTCATCATTTTGATACAACATACAATTAAAATTATCATCAGATATTATTATATCAATCCTTAATCACTAACTTAACTAAGACTTGAATAACAAGTTGTTATGTAGGTATGAGTATTATTTCGAATAGGTAAGTTCAACCCACAGACAGGTAAAAAAAAACACAAATTTTCTCAACAAACCTGGAATGTTTGAATCTAAAGTCAATTCCGAGATTGTATCTTACGGTAAAAAATATATGTTAACACAAATATAACTTAAATAATGGTTAATTAACTAAGTAAAATTTACAAAATAAAATACAGAACTTTACTAAAAATTGTCTATTTTTAATCATAACACGTCGAATATTGTGTGGATAATTCATATCATTTTTATGTATTTGTAATTCTATAAAATTGTGGACAAAAAGATAAAAAGATTTAAAAAGATAAAAGATTTTTATTTGTAAACAGATAAATGGGATACAATATAGTGTTGCTCTGCCTTCTACTGTAGTGTTAACTGTGTTGTAGAAGGCAGGATCTTCCAGGGGATCAATTTGTTTACAATTTAATCATTTCAAGTATATCATATAATTTAATGAATGAATTTTTAAGAAGAAAAATGAAATGATCATTTATGGATAATATTATACCACACAATACGACTTCTTTCGTCGAATAAATAAAACAAGGGTAACCTTTCATCTCTTAGACAAATGACTGTAACGTGAAATTTCAACTGCAAGTTGTATAGAATATATTTGTTAATGAAAACATTAGGTACAGTCAGTATTTTAGACAAACATTAAGTAACACGATTAAAATTTCACAATAAAATGCTTATATTGAGACGTTTATGTCCAGTCAAAGAAGTGCTTAGAAAAAAATAAAAAGATAAACTGAGCAAGACGTGGCAACACTTACTTGTATTGATAAAAAATAATTGAACGTCCAAAGAAGTTAGTTATTCTTTTTTAAAAAGTTGAGTTAATGCGGCAAAACAAGCGGCATATAGTTCAAAAGAACTTTCAAGTTAGTTAATAATCGTATACCGCAGGAACTGTTTTACGCCAAACTTTAAATGGTGTCTAACTAAACAGCTTTGGTCACGAATGGGCTGAATTTTTCCTGACATAATAACGTGAAAATACTTGGTTAACCGGAAAAAGTATGTTGAACCTAAAAAGGGTCAACACTTATATAATTAGAAACGATTATATTTTGTTTGTGTTTCCGTTTAGAATGTTGCTGTAGTTTTAAAAAAATCTGGATGTATTCGAATTTGTAAAGTTATCATATCTTAATGTTGTAAAAAATGTTACATGAACTAATTATTTGCTTTACTGAAAATATGGTATTCTTTGAGTTTGGCATTACTTTTTCTGTTAACTAGTAGTTTCACATAAAGAATGGATTGAGAGGATTCTTTTCCAACTTTTGCGCCCAGATCATATTCTCAGAAGACACGCAACACAATGTCAAAGTTCGTGACTAGAAGAAGAAATAGTTCCTTAAGAAACTTGACGGAAAACAAAATTAAACACACTAATATATCGGAAGAAAAGTTATACAAAGTTACAATCAACTTAACTCGTGAGATACTATGTACTTAATGAAACTTGACTGACTAGCGTCGACACACAAAAACTTAATTTACGAATAAATAGTAATAACTTAGTAATTAACAATTTCATGGGAACTGTGTGGGTTTTTATAATATTAATTGCTTCTTTCTCGATTCACTGCGATTTTGCGTTTTTATTAAATGGCCAAGTAATTGTCAAAAGTCCAGAGTGACGTAACATATCCCAGATAATTCTGGAGTGTTATTTGGCAACAACGAAGATAATTTTCAATGCAGAGCTAAGCATATCAAACGCATCCAAGCCGGTGCCTAAAACACACTCCGCGCTTTCAATGCAATGCTTCAGGAAAGGGCAGTAAATGTAATTACCTTGTCTATCGCAATTTTGGAACCTCCAATATAAAAATCATACTATTTACTAGACAAAATGTGTTGCCTTGAAAATTGCCGGGAACAGAATGCGACAACAAAAAAATATCTATATAAGATGTATATAACTTCAAAGTATTATTATGAACAATTTCTTCAGGCAGTTGAGTGAAAAGTACTTCTTAAAAGTTACGTTTTACGTTCAAGTGTTAATTAGATTGGACGCACCAAAATTGCGATGGTCAATCAGAAATTAATGATAAGTTTTTAATACAAAATTGTGCAAAATCAACGTAGTGCAGGGAAAAGAAGTAAAACACAGTGGGTTGATATTGATAAGAAGGAAAGTGCTTAAAGGCGGAAACAGGTGTACAGTAAATTTCAGATATTATCGAACTGTCAATTACAATCTAATGTAACATGAACACTAAACAACTAGTTCACTACCTTATGTCTCTTGTGTTTTGCACTTTTAGTGAGGTTTTTTTTGTATACTAGATATTAGATTAATGAATATTTCACCCAGAGTTTATCTTTTTAATTCTATGCAAAATGACATTTATGTATTCATTTTCAGGATAGGTAGTAATAGTTAGAGAAAATACAAAACAGAAGGGACGCAGGTAGTGATGTATTAAAACACACGTTAAGTTAGAATTCCTACACAGATATAAACCTTAAGTATAGATTAGCATTCAAGTTCAATATGAAAAAATATATCATTGGAAATATTTTTCAACTTCTCTCCTTAATTTCAAACCACCCAAGAATAACTTAATTATGCATGTGACAACCGATTTTTATAACTACATGTTATCTCTAACAACACTTTGGCAACAAATAGTATTTTTCAAGAGTTCTTGATATTTTTTTTATTGTAATGTTATCATTATTGAGTTAACATTAGCAAGGTGTCATTCCTATTGATGCA